>CM023358.1:45806226-45866303 GCA_013282895.1 Eriosoma lanigerum
AATCTAAGGAACCAATGATACATCAATTTTTGTTTATTCAATGATGATAATTTGTCTATTGTGATTATACAATATGATTTTGATTAGTCTTTCTGAGAATATTTGTTTAGTTTTGAACATGCTGTATTTTATAAATTGCTTAAAATATGTATGTAGATGCAGTGGAGGCTCCTGAGCCCATTTATTGGTGAGGCAGATATATTTCTAAAATTATCTCAAAAAACAAATAATTAAATTATAAATGGAACTATAGGTGTTTCTTTATTTTTAATAATTCATTTAATTAAGATACTATATATTAGAGTAAGATTAAACTAAATATAATCTGGGTTTACATTTCAAACATTTCTTTTTTCACTTGTAAAATAAATATATTTTTGTTATACTTCTCTTATATTAATTTAATTATGTTCAATATATATTTTATATATAGGTATATAATATTTTTAGAAAAATAATATATATAAATCAAATTAAATTAATTTGAGAACATTTCTCTTTCTGTATAATATAAGGTAGGGTTGCAGCGCAACGTGCCTCACTTGGCCAGCTGCTACTGGTAGATGATTAAAAATGTTGGAAATATAAATTAGTAAAAATACAAATATAAGAACTTATGATGCATGAAATATATATCAAATTTTTATTATTCAATGATGACAATTGTTTGTAATTGATTTACATAATATGATTTTGATTAGTCTTTCTGAGAATATTTGAATAGTATTTAACATGCTATATATTATTTTATACATATTAATGTAGATAATAAATGGTTTCTAGAGATAAATAAGTGAATATATAAATTTAAGGAGCCAATGATACATTTTCATTAATATTTTTAGAAAAATAAAAATTGCGTTATTCAATTAAATCATATTTGTCATTGTTTTAAGTCTGCTGCAATATTTGAACTATATTAAATATAAATGAAATATGGTATATCTGTGATGACAAAATGCCATGCTAATTTTGATTTATAACTGAAATAAAAATTTAGTACAATTACTGAGATTGATATAGCCATAAGAGTTAATTATATTAATTAGTTATATATTAATATATAAATAAAATATTTATTCTATTGGATAATCATAATATATATTTAGACAATAAAAAACAGATCAAATAAAAATAATAATTTTTGTATATAATTGAAAACAAATTAAATTACATAAATTATAAATATAATATTGAATACATGAAGTAATATTATTTAATTATGTTGTGGTACATCTATGATGACAAAATGCCATGCTAATTTTGATACATAAATGATATAAAAAAAAATATATTTCTGAGATTATCATACATAATTTATTAATTAATATTACGGCTAATTTTGCAATATTGAAAAAATAAATATATGATAATACTTTCCATCTTCAATGTAGAGGTGACTTTTTAATGATAGTTAATTTTTAACTTTGTTTACCTTATGATAATAAGGTGTTTTGTAGGGTTAATTATAATAACTTAAATAGGTAAAAATTTATTTATTTATATTTTATATTGCGTATCATTTATATTTAAATGTTCCATGTCGATAAATATTTATTGGTGACTTAAAAAAAAATTCATACATTTATTGCATATTTGTTTTAAGAAGACATTATACTAGAATATTTTGATGTAATGCTAATTTTATCTACTTAATAAATATATAGCAAAATACAGTATCACAGAACTGAAATCATCAAATTTGAGAACATAGGTTTATGTTTTCCACTCTTAATTTAAGAGTGGTATCTTTAACTATATATAAACTTTTTATAAATTTTTATCTGATTATAAATTTACTTAAAGTTTTTAAAAAGATGATCAAAATTATAACATAACTTTTTTAGATAATATTTTACAAGTAGCCTACTCAGAAAGCTTTGAAATATTCTTTTTTTTAATTTTTATAATTGTAAGTTTGACAATTTATTCACAATTTAAATTCTGTGTATAAATTAATACAATTTATTTTGCTATATATACAATTTAATAGATAAATACAGTAAATTACAGTATCACAGTAAATTATGTAGGTATGTCAAAAAAAAAACTTATTTTTCATTGAAACATCAATAATATATTCTAATTATCATGTTTATTTCATTAATTTGTTTATTTTTTTTGTACATAATTAAAGAATTAATGAAGGGATTTTATAATTTATTACTGGTAGATATATACACTCTAGAATCATTTTTACTGTACTTAACTTCAAAATTGTGCTTAATATTTTCAATTTTGCATTTTTGTATAGAAACTCATGACGGTGTACAGGATATGGCTTGTGATACTTTCATAAAAATTGCAATGAAATGTAGAAGGTACTTTGTTCAAGTTCAAGTAGGAGAAGCTATGCCATTTATTGATGAAATTCTTAATTCAATGGCAACAATAATTAGTGATTTGCAACCACAACAAGTAATTAAATATTTATAATCATTATTAGAAGAATCATTTAATATTTGTATCTTAAATAATGTTTTAATTTTCATTGAAGGTGCATACATTTTATGAAGCAGTTGGTATTATGATAAGTGCTCAAGTGAATTCCAAAATTCAAGAACAGCTTATTGATAAATATATGTTGTTGCCAAATTTAATATGGGATGATTGTATTAGTCAAGCTTCAAAAGTAATAACAAAATTTATATATATATATATATATATCAGAGTCTGGATAATCCGAACGGCCACTTTTCAAACTTTTTATATTTTAAACATAAATATCTTTATTTTATCAATTTAAATATTTAACTAAATAATTATATATATATATATATATATATATTATATAAATACATACAGTTATATTGAAAATTATTGTTATTATTCTCTTCACTTTTATGGGAAAGTACAATATGTTTGTATTATTACGTTATATTACAGTATGTTTGTAAATATAGTAGTGTGACAACAAGTGTATACATTAGAGTTGAGACTGTTCGGATTACCGCATCTTTCAGATTACCATGTGTATGGATTAATATGATCCTAATGTATACCTATATATTTGATTTAAAAGACAAAGCTAATGAATTTATTAATATTATTTTTTAGGATGTTGAAATATTAAAAGAACCAGAATTTGTTAAACAATTGGGAAATATTTTAAAAACTAATTCAAGGGCATGTAAATCCCTTGGACACCAATATGTTGTACAAGTAAGTGTATTTGTAACATTTGTATATTTTTAATTCAATTTTTTTCATAATACATAAATTAATTAATTTTTATAGTTGGGAAGAATATACTTAGATATGTTGAATATTTATAATGTTATGAGTGCAAATATTACTGATGCTATAGCAACTAATGGAGATAGTGTTACGAAACAACCTTTGATTAAAAATATGAGAGTTATAAAAAAAGAAACGTTACGTTTGATATCAGATTGGATTTCTAGATCTAATGATAATGCAATGGTATGATTTTTTTTTATTAATTCTACATATAATTGATTTTATATTATTTGTTTAATAAAATTTGATTATAGGTTCTAGAAAACTTCATTCCACCTCTTTTAGCAACAGTATTGGTCGATTATAGTAAAACAATGCATCCATCTGCTAGAGAACCAGAAGTACTTAGTGCTATGGCTACAATAATTGACAAACTACAATCTGATATAACCCCTGCAGTATCCAAAATTCTAGATGCTGTGTTTGAAGCTACTCTTACAATGATAAATAAAGATTTTGAACAGTTTCCTGAACACAGAACAAATTTCTACCTTCTTTTACAAGTAAATAGTTTAAATATATGTTAACTTTTTAATTTGTATTATGCAATATTTTATTTTCAGGCAATCAATAATCATTGCTTTGTATCATTCCTTTCCATACCAGCACCTCAGTTTAAATTGGTTTTGGATTCAATATTTTGGGCTTTTAAACACACCATGCGTAATGTAGCTGATACTGGATTATCAGTATGTGAATTATTATGTTACTTTATTTATAGGAAACATTAATATCAAGTATTAAATTAACTAATTAGATTTATATTCTAATTGTTACTAATCATTATTTGTTTTTAAAATATTTTTATCAATTTAAATAACAAAAAGCGGAAACCTAAATTTAGGATGTTTCTCCTTCGTCCCTTCGGTTTTCTGAGAAAACATTGGTTTATTATAATTATTAAGATTTGAATGCAATGATATAGCATTAGTAAATTGATTCTGAGCGAATCACAATATATTGCAATATATTATACATCATTCATTCCAAAATTAAGTAATATATTATTAGGCTTCTATAAAATTTTCAAACCATTAAACCCAAAATTGTAGTTAATATTAATTTTTTTTGGAAAAGTCCAAATCCCTTTATTTAGCCAATAACTAATCTGTTCCAAAATTTGAATACTATATTTCTATATAATACTTGCATGAGTTTCACTTTACATGCATTGCCTGTTCACATATATAATATCATATATGGTGTTTTGAAGTTTGAGCTTTATATTTGTGTATTTTGTCCATTGTTTGTTATATGTAACAACTGTGTAATGCTAGAAATATTTAACTGTATAATTTCTGGTAAATTGTTAATTATAAAAAAACTTAGCTCCTCTTCATAATATAATTGGCCAATGTCTATACTATTCTACCCATTTTACCTATGCTATATGCCTTACTTCCTTAGGTCATCTCCATCTATATAGAATTGTATTTATATAATACAATTTACTTTTGAGAGTATTAGACTGAAATAACATAGTTATAAAAAAATATTAAAATTTATGTTTAGGTTAATTAAATACATTTTTATTGTATCTTAAGTTTATAGAATAGAATATTGTATAATATATTAGGCATTTATTATAAGATCTATTAAAAACATTATATGTTCAACAGTTTTTGATTTAATCTATATTAGAATATTATTATAGAAATAAAAAAAAGAACATTTCAAAAAATAATGAATTTATATTACCCTTATTTATAAAATATAAATCCATTTTTAATAAAACAATCCATAAATTTACTAATAATAATAATAATATTATCAAATTGTAAATTTGAAGACAAATTTTTTTCATATTACATTTTTAATACACTATATACATAATAAATTCCTAAATTGATAAATAAAAACGGCTGATTATATTATCTAATAAAAATCTTTATTAAGTTTGGCATACATTAATGGACACTTAGTACTAGCAATAACATTGTAATAATAATTTTTTTAAAATTATCTATTAATTTTAACTGAATGTTATATTTGAAAGTTTAACTGACAGTAAAATTTAACTGGATATTGTAATAACAGACCTTATAAATATATTATTATTATTTGCCAGATATTGTACAAACTATTGCAGAATGTTCAACAACATAAACAAGCAGCACAAAGTTTCTATGTATCATACTATACTGATATCCTACAACATGTTTTTTCTGTTGCTACTGATACATCTCATACTGCGAGTAAGATCTATTTATGTATATGAGGTCTGTTCAAAAGAAAAGGTGAATTTTGAATTTTCGCAGACTGTACATTCGATTATCAGATTTTTTTTTTGTTATGTTGTACATATATATATTAATCATATGTTGGCATTTCAGCCATTTTGGATTAGTAGTTTGTTATTGACAACTAAAATGTTAGTTACGTTTTTGTGTGTTCTTCGATTTTTGACTTTTGAATAATATGGATCAAAGAATATGTATTAAATTTTGCATTAAAAATGGAATAAAGTGTACCAAGATACTTGAAATGTTAATTGTAGCATTTGGTGAATCGACTTTGTCTCAAAAAAGTGTTTATTAGTGGTACTAGCGCTTTACAGAAGGCCAAAAAGATATTAGATGACAATGAGCATCCTAGAGTTCCAACCACGTCAACAAGCGAAGTAACATCAAAACAGTGAGAAAAATTATTTTAGAAAATCCTCGAATCACTATTAGGGAAATTGCAGAGGTACTTGATATCATCGGCTCATGCCATGCAATTTTCTCAAATGTTTTGGGTATGAAACGTGTGGCAGCGAAGTTTGTTCCGAAATTGCTAAATTTTGATCAAAACAACGTCACATTAGTATCGCTCAGGAGTTGTTGAATGACGTCAACGACAATCCAGGTTTGCTCAAAAGAGTCATAACTGGTGACGAAACGTGGGTATAAGGTTATGACGTCGAAACTAAGGCCCAATCATCTCGGTGGAAGCGGCCAGTTGAACCAAGACCGAAAAAGCACGCCAAGTTCGATCAAACGTGAAGGTTTTGCTCACTGTTTTCTTTGATTACAATGGCGTGGTATATCATAAATTCTTGCCAACAGGTCGTACGGTTAGTAAAGAATATTATAAGGAAGTTATGTAACATTTGCGTGAAGCAATACGGCTCAAATAATCAGATTTGTGGAAAAACAAATCATGGATTCTGCATCATGATAATGGACCAGTTCACACATCAATGCTTGTTTGTGATATTTTGGCCCAAAACAACGCCGTAATCATGCCTCAACCACTGTATTCACCAGATTTGGCTCCCTGTGATTTTTTCCTATTCCCAAAACTGAAGAAACCAATGAAGGGAATGCGTTTTGCCACAATTGATGAGATAAGTCAGAATCAAAGAACGAGCTGATAGTCATACCGAAAAGTGCATTTCAGAAGTGCATTATATCTGAGGGGGATTTCTTTGAAGGGGATAAAATGGATATTGGTGAAATAAAGTTAAATATTTATTTATTAAATAAATAAATACTTTTCAAAAAAATTCAAAATTCACCTTTTCTTTTGAACAGACCTCATATATGTATATATTTATTTTGTAATGATAATTTAGAATTGGTGTATTTAATTTAATATTTAAATATTTATAGGTTTACTCATGCATGCACAGATCTTATTATATATGTTCAAATTAGTGGAGAGTGATAGGATCGAAGTTTTGTTAAGTGCACCAGGTGCACCTCCAGATGGTGATGTCACAGAAAAAAATGTTATTTATGTGCGTGATTTTGTAGCATCATTACTAAAGACAGCCTTTCCTCATTTGGCTGATGCTCAAATTGCCCTTACTGTAAAAGGCATGTTTAATTTGAACCACGATCTTAATGCTTTTAAAGATCATCTTCGTGATTTCCTCGTTCAGATTAGAGTAAGTGATGACAGTTAATACATTGAATATAATGTCGCCTCCATGGCAAAACCACGTAACTCGATTTTTCATAATTGTTCAGGAGGAACGAAAAACTAGTAAGATCATTGTATTATATTCTATAGATAGGAGTATTTTTAATATTTCATTATCATAAGAAATATAAGAGATAATTTATTCAAAAAACAATTGTAATGAACGTAAAAGAATTGATTTCTCAATAAAAAAAAAAAAATTAAATTTTCGAGTTATGTGATTTTGCCATGGAGACAACGATAATATTTTCTATTTAATGAAATTGCTAATTATTATTTTTTAATATGTAACTAAAATAATTGCAGTTTAATGTCGCATAGTGTTTTATGTTATTCAAGTAAATTTAAATGTTTAAATGTAGTAACTCACAACTTCGCTGTATAAATATATTCAATCTGTGGTATACCCACAGAAAATTGAAGTTGGAAATTTCCAATCATTAGGTTTAATTAATAATACTATAATATTTGAATTATAAACAATTTAAATTACTAACTAGAATCTTTAAATATGTGATATATGTCATTTAAACATATTTTCCTAATATTAATTATTTGTTAAATGAATTTTAAGAATATAAATGATGATAGACATAATTCAATATTATTTTGTTTATTAGGAATTTACTGGAGAAGATATATCCGACTTATACCTCGCAGAAAGAGAAAATGCATTGAAGTTAGCTAATTTAGAAAAGCGTGAGCTTCAATTACATGTGCCTGGTTTATTAAACCCACATGAAATCACTGATGACATGCAAGACTAAATTTTCATATGTTTCTGGCGAATATCACATTACATATAAACCCTTTGGTTTTGTTACATTTGATTATTATTTTATTCTTAATCCATCCATTTAAAGCAGAAAACATTTTATTAATAGCATGTTTAGACAATTATTTTTTGTAACAGTCTTTTTGCTAATAATGAATTTTATGTATATTTCAAACTCAAACAAAATCCTTAACATTTTTAATGTTGAAAAAGAATCTTGTACTAAACTAAAAAATTGACTGGCTAAGAATGATTGTTATGACTTACTGCTGCGTGGATTTTTAAGCCCACCAAATCTATTTATTTAGAGACTAATAATTGGTAAGTTTTTTATACTCACTTAAATAAATAAATAAATAAATATATATATATATAAATGTATATTTTATATAATTAAATATAAATAAATAAATATATATATATATGTATTTATAATTATATATTCAAGAAAAAGAAAATCATAAAAATCAAATGGTTTGTTATTTTTAATTGTAAATATTTCATTAAAATATGTGAATTTAATTTTGATTCTTTTTTTCTTTTAATTATTAAAAAGTATGGTTGGGAAACA
Source organism: Eriosoma lanigerum (assembly GCA_013282895.1). Taxonomy (NCBI): domain Eukaryota; kingdom Metazoa; phylum Arthropoda; class Insecta; order Hemiptera; family Aphididae; genus Eriosoma; species Eriosoma lanigerum. The sequence continues at coordinate 45,814,719 of CM023358.1, forward strand.
ATTTGTAGTATGTTAAAATTATACAAATAAATAATTAAACACGTTTTATATTTAAAATCAACCCAATTGTAAAAATAATTGTACAAATTTTTTTCTTTACTATTTTTATATGAATTGAGTTGAAGAACTTTAATCTAGCAGAATAGAATTAGACTTTTTTGTTATTTATTATTTGATAAGTTCACTGTAATTTGTTCCCAATTAGATCTAGATTTATTGGCATTTAATAAAGTTAACTGACATCTTTTGGACAAACATGTTTATTTTTTGATGTATAGTGTATATACTACAAAATGCACATCTGATCTTTTCTCATGAACACACAGTGCCCAGCCGTATTTGTACTAGTCTATAGCTTTTGATCTATCACATATTTTTTAAATCTGATTTTGCAATAAAAAAATTGTCTTTTTAAAATTCACATTATTGATTATTTTACAATGTACAATATATATATATATATATATATATACAATGTACAATATATTATATTATACACATGATATAAAAAAATGTTTTACTACTTAAAAAAGAAAATAATTGTTTTCATATTAATTAAAATTTTGAGATAATTAATAATTTATAATCTTGATTTTTCTAAATATTAAAAATGTAATTGAAAAAAATAATACAGTCCATGCTTGTCGAAAATTGAAATTTTGGTCATTTAAATGTGTGTCAATTATAAGTATTATAATTTCCAGAAAAATAAAAACTGAAACTGGGTCATTTTTAAGTTTAAATTAAAATTTGTATTATTTTGATTTTAAGTAGTCAACATTTTTTTATATGAAAATATAACTCGTTATATATAAATAAAATGCAAAAATCAGATTTTAAGTATATGTTATAGATTAAAAGATATTGACAGAAATGGCTGAATACAGTGTTCATTATTTTTCACCCTAATAAATAATAAATTGTATTACTTAAAGTATTATTGCTTTTGATTTTATCCATATAACTATCTAATAACAATTAGATTTAATAAATTGACATATTATGTAAAATATTTGCTGTCATTAAATTATAAAATACATTCCTCGTTTCGCTCAGTATATAATTATAAATTACTAAGTACCTATAAGGCGTCAACTATATTCATTTACAAAAATGAAATAATAATAATAAAAAAAATGTAAATATAGGATAAAAATTAATAAAGAACTTTAAAAATGCAAATTTATTATTTATGAACCAGAATTTGGTATTTCAGCTCCACAGTTAGCGAGGTTTACATAATAAAATTGATGGTTTCTATTTATTTTGTTGGACACTTAATATGACAAGGCAGCCAAAATATTTATATATGAATTTTAAAACTTAAAATACTATAAATTACTATAAATTGACTATTAACATAATTAATTGCTTTACTTGTATTTTATTCAATATTAAATGTAGCTCCAATATATATAGTTGGTAATAATAGGTTTGATTTGTGCTTAATTTTTATTTTTGGTTTACTTTCCATTTGTCCACAAAAATAACATTTCTGTTGCTGTAATAAATATATTAGTAATGTTAAAAAATATTTATATATACCTTAAAGTAATTTAAAAAAAAATGTTTTGTTTATTTTGAGGGCTATATTATGACATAGAATGTTGTACAATGTATAAATTATAATATTATTGTTGAGATCTGTCTAATAATAAAGTAGGTAAGTCATATTATTTTTTATTTTAACATTTAATTATCATTTATATTTGCTTAAAAATAATATAATTGTTACTTACTCTAAAATCTTAAGTGGGTGCTGTAGACTATACAATTATATATATAATATATAATTTAATAATGAGTAATATTACAAATATTTTAATATTCTCACAAGTAGGCTAAGCCCATTTTGGATTCTGGTTGCACTAGTGTCTCTTTGTAATTTAATTTCAACACATTTTTTTAATAAAAGTTTTTAAAGATAATTTAATGGACATAAATCAAAAAAATAAGTAATAGTAAGAGGTAATGAAATAATAGGTATCAATATAAATCAGTACGTAAACCTACTGCAAATTCCAAAAGAAAAAATTATTATCTAAAACACAAAACAAAATACTTAATTAAAATTTTTAAATTAAGTATTTCGAATTGATACAGTACAGTTATATAACTGTTAACAATAAACTTATGTAAGTACAAGTACACTGTATACTAGTTAACGAAGAATTCGAAGAATAATCAAACAAAATATGTGTGCCACAATAACTATAACATAGGTATACTATATACCTATGTTTTAATTATATTAAATATATTTAATATATGTAGATTATATATAAATTATATATATTTGTTTTTATATATTCATACATGTTTAAAATGTTTACCATATATTCTGAATTAGAGTTATTTTGGTTGAGTGTGTTATGGTAATTTATAATTTTTGAAGAAGTCCGTAAAGTACTATCTTTGCATTTCTTTTTCTCTGAAAAAAAAAGATTTCTATTTCTATTGATAAGTACAAATTATTATGTTTAATGAGGTGTTATAAAATGAAATAAAAATACATTACACTGCATAATATAAGTGATTTTTAAATTTCTTATTGGTTAATTGATGTAAAATCTTAATCAAGTTTAGAAATAAATACAGGATACATGCCATCTCATTTTTAACGAAATATAATTAATAATAATAATAAATAAAAGGTTATTAAAATATGCATTTGTTTGTCGTGATGCGGAATGAAGAGAAATAAAAAATAATCATTTGTAGGAGTTTGTTATTGTCTGACGACTGACGTCATTGAGTTTAAATTTTAAACTGTTATTTTATAACAAAAAAATGTTATATTAATATGCCCATAGTCTGACGCGAAACAAAGTAATAATACGATAAGCACGTAGGTTGGTACACTTAATAATTGTTCATTATAACAATTGCATTTTTTACACGTGCATAATTTGTATTAAATACCTACTAAAGTAGGTACTAAACGTTGTAACATTTTTTGAATAGTTACATATTAATTTTATGTTTTTGGATTATGTTAATATTATATTTATTATTTATTATGCCTTATAAATAACTTAAAGGTAATCGGATTATTAGGATTAGATTTATTTTTCATTAGTTAATTAATTGCATACCTAATGTCTGCTTGTTTTTGTATGGTTTATGCACCATTTAACCAATTTCCAAATTATAGATATTTTAAGTAAATATATAATATATATATATATATATTATGTGATTTGAATTTTTGAATATAATACGTATTTCTAACTAAAGTACTAATATGAATATATAATTTTTTTGAAATTGTGATTTTGTTAAACAATTCTACATGGGTAAGAAGGTACCTATGGATTTTTCAGTTTTAATAGGTAGTTTGGTTCGGGTTAGGAACATTTTTATTTAGTTCGGCTCGAATGCACGTATTAGGGTTTGTCAAATCACTAGTCTTTTTATATTAGAATTCATAATATTGGTATACGTGAATATTTTCTATTTATTTTTCTCAGAGCCTTACTTTTTAAGTGGTTTGACTCTTGACTGTTCATGCTTGCAATTCGACTATTGTCGATGATGTTTTTATTCGTAGTACTGGTTTTAATTCTTTTCGAGTAACTATTATCCCAGTCCTGGTTTAGTGACGTGGAAATCATGCTAATGTCGCCATGTTTTTGGTCATATTCAATAAGCTTTTTTAAATCTAAAACATCGCACGTAGGTATAATAATGTACGATATACATAACGAATAATATTTATTAGGTATTTTTTTTTATTCTTGTAAAGTTTTTAGGTGATAATTATTAAGTATAACGAATTTTTCGTAGGCTCAATAATTTCCTCCTGCAGACTAATTATCATTGATGTTTATTATAATTTATTTTTTTTTTTTTTTATCCTTAAATAAGGATAAGGGTTTCATTGAACACCAGAAAAAAAAAATTGTGATACAACAATAAAAATGAATATGCTTTTACGAGGTATTATGAAAACGTATTCAAATTTCGTACAAGTATCGTTATAGGTATAACTTAATTGTTTATGATTTTCGGGAATTTTCAAGAATACAAGTATTTGATTATCCAATTTCATAAACGTAGGTACAGAGTAATTTTAGGGATTCTTAGAATTATTTTTCAACTTTTACCTTCTACGAATTTATCTAGTAGATTGGGTTCCACACTTGTGTACCCTAAAATGTCCAAGTGCCTTTTCACTTCATCTGGGTCGATTTCCATTTTGTAAATTGAATTTGATGTTATACGTAAACTATAAAATATTAAAATATATACTAGAAAATGTTGACTGTTGTCAAGGTTATGTTTAGGTAGGTACAGTGTGGACGTTTAATTTCGAGTGAACAAGACTAATTGAAACTGTTAATTAAATTCGTTGAATGACTGCATAATATTATAATATAAATATGACGTATGTCGTATATTAATTATAAAGGTTTATCTTATAATGGTACGATCTTATTTCTGTCCCCGAAAAGCTGTCTATTTTAATTGAAATTAGGGTTTTAAACCAGCTTATAAGTAAACATCATTTCTTGTTTATGTTTGTTGCTAACAATTTATAATGTATGTCTTCCGAACAATATTTTATAGTTGATAATATATTTTTAGATTTTGAGCTAAACGAGAAATGTATTGGTTTTACAAAGATGTTTTTTTTATGGATGAAGACACTTTTGGGTAGATATAATGCTCTGATTACCACAAATAGGATACCCTTTCCGTACCAAATTATATCTAGTTGGTACTTTATTTAGCTCATTTTTCGAATTTCTCAAAAGTTTTTCCTTAGAAGAAGAAAAGCTACCAAAAAATGGCGGAAAATCGGAAAGATTACGGTCTTTATTATTTTTTAATAAATTATATTGTATTATATCTTTATCGCGCGCGATAGGTAGTCTACATACGTGGTAAAATTTTGGAACGGATTATCAGTATAATATATTGTATATCTGACTGAGTTTCGCTCAGAATCATATTTTCGAATGCAATATTTCATTCAAATCTTAATTATAATAAACTATTAGTTTCTCGGAGGACCGAAGGGACGAAGGAGGATCGTTCGGAATCGGCCTTTCCGCTTTTTAAAGTTGACATTGACGATACAAGTAGTTGTATTTGTAAACGGTGAAAACTCAGAATAAAAGTGTTTTTTATTTTAAGTAAGTACATTATACACATTTATAATTTTTATTATTAGGTACTCGATAAAAAATAAGAAATATGTATAAGTTAAAATAAATATATTCTGTATAAATCTGAGGTCACAGAGTGCTACGCTATGTATGTAGTATGTTATGATTATATAGTATATATGATTTGTGTGCTATGCTTGCTACTTGCTGAGGTCATACAAAATATTACGTTATGTCAGGGCTCGATTGAGTAAATTTGGTATAAATTGATATAAATATTTTATTGGTCCTTTTTTATAATTTTATCTTTTAAAGGTGTACATATATATGTATAATACCTAAATTGCTTATAATTTTTCTAGAATTTTTTTTTTTGAAATACAATATAATGGGGGTGTAACATTAATATATTATTATACGATTATTTAACACTATTCCAATGCATTTTTCTACTGGACCACTGAGATCTCAGTAATTCGCCAGTCTAATCCGGGCCTGGTCATGCATTCTATTTATGTATAAACAAGTGATATTTTATATCAAAATAAGTTTTTTAACGAGTAGGTACATGTTTTTTTCATGTTAATTAATAATAGACAATAGTATACATATATTATCCATCTAATAATATTATAGTATATAACATACTACTGGAATTTAATTTCGATTTTTTTATAATAGAATAAGTATAGTAAATACACGTACTACAGTGTAGTATAATAGATAGTAAAACTGAGTCTTCGCCTAGGAACTTTTAGAACTACCCAACATTTTATTATTATGCGTATACCGCGTGGATTAAAAAACATTACTACTCAGTATAATCGAATAGATCACAAATTGTTGACACTATTTTATTATAACACTATATTTAACGTATTATATTTATTAAAATTTTTTTCTTTCTTTATCACTGTCTTCATTATAATTCGTTTTATTTTTATCCGATACTTCAAAGAATGCACCGTTGAAGTAACTTTGTTGTTTGCCTTTTGTTCTTTTATTTCTACAATTCTTTTTACATAACCATTGTTGAATTGTAACTAATAGACATTAGGTACCCATTGGAATAATGGTGGCATGTTATAAGTTATAACTGACGTACAAGTACAGATTTTCTGTCTCAATAGTCAAAAAATGAAAAAAAAAAACATTGAATTAAAATAGTTTATTTTAAACGACATCATAGAAAAATCACTGATTTTAGGTACTAACTAAATATATGACTTTACAACTACCCGTTTAAATTTAGAATTGCCCATAATGGTTAAAATTATCCATTAACGCAAGGTTAAATCTGGTAAAACAGATTATTTGCCGTGATAGACGGACTACACGTGTTTCATACTCTGTCGTCATTGTTCTAACTTTTAAAGTATGTTTCGTAGTTTGGTACGCATACCTGTGCCTGCCAGGACACAAAACGTCGCTCAAAAAAAAAAAAATTAAAAAAAAATAAAAATAAAATAAAAAATAAAAATACTTAGCCGACGCGTTACAACGTAGCTAACATAAAAACATAGCGTACGTTATTGTAAAGCCATTTACATTGCCATTGCAGAAAGTTATTTTTCATTTGTATCTATAGCGAACACAGCGTAGGTAGCATTTTTTGTAGCCCTCAGCATAACTAATAATCGTATACCTAGGTATCTAAAATTTAAACTAATTGATAAAAAAATGAAAAAAGAAGTACATTGTAAGTAGTATTGTACAAAACAATTTTTGTTTTTGTAATTTTAGCTTGTAAGAAAAGAAACCTAATCATTTAAATATTTGACTTTAACGTAATATACATTTACTTATATTATATATAGTTTTATGCCTAGAAACCTTAATGTAGTCAATTGAAGCTTTGTTTTAGTATAGTAATATAATTTTCTGCCCTACATTCAAAATATTGGAAATTTCCACTTATCAAAACCAAGAAACATATTTTAGCCATTTCATTTAAAACTTTAAGGCCTTATTACTTGGCTAATTTTGGAAGTAGAATTAAAAAACCCAAATAAAAAATGTTTAGAAAAATAAAAAAATAAAAATGGGTGTTACAATTTAATTTTCGAAAATTGTATTGCGCATACGAAAATTGCGTGGGTGAAAGTTTTATTATTATACTAAAATAAAACTTCAGTAGGTTACATTAAGGTTCCCAGACTTGAAACCAACAAAATATCGTATTTTTACCTTGTACAACGCTGTAACGTAGTTACTGGGACACTCTGTATATGAATAGTAAATGGGACCACCACACTATTTCCGATACTGAATAAAACTCACGTCACAAGTAATTTTTATCTTCCAAATTTTTACTAGGAGGATTAAACATTGCCTGTTATAAATTTTATTGTTTAATTTTCTGTAGTTTATTGAATATAATCTACATCGAGTTCTTATATGTATAGGCTATATAGCCTTTATGTACTTTGTTGTTATTTTACACAAGCTTTACAGTTTTAATGATATTGTCTAACTTAAACATTAAAAGATAAACATTATTGTCTTAATAGTAGAAGTATTCAACGAGGCTCGTGAAAATCCTACCTTTGTATATATATGTAGTTCCACCTCTAAAGTAGGTATCTACAAATATCTTTAAAAACAAATATTATTCTCAACACCGTAGTTTTCGAAAAAATATTATATTATTTTAAACAAATTACTGTATTACTTTTAGTCATAAACAATATATTATAATTGTAGAACCATTTGTGATTAGTCCTTATGAAGTTGACCTTTTCAAAATGCTAGTTGATAACTTTCTTTTTTCAATAACATCACTGCAAACAGATAAATCGTAATGCAGGTTATACGAATAATAATAAAAATAAATAAATAATTTTATTTTGAAATTTCATAATATTATAAATTATACCTAAATCGACATTTTCCGTGTCTGGCGCTACATTCTTATCTGATTTCTTATTGTATTGTTTTTCGAATTCGTTACTAAATTTGTAAGTGACGGCTAACGCTAAAAATGCATTAAAAGCAAACACGAAGAACATTTTTGACTGTCAACAAATACATTTTATTATTAGCACGCGTGTCCAAAATTTTGAAATAAAATTAAAACCTGCATCTGTTACCTTTTTTTCGAATACTATCATTTTATTGATGAAAATTACAATTAAATTTCCCAGTGCCACGGAAAAATACCACATTGATATTGAGACGGTTTTCATTGTTTCGGGAGCCTACAAAAATTCATAAATATTTATATATTGTATTATCGAGAATCAATTTGTTTCACGTAGAATATTTACTTCCGAAAAAGAAAACGCTAATCCTGTCATAGTAAACAGTGTTTCACCGAATGCCATGAAAACGAATTGCGGTAATAACCACTCTATACTTAAGATATGCGGTTGTGATATTATATTCGATTGAAATTTCTAAAAAAAAAAAAATGTACAAAATATTATGCTCACAAGAAATGGGTACAATGAGTTGGGTCATTACGTACACGATTTGTTTTGTCATTAATCACACTTTTGTATGCGTAAATTTTATCATTTTCAACATTTAATACTGTTCTCGATTTCGGCTGTAGCTTATCATCAATATAATTTATTGTCAATGTATATCTTAAATTTTTTACAATGAATTTATTAATTTATTTTCATAATTTTAATATTATAGTTTGTATAATTAAATAATAATTGAGGCTAGTTATCTCAGTTGTCTATATCTTATTTGAATATGTATAAGTGATTTATTTTATATACGTTTTTGTTTATAACAATTATATCAACATTATCGAAAACTATCATCTTTTGTAATACGTAACGTTATTGTATAAAATATTTAAGGATTAAAGTACTAATATTCTTTTATATTGAGGTGAGTGAAAAGAAATTGTATACGATATATTAGCTAAGATTTGAGAAAAGGAGTCCAGAGACTTTCAGAATGTATGGTAAATGAAAGAAAAAGATAAAGAAGTGCTGACGAGTTATGAGACTGTAAGAATAAAATGGAAAGAATTTATTCGAATTTATAAGAATTTATGAGTAATTTCCAAGGTAGAGTAGGTAGAGTGGAATTTAGGTTTAGTAAACTTAATTAGGGAAATGGATTTAAAAAGTAATTTTTTTTTGGTTAAAAAAATGAAAAAAAAGAAAGCGATGAAAAGAATCTGAAGGAGTACTAACTAGTAGAGGTAGAGTTACATAAAAGGTGATGGGAAATTTTGATATACAGAAGAATGGTGAAATAGTTTTTTGTTAATATTTTTTTTTGTTTTCCTCATATGGCCACATTTAAGGAAAATTAACAACGGAACCGATATTTTGTATGAGACAGAATGTGGAGAAATGCAATAAGAAAAGAAAATTTTATATGGTATTTATGGGTTTATAAAATATTAAAATGTATATGATAGTGTTCCGAGAGAGGTTTTGTAGTGAACGTTATGGAAAAAAAAAGTACCGATGGTGTACATTAAAGTAATAGAAAATACATATTATGTATGAAGGAGCAAGAAAAAGAGTAAAGAGTGTGTGTAGAATAACGGAAGATTTTAGAGTTAATTCAGCTTTGAGCCTTTACTTGTTCCCTTTAGAAATATATGAGATAACATAAGATATATATTATACACAGTGTCCTAAATCTGTTTACTAATTACAATATCTCCGCGAAAAGTTTTTGAATGCAGTTTTTTTTAAATTATATTTTAGGCAACGGACTACCAAATATTACCTTTATTACTTGTTCAAAAATAGACGTCTCATAAAAAAATAAACTCTATTTTTAAGATATGTAAAATTTCAAGATATCCATTTTAAAGAGTATATTTATATGCTATTTTTGACGTATCGATCTCTTAATTTAATCAAGATTTCAATTTTTAGGATTTTTTTTTAAATATTGGACTAATGATATTTCTGACGTCATTATTTTTAATAATTTAATATTTTAATATCATGGCGCGTAAAATTTGTTTTATAAATATTATCATATAAACGCTTTCAGTGCTTACAGAATGTTATTAATTATAATTATAATAAAACTATTATCAATCTACAAATTGTATCATTTATCAATATTAATAATATGAATTTTACGTTCTACGATATAATCACAGAGTATATGAAATATATACGCTATAATAATGACGTCAAAAATATGATTTTTCTAATAATTAAAAAAAAATTAAAAAAAATAAAAATCGAAATCTTGATTAAATTAAGAGATTGACTCGTCAAAATTCTTATATAAATATACTCTTTAAAGTGACTATCTTAAAATTTTCATAACTTAAAAAATAACGAGTTTATTATTTTTATGAGATACGTTTTTTTAAACAAGTAATAAAGGTAATATCTATTGTCTATATAAAAATTTTGTACTTACAAACCATGTGGAATGTTCAATTTTTTAAGATTTATAAATTGGTGAGCTGAAAGATTTATGTCAAAAATTGTTATCGTATCGGTGAATATAGATTTCAGAGTAATGTTTTTTATTTGTATCCAATTTCCACTGTCGTTTGCTGGAAATATTATACTGATTCAAAACAAAGAATACCAAATGAAATCGATTAAAATAAAATATCTAAATATTACTAAATATATGAATGTTCTTTTTCAGAAGGTGTACACACACTATATGGTACAAGTAGAGTAGACGAGTTAAACAAAGAATTATAGCCTTGAAATGAATTATCTTGTGTGTCCAATACTAATAGTATAATTGATTTCTATAAATATCATAGATGGTAGTTAAGTCATTGAAAAAATTAATATGAAATATTTAAGTTAAATTAATTCAAGAAGTAAAAGTAAAAATAATTTTATTTAATATTTTCAAAGTTATAAAAGCTTGGTAGTCACTGATTCCGGACTGTCTTCCTTCGTCCCTTTGGTCCTCGGAGAAGTTAGTGGTGTAATATTATTATATTATATTACAATTAATATTTGATATTGTATACGAAAAAACGATTTTGAGCGGAGCTCAGTCAGATATACAAAATACTAATATTATTTCTTTTGATAATGTGCAACAGAAAAATTAGTTATTATGAAATAATCGTTTTTCAACCATTTTTCGGAAGTTTTTCTTATTCCAAATTTAAACTTTTGAGATATTTGAAAAATGGTCAAAATAATGTACCAATTAGATAAAATTTTCTACTGAAAGCATACCCAACTTATGGTAATCGTACCCAGTGGCGGATCAATGGGGGTCATATCCCCTCCTGGTTGATAAAATAAAGATTTTTTGTAATATAAATTTATTATTTTATGTCTATATTAATAAAGTATACTTTTATCAACTGAGGTTGACTGTAAAATTTATTTTTCTCTCTTTCCTTGTAGTTTAGTTATTGTATTAATAGTTTCTGTACATAGGCGTGCGCAGACTCTAAAAGCAGGTAGTGCCCATATTTATCACCGGCCCTCTAGTCAATTATATTTTAAATATAACACATCTAAATTGTATATACCTATTTAATATGAATACTTATTTTCTTACATAGTTTAATATAATATAACATAACTAATAATAATAATAAATAATAGCAATGATAGCTATAAACAACAAAATAATTATAATATAATAAAATTTTTAATATTTATAATAAACAGGTAGTTGTTACTAGTAAATTATAATAAAGTATAACAAAATATATAATAATTATTAATTACATAGCTAAATATCATATAAGTATTTTATATTTTTAGAGAGACATTCTTCTGTTACCCATACTGTTAAATTCATCTATTACTGCATCTAAATCTACCTTTGATACCATTACTTGTTTAGTAAAGAGCAGTTATAATGACTCTAAACGTTCTTGACCTATTGTACTGCGCAATTTGTTTTTTACAATAGTTAATTTTGAGAAAACACGTTCACACGTACAACTAGTTACAGGTATTATAGTGAACATTTTTAAAGTCTTAAATACACAAGTATAAACTGTAGATTTTCCAATTATTTTAAACCAATCAATCCATTCATAGACAGATACACTCGTAGCAGTCCATCAGTCCACAGTACACGTACCCGAGGATATAACTACATAAGTAACAATAACAAGTACATAACAACTAAAAATAACGTATTATTATTATGATATAATATGATCAGGCCACTATGCGATAGATGATTCGCTGCTTGAGTTGTATGTAATAATAAATGGAAAACACTACGTAAACTCATATATAATAATCTCGATAATAATATAACTTTACTATAGTAAACAAAGTATAAGAAAAATTTTTAATTTTAGCCAAAATATGTAAAAACGCCGTACTGTAAACACATTTTCAACTACACAGAGTACACATAGAGAATTATTTAATTTTCCTCAAATTCGTTTTAAAATCGTTTTGGTAATTTAGGTAGATTGAGGCATAGGGTGCTTCGGCCCATGAAAAATAACACCCTGTGCGCACGCCTATGTTTCTGTAATTTATTTGTGATCTGTACCCTACTTGGTTAGTTCCATATTGTATAAATTGTAATAGCGTTTAATTTTTAAATGGATAGACGATGTACTGACGTAGGCGTGTATTAAATGTACATCAAATTTAAATTAATTTTCAATAAATTTAACATTAAAACACCATTTAGAAAATTTGGTATACAAGTTAACTGTAAACATTTTTGTTAAATATAATGAATCATGAATGTTTAAATCATAGATAATTTAAAAATATGTATTAACAATGGTATTAAAATATGGTGTTTTTTTACGTTTTTTTTTTTAATATCAAAATATAATCTTTTTACCTGATTTCTTTCCAAACATACTCTCATCACTTTACTGTCAGTTTTAGTTTTTAATTTAGATTTATCGGTTTTCGCCAATCGAATATCTATATACTTTTCGCGATTATAAAGCATCGTGGATGTAATATTATTTTCTACAATAAAATATTGATTTTCATTTAATTTTTTTAATCCAAAGTTCGATGTCCATATGTTTGCTTCGCATGGTTTCGTATTCGCATACAAGATCGTGTCAGTGGTATTTAAATATTGAATATTGTTCTAATTGTACATACATTTAATTCAATTTTAGATATTTTTAACCTCTTACAGTCAAGACAGACTCAAATGAATTGGTTATTCACGCTTACTTCTAAGTACATTTCGATACATCCGGCAGAAATAAATGCTATTCCGGCTATGCCTCCGCCGACTAACATTTGTTTTAGAGGGTACATGAAAAATGGATGCTTTTTGAAATAAGGGTAAATTATACGGTTCATGAACGGGATGGTCAACAACACCAGTAAGGGATTTATCATCTGTAGCATGCAAACAGGAAATTGTACGCCGAACAGACGGCCGCTTGTACGCGACGCTTGAAACATCCAAGTTGTATTCTGAATTAAAGTTCACATATTTTTACCAAATACTTATCAATTTATTATGCGCAATATGGGGTAGTTCGGTAATAATATTGTAATAAAATTATATTAACTTGTTGGTCGAATAAGCTCCAAAACACCGATAGCGGTATGTAAAGACGAAGCATATGTAACGTTTTTTTAGTGTCGTTTATGATGCAGCTCGAGAAAGAATCTTTCGCATTTTGTAACCAATGTTGTTTTGACGATTTTTTATTACAGCACGATGTTAATTTTCTCCATAATGACAACTAGTTAAAATGACGAAACAAATTTGATTCGATGATTGTGTACTTATGGAGTCTTATTAAGTTTTGAAATTTAAAATTCTAAAATATAATTATTATACATACAAAAATGCACTTTATCATTTTAGGCAGTATATTTGGTATAGGTTTCTTGAAATAATAATATGGATATCCGCAAACAAATATGGCTAAAAATAAAATATAGTTATTGAGTTTCTTAAGTATTACTAGCCTAAAATTTGAATGAACGCAAAAAATTACAACTATAAATGATTGAAAAAATGTTATTAAAATAAATGAAATTAAAATAATGCTCTAAAAATTATTCATTTTCAATTCATTGAATAATAAAATTATCCGAGTTTACTAAAATAAAAAAAAAAAAACAATATAAAACAATTGGGAATAAAATTAGAAATGCTTAGTAAGTAATACAATATATAAGTACCTATCTATTAGTTTTGAAGTTAAGTACATTTTACATTTTGAAATAGAAACATTTAAATTTCATTACGTATTATTCTACGTAAATATTCAGACGAAGAGTTATGACTTATTAATTATTGTATTTAGTTTTTATTGAACAATTTCACTTAATCGAATTTCGATTAAATTTTAACAGTAGGTAACTAATACGCACCTAGATTGAATTTTTTTTTTTTTTTAATTGTAATTGTTCTTCTTCAAACTAGATTTAAATATTGGATAATAATATAAAATTACGTGGTATTTTAATATTTTACCGATAGCGAATGTCATCATGATTATTGGTAATCCAAATGTAATGACATACGTGTTGATGCTATGTCCTTTGTATAACATAATTTTGTTAATTACAGTCGAAAAAAACAGTCCAAAAAACACACCAAAGTGTATGGAAAAATAGAACGTGCTGAAGAATAAGTGAACGAGCTTCGAGCTTATAATATTTTGATCACTTTCGATCAGTTGGTCGACGCCAAACGCAGCGATACAAGATTTTATGCCACCCATTCCAACCGCGATAAATATTAAACTGTAGAGTGTCATAAAGCTGGAAATGTAAACGTTTTTATAGTTTATGCATTTTATAAACACATTTAACGACAAGTCGAGATTTTTAACGCGATCGATGTACGATAAATTGAACAATATTAATAATTATTATTGTTCGGAATGAATTTTAGATGATTTCTAATTGTTTTATTATTATTGATCGAGTAACCTATAATATACTATTATAAACATTTGTGTAATATATATTAATGAATGTGATCTAACCCGAAGTTAATTAAATACAATTTTTCCGAAATCGAACCGAACCGAATTATTATAAATGACAAATTATAAAAAATCCATAGTTTTAAATAAATACTTAAAATAATTATCAGGACGAAAGTTCGGTTTGAAAATTTGTAATAATCAGATCGTTTCTGACCCGAACATTCCATTGCCATCGGTTCAAATTTGGAACAGTTCGTCACATCACTAGTATAAGACTATATTGAATTAACGATCCATTTATTGTAATATATAATTTTTAATTTTGTACCTAAATTTCGGTTTACTTTAAATTCGATAAAATAATTGAAAAATGCAATTATTCTTGGCTTATAAGTTATAAGTAGGTAACAAAATATTGTCTAAACGGTTGTTGATATGAACTACAATTAAAACGATAATATGATATATATTAAATGTTTGAATAATTATAAGAAAGTAGTTAGACGCAATTAGTACATGGTTAATATTTGAAGGCCATATTAGAAAACGAAACATTAAAATGTATTAGTTTTACTTTTAATACTATACTATACTATAATAATAATAACAATAATAAACTTATAATGAAAAATTTAAATACGTGTAGAATTTTAAAAATATAATTTTTATTATGGACAAAATGTTAAATTATAAACTTCCTCTCTGCACATTATTAGTAGTATTTTTTGATCAAATATTTTCTCTTTTTTAAAATATTTTTGTAATAACTATACAATCTTGTTTGCAAAATATAATACTAAATATAATTATTTAAAAGATTAATGTTGATCTGTTAAAAATGTATTAAAAACAATTATGTATTCTAACTAATTCACAGATAAAAAAATTTCATAAAAAAATCTTTTTTTTTTTTTTATATACGTACTTCATAGATTTGTTAGGTTTTTCAACAGTTGTCCAAAATAAAATCAATATTCCTAACCAATATATGGTCGAAAATGATACGATTGTTCTAAAACATAATAATGTATTTTTTGTAAATTATTTAAGGAAAATAGTAGGGGTTTTAGAGGCATGGAGATTTCATTGTACCAATATAATGTATTTTTTTAAATATTATGACAAATTTATTTATTACAGTCATTAATCACAGTTAATTTGGTATTAAGCAAATTTAAAATATGAGAAAATACGAAAGTGGTTCAATATATACCTAAATATTGAAATTTGGAAAGTTTCTTTGACGCGTTAATTTAGCTAAATTGAATTAAATTAATTACTTAAAGTCAAATTTAATATTTTTTTAAAATATAGGTATTTATTTCAACTGCGTTTTTCTTAATCATTTATATAGTTTATAATAGTTTGTAAATGTATATTTGTGAAGTTAAAGTTTAATCAGGTAATTATTTTTCTCTCAGAGAAAGAGTACGAAATGTGGATACTTATTATAAATAACTCTTTAGTCAAGTGTCATATTATGTTTTAACATTACGTGTGTTAACCGTCAACGTTTTATTCAAAATAGTAAATCCTCTTAGAGCACATTCTAACGGTTGACGTAAATACCTATCCAAACAGTAAAACTGAAAAATCATTTCTCGTAATTATTGTTTACATTTCATGAAGTCAAAGTCAATATGTATTACGACTTACGAGCGAAAAACTGATTAACAAACCGACAACTTAATATAATATTATAATATGTCATATGCATTTACTTACTTATACTTACCGTATTTACTGTTTCCCACAATTCCTCCTATGATCGCTGATAAATAACAGAGCATTGTGAATACGTGATATATATCCACTGCTTGTCTTTCTTCATACAATAAAACGTCTCGTATATAAAATGATAATATTGCTACAATAAAAAAACAAAAAATACATCTTAATTAATTAATATGTTTTGAATTTATACTTTTTTAACGCATACATCGAAGGCACGAAAAAGAAAATCGTTCGCAAAATTCCATTATAACGATAAAGTACATTCGTGCCAGACACATCTTTGTTGTATTAATGTAAATTAATATCTAAAGTTCTTTTTTTTTTTCATTAATATACATATCTACATATTTAAATATATTATAACTGTCTATCGAATTAATAATAAATATATAAATAAACAAATTAAACGAAAACAGATACTACGCGACAACCAATATTATAAATTATAATATATTTTTACTAGCTACCCATAATTATCATCCGGATGACTACACTTTATATTGGTCTTGACATGATTTTAAATATGAAATAATTTAATTTTTGTAACATTATCAGTGTCCTACTTATGCCAAAAATCACTTCCTATGGTTTATTGGTCAATTGTCAACACAAAATAGCAAATTATCAATACACAATACCATTTTTTAGTTACCTAATTACTTTTTAAGTTCGGTAATATTATAATAAACAATTGTCAGTTAATATATACAACTTAATAATATTAAAAAAAATATTTGAATGAAAATAATAGTATTTTGCAATTTATTGCGTATACTGTAAATTATGTTAACTGATATTAGGAATAACAAAAATGTATTAGCTTATTAAATATATAATTTTATTATTTAAATATAACTTATACTATGTGCATATTGATCATAATGTAATAGTATTTTCAAAAATAATTAATAAATATTTAAAAGAGATACTTTATGTTTTAATTTTAAGTCTGATATTTATTAATATTTATTAATTTTTATGATTTAAATTGGTTTTTTTTTTTTTTAGACAATTATAATATCTCATCGTTTTTAATTTTCAACGTAAAAATTTAGTTTTCTGTAAATGTTTATGCACACGATTTTGTATTCAAAATTTAAACGAAATGCTATCGATAATAATATGTTTACTACTATGAATTTCATGATGTAAATTTCGGCAAACAATAATAATAAACACGGAGTGAGTAGATTTACGTACCTAAAAGGAAATTAAAATTTGTAACTTCGTAAATAAAATAATAGTATATTTAATCGGAACATGGATTAAAAGTTCTTATATTTATTGTTTCTATATCTATTATAATATATTATATTTTGTAACTAAACCTTGTATACAGTTAATTTGTATTGTTATAATAAAAGTATACTCACACGCGATCGACAATTTGTTTTTATTCATTTTAAACTGTGTTATGTATTATGATATGATTATGTTTGCGATAAGAATACATAAAATAATCAATCTGATATTCAAATTATTTTATCCTTGAATAATACCTACATAACTAACTAGGTGAATATATTTTAGCTGAACAATAATGTCACGAAATTTTTAGCTCATTTGTTGATTTATACAAGTTCCTATATTATATAATTTGTACAATATTTTAAATTTTCAACATAATAATTAATATTTGAAGTGTTTAACAGTTTTGATTATATTATAATTATGGACGATAAATCCATAATAGTGAAAAATGCTTACAAACGTTATTCGGATATTATAAGTATGAGAGGTCTGAATATGTCCGTTCCCGTGGGATCAATGCAAGTATCTTATATACGTATATAAGTATATTAAACGTATTTATACTAAATAATGTAATATTAAATATTATGATTAACAGGATAAATTATATTAAATTCAATTTATTTTGGACATTAATTATAATAGTGATGTTTGACTTTATGATTACTTTATGTAATAAATTATAATAATTAAATAATATAGATTATTCGTTGATTTTACGTTTGAATTAAATTTATAGGAATGAATTTAAGAACAAAACTTATAGGGAATAAATTGAGAATTGTAAATCATATACGATATACCTACATTATGGAAATATTAACTAATAGCGTGAAAAGTTATTAACTGACAAGTGACAATAAAATAACTTGTTAAATAATGTTTTATACTAAATAAATTATACATGTTTTTTAAGTATGTGTGTATTTTATTTTTTATAAGCTATTGATTTATTTCTCTATTTGCCTAAAATTGTATTATTGATTAAATTTGACATTTTGTATTTATTTTTTATTAAGAAGTTCAGTATCAGTTCCTATAGTTGTTTTATTCTTTGTTTTTTTTATATAAATTAATTTGTTTTTCGATATTGTTTGTTTTAAAATTATACTATTATCAGCCACTAATACGGTTTTCGGTACATTTTGAGTTTTATAAAATTAGCGCATTCGATTCATTTATAATACTTTCGTTTATTTTTATCATAAAAAAGTCAATTGTATGATTAATATTTAGATACGGCCTCCTCGGACCGAGTGGTTGTGGTAAAACGACTTTGCTGAATTGTATATTGGGTCAAACTTCGTTGGATTCCGGAGAAATATACTTGAAAGCGCAACGTCACTCAGAAATTAGTTACATGCCACAAGTAGTTTTATATTTTATGCCTGCTATAATGTGATGTGTAATCATGTTTATTTTCTCCTAGGATATATCGTTACATAATAATTTAACTGCCTATCAGACTTTTATATTTTATGGGAAATTATACGGAATTAGAGAAGATAATGTTAAAAAGAGGATTCATGAATTGGACTGTCTACTGAAATTGCCATCATTGAGCCTGCAGATTAATAATTTGAGGTTAACCGTTTGTATTAATTATTTATGTTTCTATATTATATTAAATTACACGCCATAAATTATAACGTAATGGTATTAAAATTTGAGCTTAAATGTTGTGAAAATAAAATATTAATGTATTAATACAAATTTTTAAACTTTTTAAAAATAAACAAATAAATAAAACTTTAATTAATTGCAGGTACCTAGTTAGAAAAGAAGTTAAATTAATATTGCAATGATTTTTAATTAAAATTTAATCGTCAATACAAAATATTAAACTACCTAGTTACAAGTGTCTTTAGTACGAGGTTAGATTAGGTATTTTAGACTTTAAAATATTATAAAATAGTAGGTATTGAGTATAGTATTTTATATTATATTTATATATCACACGTTATTTCTATTACTTTAAATACGATAATGAAAATTGAAAATTGAAAATTAATCGTAAAAAAGTTCAGATTGAACATAATAAATAGTTTTGATATTGAATATATATAAAACTATTATGTATAGGTATCACCCATTTAATAATATGTAATTGTATAACAGCTGTTCTGTGTAATGCAATTTGTTTTATTATTTCCGTTCGATTTTTTTTTTCAATATAAATTTATTGCTTTTCTTTACAAACATTACAGCAAGGCGATCACCCAAAAATAAAAATAGAAAACATTTTTCCAATTCTTTAAAACTTTTTATGGGTTCCATGGTGTAATTTATAATATCACAATAAAATAATAAAGATTGGTAAATTATATCCGAATGGTCATACATTATATTATATTTATTATATATTATTCGCTGTAAACGGAATATCGTAATTCGATTTAGCCATACTAGAATCATAGATCCCAACGTTGTAGCTCTTTTGACGTAACGATTTTTAGAAATAATATTTTGTTTTTTAATATTAATATGTTCTATTTTTAGTGGCGGAGAACAAAGAAGATTATCGTTCGGCATAGCGTTATTTCACGATCCTAAAATAATGATTCTCGATGAGCCCACTGTTGGTATTGATCCACTAATAAGGCAATGGTAATCGCGTGTGCCATTTATTATTATTATAATAATATTATGTGTCATTGCTTTTACGGCATTTTTTTTTTTCGTTAACCGTTATTATTAGCATTTGGGATCATCTGGTCGAACTTTCTTTGAAAGGAAAAACAATCGTCATAACTACACATTATGTCGAGGAGGCCATTAGAGCAAATGTGGTATTGTATATATTATTAAATATTAAATAGTAGATGAAATTATTATATATAATAATATATAATATTTTTACGTACAACGTTATTTATTTTGCTGTAATTTTGTGTATACTATTATTAGATATTTTGTTAATATATGAGTTATTATATTATGTTTCAAATATATATTATTTTACAGTAGGTTTTTTTTTCTTCTTTATAGGTGGGATTTATGCGAAATGGCGTTTTAGTATGCGAAGAATCTCCCAATACTTTAATTTCAAGACAAAATGTTTCAACATTAGAAGAATCATTTTTATCATTTAGTTGTATACAAGAAAGCGAAAATGTGAGTATTACAGCTAAGTTATATTTGCGTAATAATTAAAATTATAAATTAGTTAAAGTTTCAATCTGATCGCATAAAATATTTTCTAAACATTTTAAAATGTTTACGATTTTTATAGAAATTTTGATAATATACTTTTTAAAAAAACTAAAATAACTTCTAGTTGTCTGTTAGTTAAAAATGTACAAATGTGAAGTAAAAATAGGTAGAACTTTTGTTTAAAAAATAGCTTTTTGATAAATATTGCTATACCTATAGTCAAACTTTTATACCATAATAATATATGTTTAGGATTATTCTAAGGAGCGTTATATATATATATATATTTAAATATGTAAAACCAATGCGTATCAAAACAAAAATGGAAATTATAAAATATTTCAGAAATTCAAATCCCCATGGAAATTTTTAATACGGACATCAAGCCAGTATGATGATGGTGTTCCTTTTTTATTTATTATAAATGCGTTTTTATTTAAAAAGTTTTAAAGGAAAGTATCGAAACTCTATTTATATTTTTTTTGGAATTAAACTAATAAGATATTTAGTTGTAATAAATAATAATTATGTTGAATATTATTGATGAAATTGCATTGAACATGAAATACAAATCAAAATATTACTAATTTTTTACTATATTGTAATAGTTATTTTAAAAAAATCAGGGATATTGATCTAATTATTTTAAAGACCATTTTAGTGTGGTTTTTTTTATTTTTGTAATATTAATTTTTAAATTTCATAATATCATATTGATATTTATTTAAAATTATTATTATAATTGTTTTACAGTTGTTCACTATAGCTAATCAAGAACAACCAAAAAGAGTACCAGTTTCTATGATTAAATTAAAAAATAGTTTTTCTTGGAGAAGATTTCGAGCACTTACATATAAAAATGCAACACTTTTATACAAGGACCATACGTAGTTTTCATATATTATTATTATTTTTGAATGTATAATTTCAAAATTAAATTCATTTTTAGATTTCTGTTTTTTACATTTGTTTTACCTTTGGTTCAAACCGTTGTGTATAATTTATGTGTCGGTCATAACATTAAAAGTATAAAGTTGGGAATTGTCAATGATGAGATAAAAAATTGTAGCATTGATCTCTACCAACAAAAATGCTTTTTAAATGTTTCTCATAATACAAAATTAAGTTGTATGTTTATCGATCATCTACGGGATTATAATGATTTATTGGTAAATTATTATATATATTTTATTTTATTATAAACTAAGAAAAGCTTAAGAATTTTGTTTAAAATTTGTTAGTAGAAATATCTGTATGTATATATTATGAGAATAGTAAATATATATAAATATTTTAAAATAATAAAAAAACGATTTCTTAGTTTCTCTCTTATAGTCTTCTATAGGTACCTACTACCTAGAAGAGAATACTTTCAATATGCAATAATTTTAAAAGAAAAAATTTATTTTCGTTAATAAAATGTTGTTTGATTCTAACGAAAATATTGTTGTTAAGAATTAAATACTATTATTTGGTATCTATTTGTTTAATATTTTATAAATGTAATCTAATTTCACATGTGATTATAAGTTACTACTTGTTGGATTATTAGTAATATTATTATATTATATAGTTGTATAAATTTTTTGTTTAAACATAATCCAACATAACTGTATATTTTAAACTTTTTAAAATGGTCCGGAATGTTTATTTAAATATTTAATTTTACGATTTTGGGGAGATTAGTTATATTTATCTAAGAAAAGTTAAATTGCACTAATACTTATTAATCTAATATATTGTTAAAGTTTCAAAAAAGAATATTTATATGTAGGTATCTACTATAATAGAAATTAATTATAATTTAATTACCTAATTTCAAATTTTGTGATATTCTTATATTAAATACTATTAATAAAAGTACTTATATTTTTGAGTTTAGTTTAAAATAATTTTTCCGAATTCGATGATTTGTCATTGTTTAATTTATACAGCTAATATCTTATTAGTATTTTTAAAATACTTAAAATTAATTTTTAAATTAAGTCTTATGAATTTTCAGATTGACTATCCAAGTTTGGAATCCGGAAATGCTGCGTTAAACGCCAGCTATATATGGGGTTTAATTTATTTTACTTCAAATTATACAGTGACGTTAAAAAATCGTCTCAATATTTTTATAAATCGTTATGATATAGACTCGAGTTCAGTAAAAGTCATGTTAGACCCAACCAGTAAATTAATTTATTTATTTATAAGCATTTATATTATTTAAGTAATCGGATATTCGTTTCACAGAATACAACATTTCACTAATCTTCCAATATTTTGTTTTAGATTATATCTTTAAATCAAAAATAAAGGGTGATGTTGCTTCAACTTATGTGAAAACAATGGAAGAAGCGACTGGATATTGCAATATAAGTGAAAAATTGTATTTTTACCCATTTTCAGTAATACATTATATTTTTAAAATTATTTTATATATTTTAATTTTAGTTATAACAATATTACCTTTAGTATTTGGTTTACAGATTCAAAGTATTGGGAACGTTCAAGTCACTGAATTTATTCATTCTGCATCTCCGGCATTTATAGTTTTGTAAGTATGAGTAAATAAATGAATATAATAATCATATATATGATATACTATTGGTAGTTAAACATCGTCAGAATTAATATTTTTTACAATTTTTTTTTGCAACTGGTTGACTATATTCAAGTTAATTATTAAATGATTATATAAAATTATTGTGTCTGTTAATATTGTACTAAAAAATATATTAATATTGCACAACTATTTGCAAAATAAATGCACTTCAGAAATATTTTGTAAACAAAATCATTATAAGTTTAGATAACTGATAAAAAAAATGATTAATTATCGTCTATTCCTATAATATTTTATAAATTATTTTTACAAAATTATATCTCTATATTTCATTATAAATTGACTCATAATTTATATTGACTAACCTATAGGTACATATAGGTATACGTATAGGCTTTTTATTGTTGTTTAAAACAATTTATTAAAATAATAAATAAAAAATATTTTTACTTAAAAAAATGTCTACGAACTTGTCAATCTATATTGTTTCTTATCTCTGTCAATGTAAGCAACATAATTTAATATGATGTGTTAATATCTAAATTATCGACGATGTACGCCTGAAGTTAATGTGCACTTCGAAACATCGAAAACTAATTATATTTTCATTAAGTGTTTCTTTTGAAAAAATGTTATATCTATCTGTCTCTTGATGTAATTACATAATGGAAATATTTGATGGATTCTGAGTAATTATATTTATAGTGAATTTTCTTTACTTAATATATTTCATACTATTAATTAATATTCTGAAAATCGACCAAAAAGTGTTCTCAAGGTTTTTTTTTGCCATTAATACGCATATTAATAAATATTCCTATGGTTTTCAATTAATAATTAATATAATACAAATTAGTTATTTATTTATATAAACGTTATAACAATTATAATATAATTGTAGATATAAAATCTTAAATTGAAATTATTGTTTATAAATAAAATATTATATGAGTTGATTTTATATAATTTGTTAGACTTATTTTTTTGACTTATTTCTATATAAATCAAAATATTTTTAATAATTTAATAATAATTGTTTTTGTTAAATTATTAAATAATTTGACTATTATTAAGTAAAATTGATAAAAAAAACGAATAATAATAGTAATAAAATTTTAAAATTAAACTATTTAATTTTTTTAATTGAAATGTATATTTTTTGTTTAAATTTTGGAAGATATGTTATAAGAGTAATGATTCCGTGAGATGATTATCCGTTAAACGTGAACGATATTAACTCACTCGTATGATATTTCATTATTTATTAACTATATACATAGTATAAAATATATTATTTTGTGTTTAGATTAGCATTTTATTTTCCAATGATTTTATCTAATGGGCTATTGCTGTCCGAGAAGTACGAGGGAATAATGACTCGAATAATGGTTGCAGGTACCTAAATTTTTTTATAGAAAAATTTTTAATGAAAATAATTTTTTATATTTTTGTGTTTATATATTAATAATTCAAAGGTGTGAAATTTTCCGAATTTCTTGTCGCGGTTATATTTCTTCAAACAATTGTTCACGTTATACAGTCTTCAATCGCGATATTTATTATGTACTACATGTTTAATAATCCAATTTCATTAGATACTTTTTGGACTTTTGCAATAACTATTATGATTATTGGATATCAAGGAATGTTGGCAGGTAAAATAGAGTTATTATTTAATCCAGTATATTAAAGTATTATGATAATAAGTTAATAAAGCTATAAATGTAGGTACCTAATTGAATATTATTCAAATAGTAATTGCACGTAATGGTTTGCTTTAAGGAAATGTATTATAAATTATAATATATTATGTTTCGTTGATTTAATAATAAATAATTTTACATAGAAATAAAATTATAGAAATATCATGAAGCATTATGTTACGAATATTTTATTATTTTAGTTAAATAAACTTATATTTCAACTTCGTGTAGGTATCCAAGGATTATTTGTGGCATATGTGATTGAAGATTTCCTTTAAATAGTCCTATTTGACTATTTATAAATAGTTATATATATATATATTTATTTGGTGGTTTTATTTGTTATAATTAATATTATATTTTGATTACTAGGATTTATATGTTAGATTTTGGAAATTGTACGATCTTTAATGCTTTGGTTGGTTTCTACAAGTTAAAATTGATTGAAATATTGTTTTATATTATAATTTTTTTTAAACAAAATTAATATTTTATAACATTGAAATTAGCTAAAATTGATCATTTAAAAATTCATTATGTCTAGTAGAATAGTTTACTCGGGGTGACTTTATTATTAAATTTAATTAGTTTTAGTTTACTTTTTACAATTAAGTATCAACGAATTTAAAATATAATTTGTATTTATTTAGGAATATTAGTTGCAGCTGTATCAAAATCCTACTCAATGGCGACGCATATCAATATGGGAACTAATGCTATATTCTCATGTTTATGTGGTCAGTTTTATAAAATTTCATAAATTGTGCATGCAATATTAAATTATTAAGATAATATAAAACGTATTGAAAATACTTTTCAATAATTATCGTTATTTATTTATGTAAAACCTAATTCAATTTAATATTAGGTTTATGCATAGTTTAGGCATAATACATGTATTAATCACTTATGATATTTTATTTTAATATATTATTCTAGGTCTTATTTGGCCTATGGAAAGTGCACATCCAATTTTAAGAGCTTTCAATCATTTTCTACCTTTATCTATCGCATCAGAGACAATTGGAAATTTGACTCTCAAAGGGTGGCCTATACAAAACCCTATAGTTTTACGTGGATTAATGTTAACAGTATTATGGTTAATTATTTTTGCAATACCACTGTTTCTTTTTAGTCTATTAAAAAAAGATACTTGGTTAAAACCAAAATAAAAATTTAATTTAAATTATTTAACATTTATAGTCGGGTGATTTATTATATATTTATTAAATCAACATATTTGTAATGTTTAATTTAATAATATGCTGCATTAATTTATTGTTTGTTTTATTATAGTTATATTTGTTTTATGTAACTTTAATATTATATATATTATGCATTCAAATATTTGAATATACAAGTATATAACAATTGTTTAGATTTTATTATAATGTTATATTGATTTAATATATATATATATATATATATATATGTATATATTGATCGATTAAATTCTTTCTGCATTTTAAAATCGCTATATGTTATATATAGTTTTTAAATTAATTTATTTTGTTTTATTATTCGATATAGT
This sequence comes from Eriosoma lanigerum, assembly GCA_013282895.1. Lineage (NCBI taxonomy): Eukaryota > Metazoa > Arthropoda > Insecta > Hemiptera > Aphididae > Eriosoma > Eriosoma lanigerum. The sequence continues at coordinate 45,841,567 of CM023358.1, forward strand.
CATAGTCAAAATTGAGAAGAGGAGAGACTTAAGGACTTAACCTCTCTAAAAATCTTCCAAGCCGAACGAATTTATTATAAAATCAATATAAACTTATTGAAAAGCTATTATTTTGCTCCTTTCCTATAGTAGATAGGTAGGTAATTGTTTAAATTATTTCTGATAAGATTATTGTAAGATATATTGTTTAATATTTAAATATTATTCTTGATGAATACAATTTTTACTATTTACATTCTAAGAAAACTTTATTTATTTAAGAACATTTCATATAGTTTTCTGGTAAAATTTGTAAAGATTCTAACTAATATCTAATTAATTATATTCGAATAAAAAAATGTAATTAACATAAAATATAAATGATAAAGCAAGTACACAAATAATTTTTTAAAAACTAAATATAATTATATATATATTATTTAATGTTATAAATATGTACATGATTAAAATTGAATCGAAAACAATTGTGTATAAATTTGGTACGGTAGACTAAAATTAAAGAAGTGTATTTTTAAAATGTGACCATTAAAACAAAATTGATAGGTAAAACTCATGTAACTTGATTTAACTAAATTTCTATCAAGGACAAATGTAATTAAAATTTTTATTATCCATTGTAATAGTTAAGTAATTGAAAATTTAAATGATTTATACATTAATTAATGACTGTTCATAAATTATCTGAAAGTGATTATTACACAATTTATTGGAAAGTAAGGTGTTAAAGCAGTTATTGTAAGCGGAGAAAATGTCAATTGTAATATAACTATTAACAGTGGCTGATTATATCGAATCTAAAATGGTCCAGGTAGAAGAATCTACGGCGGCGATTTGTGTCTTAGACGCATTTAAACATTTTTCACCAGACACTTGTGTTCTAAATGGCTTAAATATGAATGTACCTTTAGGATCCATGTAAGTATTATATTATAATAATATTCAGTATATTTTGTTTCGAATTATTTATTAAAATAAAATGCTTTATATTAGATACGGTCTTTTGGGACCAAGTGGTTGTGGCAAAACTACATTAATAAACATTATCCTTGGGAAATTGACATTGGATTCGGGATTTATTAAAATAAATACGAGCGATTATTCAAATATCGGATACATGCCTCAAGTATGAGGTTTCATATTTTGTTTTGTATTGATTAAAAAAAAAAATGTATAGCTTAAATTTTTGAATCATTTTCATTTAGGATTTGTGTCTCGATACAATGCTCACTATAAACGAAACATTTCAGTACTACGGTTCATTGTATAAGATGAACAAAGCGAATATCTCTAGTAAAAGTAAAGCACTTATTGATTGGCTTAAATTACCACCAGATTACACGTTGTTAAAAGAATTAAGGTTGAATATACGTTCTTGTTAATTAATATTAATCATAGAAAATGAAATGATATGAATCGTAATTAATAAAATAATTTAGAATATTATTAAATAATTAATAATTTTTTTATACACGTTTTCAATTATTAACTTTTATGGATTATAGTGGAGGTCAGTGTCGAAGAGTTTCAATAGCTGTTGCATTATTACACGATCCAAAAATTATAATATTAGATGAGCCTACTGTGGGTATCGATCCACTACTTAGATACGAGTAAACATCAATGTCTTATTAATGAATATCATAATTTTTTTTCCAAAAATAATTTTTTTTTTCTATGCTTTATTTGTTAGAATTTGGCAAAAATTATTAAAACTTGTAAAAGAACAATCAAAGACCATTATAATTACTACGCATTATATAGAAGAAGCAAACCAGGCGCATACTGTAAGATAAAAACAATCCAGCAATTAATTAAGTTTTATAAAAACGTAACAAGCATTTTCATTAAGAATATATTTTAGTAGTTTATAATTTTTTTAAAATTATATTTTCAATCATATTACTTGGTCATAAGAATTTATTTAAAATTATAAAAGTGACTGATAATAAAATTATGACTATAGATATTAACAATATTGACAAGAATTCAATTTATTTTACGACTAAAAATAAATATGTTTACTATTTAGTTTTTTCCTCGTGATAAGGTATTTGTTTTTATACATTTATACATTATACTAAAGTATTTTTTATTTATCTTACTATAATTTAATTAAAATGTTTACAGAGGCATTCATATAATTTTGAACAAATTATAAAATCAAATATCTTCAATAGAATTTAATTAACAATTTAGTTTTGATATATTAGATCTAAATTTAAAACTACTAATATTATATCATGTTAAAAAATTTCACATTAGTTTGTAATGATATGAGCACACATCATTAAATTAATTTTTTTAAATATATTAATTTAAATTAAAGTCACTTAATCAAGTTTATAAAACTATATAGTAATCAAAAATATCTGTGTATTATCGAAAATGCAATTATTTTAACAATAGCAATATGTACAATAATTGGAATATCGTTACATTAAAACACTATTTAAAATAATCCTTTTATTAAGAAAACCATAAACACAAATAACAACAACTAAAAAACGATAATATTAAGATATCTAATATAGCCGACGTCTTACAGAATAGTGTTCTCATCAACTATCGAATCAATATGTAAACCCTTTACAAGGAGGAAGGTGATAGCATGAACGACAATACTCTACCTTAATTTCTACCCCATTTCCCCCTTCATATCATTTATAATTTTCATTTATATAATTTCTATATTTTTCTTTTATTCTTTTTCTTATTCCTTTAATCTTTATAATCTTACAAGTTATAATTCTTTCATGACCTTATATTTTTCTTTCTATTGATCAAACATAAAAGAAATAGAATGCTGAAATATATTTTGAAAGAGTTTACAAAAATAAAATAAAAATAATGTTATTTTAAAACCAATAGCTCTTTCATTTCACTTTAATAATAAAAAGGTAAAAGCTGTTACAAAATATTTATTGGATTAAATGTAATTAAAAATTGGAAATTTAATTATAGTTAAATCTGAACATTTGTAATTAATTATATTTAGTTGTTTCAATTACTAATTTTTTTTAGATTGGTTTGATGAGAAACGGTGTTTTAATCGAGGAAACGTCACCTCAAGACTTATTGATTAAACAAAATACGAACTCCTTAGAAGAAGCATTTTTATCGATAAGTCGTAAACAACAATTTGATAAAGTCCGTATTTAATTGCAAAATTGTACGACAACTTTTTTTTTTTATATAACGTTAATTTTGGTTTTAAATTCAGACCATTCAAAAATGCAAAAAGTTTCAAAATAAAAAAGTTTCACCTACAATATTGTATTCACACAATGGAATGTCTTTAATTAGAATTCGTGCATTCGTAAAGAAAAATTTAGCTATTTGCAGTCGTGATTTTACGTAATTATGTCACTTGTGCAATGTTAACGATTTCAAGTTAAAAACATTATTATATGAATTTTAAAACAGGTTTATATTTTTCATGATTGTGTTTCCAATGTTGGCTTCTATTATTTTTAATATAGCTATTGGTGGAAATATTAAAAATGTCAACATAGCCATTCAAAATAATGAAATTACCGATTGTCAGAATATTAAGCATAATTTTTGTCTATACGATGATAATAACACTATGGCTCTTAGTTGTGAAGTTATGAATGGTTTACGAAGTTTAGAATACAATTTAGTAAAATTAATATATATATATACTTAATAAATATGTGTCTCAAGAATTTATATATAATTAAATTATTCAGATAGAAGTTTACAATCAGGAAACGGGTGATATGTCAGTAGAAAAAGCTAATTCAATAGCATTCATACAATTTCCTCAAAATTTCAGTAAAGGAATTCAACAATATGTTCTCGGGTCGTGGTTTTCTACTGGTGAATATTCAACAGAATCGATGACCTATGCTAATATTGACTTCGGAAGTTAGTAAACCATATATTATGACCAATTTTTCTTAGATTTGAAAGGAAATTTAACAGTTAGTCACATTTATATTTAAGATTTGATTTTCGGATGAAATACGGTTCGGATTAAATATGTTTTGGGTAAAATACGTTTCAGATAAAATACGGTTTGGATGGGATATTTTTCTAATGATATACATTTCGGATAAAATATTTTTCGTTTAAAACCCTGTTCAGATGATCTGCTGAGAAAATATTTTTCGAGATTTTACGGGGAAAAATATTTACATCTCATTATCACTTCTTTGATTAATCAAAGATATATAAAAAAAGAAAAGGAAATTTCAAAAAATGTATTGTATTTGTAGAAATATATACTTTAATATTTAATATCCTTTTTATTTATTTGGATTAAATAAAAAAAGTAACATTTAAAAATTTTAAATAAAAAGTTGGGTACGTATAAACAGATCACATATAATTGAAAATCTTATAATATTCAATAATTTACTAAATAATTATCTCACATTTATTTTTAACTAGAAGTTATGATTTGTTCAAAAAATTTTGATAATTTTTAATGTTTGAAAAAAATTGATTTAATAATTTAATATATTTCTAAATTATGCTATGGGACACACATAGTAGGTAATTTTTTCTTAAATTAAATTTATAATAAATGCATTTTTGAATGTAATATGATAAATGGCACTGGTATATCGTAACATAATATAATATAACTTTAAAGCTGTCTCGGACCCCGGGAATAGACTAATATAATACAGTATATTATTATAATATTAAATTATTTTGTATATATTCTGAAATTGATTCCTAACCCTTCAATATACCTACTAATGTTTGCGATTATAATTAATATATTCATATAATATATAATTTTATTTTATATTTATTATAGAATAATATAATTTAATTAAAATTTGAAAATAGATGAACATTCATTTTTTAATAGTTTTTCTTGAAATTATAATAATTTTGTTATTAAAACTAAATAATAAAATGAAGTTAACAATTTACTTTTTCAGATTATGTGATAAAAACTCAAGTAATGCAAAACCTATTAAATGTAATAGAAAATGTTATTATTAATAGTACAAGTATCTGTAATGAAAAGTTTATTAAAAGTCCATTTGTAAGTATCATTATATACATCGAATTATCTAACCATACTCATTTTTTAAAATATGTACCATACATTTCAATATATATATATTATCATTATATATTATAGTTATTTCATGTTGTTAAATTAACAAAAAAAAATATTATTATCGTTGTTATTATTTTTATTTGTGTAATACATTTCTTGTTTTTAATATTTCATACATTTTGAAATAATACGAGTATTTAGAATTTACGTATTTGATTATTATTTCATTTGATTGAAAAATGAATATGTTTATTATTAACTTTTACAAAAAAAATATTATATAATGTTAGATTTAAAAAAAAAATCTATATAATATATAAAGTTTATGTTTATATTTATATTTATCAATAGAAAATTGCATATATAGTGGGAGATAAAGTTGAACATTTTATCCACAGTATAGCAACAATGTTCGTATCAATGTGAGTATGTTTTGAATAATTAAAAAATATTTAACGTTACATGATTAATTTATGTACGTTTAAAAATGGTTATTGTTTAATTTTTAGTTTATTGTTAGTTTATTTAGTTTGATTATAATTTTCACATTGTTGTTTATTAATAAAACCAGTTGGAAGGTGTTCAAAATCTTTGATCAGTAATTATTATTATTGGCATATTAGAGAATTCAATAAATCTTTTATGGATTTATAAATTATGAACAATACCTATACCTAAAATATGATATTAAATATAATATTATGTATGCATGTGTTTTACATTTGTTTCAAATTAACATTTTAGGTAGGTAGCATTTTATCAATCAGTTAAATAAAGGTAAATATATTTATTTACCTAACTTTAATAAGATATAGTTTTTTTTTTTTAATTAACAGATTAATCTTAAAAGTTTTTTTTATGCTTATAGCAATTAAATGTATGCATTTTTGTTTTTATAATTTATTTGATATCAACCCTGTTGTAGTATTTAATTATTTTTCGTTAATAAATAATAATGTATATAAGTCATTTTTACAGGATTGGATTTTATTTCTCAAGCGTAATATCTACCGGATTTATGTTGACGGAGAAAATGGACGGATTTCTCGACAGGTCTATGACAGCCGGTACAAATCCAAATTAAATAACGTACCTAATGATCATGTTATTAATGACAATGATTTATTTTTATAGGCATAAAAATATTTGAGGTCGTGATTTCAATAATGTTTATTCAAACTATGATTAATTGTATACAAATGATTTCCGTTATATTTTTCACGTATTTCGTTTTTAACAACCCAATTGAAATTACTAACGGGCTATTTGCATCCGTCCTTATTCTTTGTTTAACTGGATGGTTAGGATTACTTTACGGTTTGTATTTGTATGTTAAAACATAATATTTATTTGTTTATAGAATATCGTATGTGGTTTTAACCTTTTATCTACCATATTGCTAATACAACTTTAATCTTGATACATTGAATCATATTATCAAATTTCAAAACAAAATATTTATTTAATTATTCAGAAACTATAATTATCCCAAAAATGTGTTAATAAATTCAATAATATGGCCTTAAAGGCAAATAGATTAAATTTTTTTTTAAATTTTAGGTTTGTTAATTGTTGGGATTTCTACATCCAGCTCTGAGGCCATGAATATGGTTATTAGCTGGAATATGTTTCAAGTTTATTTATCAGGTACACTTATGTAACATTTTGAAATAATATGTATTGTTTGTTTAAATGAAAATAAGAATTATTAAAATGTTATTAATATTTTTAAAACGAAATGTGATTAAGGTATTATGTGGCCCATAGAAGCACAAATTCCGTTCATGAAACTTATTTCTGAACATCTACCTTTATGCTACATTAGTCGGTTATTGAATAATATTGTTTTAAGAGGATGGACACTTGATCACCCGTCCGTATTACTTGGAATAGCAATTATCATTGGTTATGTTGTCTTGCACGTAATTATGTTATTATATCTGAATTATGTGAAGAAAGATGCGTGGTTGATAAACAAATAATTGTAAAATATTTATATTATATACATTATGTATGATATAAAAAAAAAAAAGAATAATAATTTGTATTATATTCAATTTAAAATTATTTGGTTTGTTTTAATAAACAATATTAACTTTTTGGACACATATTTTATTAGAAATTAGTCTACATAGTATATATGTATAATATACTTGGTATACAATTATTTACTACCCTGTAATATTTTGAAACTTTGGTTCATTTTATACTAGTTTGAACTTACTACTTAGTGTGTACTTCTAAAAGTTAGTTTAAAAATCATACTTATCCTTGAATACAAAGGTTACTGGTAAACAATAACTTATCCAAATCATAATGCACTTTTGGAAATAGTTTATACGTAAAGTATTTAACTAGAACAAAAGATAATTGGAAAATATTTGAAGGATATTTTTAAATATCGGAACTTTTAAGTCATGCAGATTTTAAAATTAATATTAAATTAAATTAAACGATGTTAAACCGAGTGAATTTATTTAAATGTGTAAGACATTTGATTTAATTATAAACACAAAGTAGTTTGTCTGGTGAAACAAATTGTTAGGTATTTAACTCTCATAACCTTGACCTTGGTTAGGCGGATCTAATATTATTTATGTAAGTTGGTTGACGGATTAAACGAAATAGCCATGCCAATTTCACATAATGTATAAACGATAATAATTCAGCCAGAAAACGGTTTTATAAATAAGTGTCATGTTTTGATAACATGATAAATATATTATTAGTAATATATTAGTCGTAAGGAACAAAGTACTAATTTGCTACTTGTGTGTCTTGACAAATATTGTGTGAATCTGTGAATCTAAATTTATAATGAATAATAAGGTTATTTTGAATTTATGTATTTTTATAAACTTGGGGAATTCTTAGCTCAGAATCTACAATTGTTTAATGGTACTAGATAGTTAAGTATTTAACGTCTAGCTAAGTAGGTTGAATTATATGACTTTCAATTATTTTAAAATTACATTTTTATCCAACTCAAAAATAATGTAACCTGTTGTATTTGTATAAACAAATAAAATTATTGTAAAATAATATAGTCAATTATATTATATCATTGGTATTGTGTATAGTATATGTTATTATTTAATTTATAATATAAAGTAGATATTATAGATTTATGTGAAATGTCATTACAATAGATAATAGATATCGTCATCCGCTGGAAATCATATTATATTGTATTTTACAATTATATCATAAAGAGCGGCTACAATAATTAGCTAATGGGCAGCAAAAAATTAAATAGGTACGTCACTGGTATTTCTAACATGTGTCTCTCACTTTTGGAGTGTATACTTCAAACATTTAAAAGTATAAACAGTATTTTAATATTCAAGATTAAAAAATTATATAAATTAACGTTTTTCTCGTAATATTAATTTAGAAAGAACTTAAAATGCTTGTAACTTTTATTTAATAACCATGTATTCTGTATTTTTATGTTTAATTTTGAATCCCTAGTGAAAATCCATGTAACGAAAAGTTTAATATTACGTTTTTGACAAAACTTTTACTTTTGTTTTTTTTGAGAGATTATAGTTTGTAATTTGTATAACGAATTTTCATTTAGTGTATGTTTAAGACATTATTACGCAGAATAATTATACTAAAACGAAACTGAGGTGAATGCTATAGAAGTTTTATATCCATTTTTATTAACTCATTTCTAATTTTCTATGATTTTTTTTAAAGACGATAATAATCGTTCAAAGTTTATAACTGATTCTGTTAACTTCTAAAATACAGTGTTTATCCATATAAATATTTGGGCGAGATAAATATTCTCCATAAATAAAACGCATTAATTCAAAATTGTGAAATCTGTTCATGGTGTAATGTGTGAAATATGTATATAAACAGTAGTTATTGCATTTTAAGCAACGTTCGAAATAAAGATAAGTTTGTAATGATTCACCTGCAGAGATGTTCTCATTATTCATGACAGAAATCTATGAGAGTATACTAAGTCAACGAAATCGTAAATTACTGCATGTATAAATATGAAAGCGTAGAATTTGATGTGTAATTACAAAAAATCTAACAAATATATAAACATTTCTCTATGCGAATTGCTTAGTACTTTGTTAGTATACGCAGTATACCCATAATTTTTTAACAAAAGCTTGAGTATACGCTGTACCTGGAGTGAGAGCCTATTTTTGTGTGTTAGTTCGTATTTTGGGTGTCAATTAATCGCTTAGGCCATTTATGCCTATTTATGCTCATTTATGTCCATTGACCCCCCCCGTTAATATTTAATACTATGATGTGCAGTAGTAAAAATAATAAAAAATAGTTCCTGCATGGAGTATACCTTATGGGAACAATACTATTTACCCGGTAAAAAATGTATGAACGTAAATTGTGTATTTTTCAAGTTATCGAATACTTAAGGTTTAATACATGGGAATATCTATAATTTAACAATTCCATATTTCCATGTTCTGTAGTTATTTTATTTACGATTTACGACAATTTAAAATGTCCAAAAATAATATTTTATTCCCCATAACAATATTATTGTACATGCTGCAGTCAGAATTGAAAATAATATTTTATTAAGTTTTAAACTTTAAATTAATTATACTACCATACTTGATTAGGTTAGGTAAGATTTCTTGTAAAATGAAATATTTTATGAATACTTACTTCAATCTATTTTTATATAGATAAGTTCAATTTTAGATTCTGAGTGGAGCGAGCATTGTATTGTTTTTACAAAGATTTTATTTTTTTTATTTATGAAAACATTTTTTTGGGTAGAAATAATGGTCCGATGATCACAAATAGAATACCTTTTCCATACTAAATTTCATCTAGTTGGTACTTTATTTAGCTCATTTTTGGAATTTCTCAAAAGTTTTTCCTTGAGAAGCGGAAAATCGGCAAAATTATGGTTTCCGTAATTTTAAATTTTTTATTTTTTTATTACTAACTGAGTTTTGATCGTAGGAATTTGAAATTTTATTTGAGAACTAAGATAGGTAATATTTATGGTTAATAAAATTTTGGAATGGATTGGTTGATTTTTTGGCTAAATATAAAACTTTGAAATTTTTTCCAAAAATGTAATATTTCCTGCAATTTTTGGTTTATCGGTTTGAATATTTTATCAAAATCTAATCATATACTATTTAGTCTCTTTAGAAAATGTTTTAAAAATTATGATTACCATGAAATGATAACTCCTTGAATATTGATCGTAGGGATTTGAAATTTATTTTACATATTTCCATATGTAATTTACATTCGTGGAAAATTTTGGAAATCATTATCAGTATAATAAATTGTAATATATTGAGATTCGCTCAGAATCGTATTTTCTAATTTTCTTATCATTGCATTCAAATCTTCATAATTATAATAAACCACTAATTTCTCCGAGGACTGAAGGGACGAAGGAGGAAAGTTCACAATCGACTTTTTCACTTTTTTGCTTATTTTATTAATACAAAACAGTTTTATTTTTCGGCATTTAGAAAAAAATGGCATTGAAGAATTTGTTGAGTGACAATAGGACTCATAATGTAAATAATGTTTTATTGCTAACAATTATCGTATCGCAATGAAGTTTTATTGATATTAAGTTTGTTACTTATATTATAATGATACAATTGTTTGAATAAATTATTTGTAGTCTTGTAGATATATTAACAGTAGCGTGCTTAGTTTTTTTGAAAAGGGAGGGAGGATATAAATTTTTGATTAATCACAGGTTCGTGAGGTTCTCCTCATATTGTCATAAATGTATTACCCGTTAATTTTATTTACATTTTCCCCTTATAAACTTGAACCTCTTATTAAAAAAATGTTTATAATATACACTTAAATAAATGGTAATAATTATTTTTATATGCATACCTATTTAATATATTATAAAAGTAAAATTATATACATATCATACATTACATAATATTATACAATCGGATATGGCTTCAGGTGGAAATTTACAATAATTTTTATGGGGGCTAAGATTGTATATGCATTTAAATTTCTACCATAGATATACACTTCGATCGTAGTAATATACGTATATATATATCGTAGTAATTACTAATTACCCATTTACCCTTACATTAATCAAAATAGTATACTTATCATTAGGACTGAGAAATGTTATGTTTTAAGTGATACTGATTATTTTAATATACGATTTTTATTTTGCATATTTTTTCATAAAATTTAACGTTTTTAGGTCATTTTTTACAAACAATATCAATTATCCTACAATTATTAAAAATAAAATAGTACTAAATAATAAAATAAAATCGTAAAGTTATGTTATCATTGTAATAAAACATAAATTCATAATATTTTTGTTTATATATAATTAATAGTACCTACTAATAGTGTATATAATAGAATAACAAATGATTAAACAATGAAAAAAAATGTCGAGGGGGATTTGACACTCTAATCCCTTCCCCTCCCCCCATAAGAACGCTACTGTGTATAATAAAAAAAAATTTACATTTTTAATTTTTATCACATTAAAGCATTTTTAGGCCACTTATTTCTATCTACGAAACTAGCAAAACAAGCACTTTTCAACAAATTCGCATGTTGATTTACGTCGTGTCGAAAATATTTGTTATATTATAAAAAATAAATTATTTTGATAATAATATCATTATTGATATACGTAGCCCGTTTACGCAATTCAAAAATAACTTTATTTATTTGTATCAAATTAATAATACAAAAAAGTGCTATTTAGCATTCCGTAGTAGTGGTAAAATATTCAAGGACAAAATATTAACTAAACACACAAATCTCATAAAATAATCCGCTGTCTAAGTAATAGGATTTCTAGACGGTGCGGATTCGGACTTGAATCGTTTATCCTCTCTTCTTTAGTTTTTTATTGTGTATATTTTTTATGTTGTTTATTACTAGTAGTTCTGTACGCGAATTCCACTTGCTATAGGTACGGTTTGAAGTTATAATTGTTTATTTTTTCCAACGAACTTCGATTAATATTTGTTTTTATAAATACATTTATTTGCGAAACGATTAACAAATTTTGTATTTATCAATATAAAAAAAGAAATAATGATCGAGGATGGAATCCAATACGACGTCAATGTCTCGAAGGCGTTCAAGAGGTACGGAACAAATAACGTGCTTAATGGTTTGGAGATGAAAGTACAATCGTGCACTATGTGAGAATCTTGTTATATTGATACTTAATTATTTTCTTGTGAACGACGTTTTGTGTTACAGATAGTTTTTCATTTTAATATGTGAATAAAAGAGAAATGTATATATTATAAAAAAAAATTGCTAATCCAATTTAATCTGTAACTAGTTAATGGAATAATATTTTTAAGCTAATTTTTTTAAAACGAATTTACGGATTTCAAAAAAAATTTACGAACTCTATTGAGATTAAATTTATTCGATTTTTAATTGCATATTACTTATAGTCTTAGATGATAATATTGTTTATTGTTACAATATTTAACTTATTTTTACAAAACATTAGTTAGGTATAAATGTATAATCGATTTCCTTTTAAATTTCAACTAAAGAAAATTACAGAAAATAAAATACTATTATTATTTATTATACAGGTATATTACATTTAAAATAGGAGTTGAATATAATTGTATTTTAATATTAATTCATATTTATAAAATTGATAACATTATTATATCTGTGGCTATTTATAAATTGTCCTATTAATAACAATTAATTTTATACCTACATAATTATACACAAGATATTTTTGTTTGTTTGTACTTTATACAAGTATACCAAATAACTTAAATTTTGTTTCATTAGTATAATGACTTGAATACCTAATTCAAAATAAATTAATAGCCAACACACCTTAATCTTGGCGCACTCGTAGTTCATGAATTATAATCTTAAATTAATGAAATGGAATTTCAAAGAAAATAATTTAAAATATGAACAATTTTAAAATAAAAATTAATAATAACAAATATTAAAGTTTAAATTTTAATTAAAAGTATAATTAAACAGTGATTTAGTATGTATTACTAATAGTTAATTCGTTGTATTAAATAGTACTGTATTAGTTATTATAAAATATTTCTTAATTCAACTTTTAACCTAATAGGTTAGATCGTTGAGACAACATAATCTCTCACCTAACCTTGCACTAGTCCTTTAAAATAACGTCTTTGGTTCTTTTTATAAGTGTACTGAAATGTGTTGTTATTCAATAGCTATGGTTTATTAGGAGCGAGTGGTTGTGGAAAATCGACGCTTCTTCAATGCATTTTGGGAACGATGGCATTAGACTCGGGAAGTATTTATTTGAAAGCAGAAAATATAAAAGACGTTGGATACATGCCACAAGTAAACATCCAGGGTCCATTGATTATTATATTTAATTATTGTTATGTTATAATATTAACACAGTATCCTTTTTTAGAATTTATGTTTGGAAGAAACATTGTCTGTAAGAGAAACGTTCGAATACTTTGGAACACTTTATAACATGAGCAAAAAACATATCGAGAACAGGATATATGAAATCAACACATTTTTACTATTACCAAACCTTAAAAGTTATATTAGTGAATTAAGGTATCTAAATCATTTTATATCAAAAAATGAATGGTATAATTTTATTTTTTAAAATACTATCTAGTATTTCTCAAACTATGGGCAATTTATTTGGTAGGGAACGTGACGTATTTGCATATATTTATTTTATTTTACTTGTTTTTAAAACCCGTTTATAATAAAAAAAAAATTATTTTCTTTTATACAAATATAATAATGAATGATTTGTGTAATAATAATCGTTATTATGGTTATTAAGAGTTATTATGGTCGTCATTTAATAATTTATTAAAACGAATAAATTAATTTCGCTTATTTGGATAATTATATCACAGAATACGTAATAATATTTTCTGTGATAATATTTTAAATATAGGAACCTGCATAGTGTATTGTATATAGTATATTATACTTGTATGTAAATATCAAAAAATCACAATCTTGTTTCTTTGGTTAGTAAAATAGCATGTTTTATACTTAAAAAAATTGGTTAAAATTAAAAATTGAATTTGATAGTAAAAAATTTCTAGATCTTAAGCTTTAGGGAAGCTATAATAATTTTAAATTATATTTATAGTTTGAGAATTATTGTTTAGTATTGATTAAAAATAAAAAGAAGGAATTATTATTTATTACGAGTACATAAATAAAATAACTACCTAGCTAAAATAGTTAACAATTTGAATGAAAATAATTTGATGGAATGTCTTACATAATATTATTATAAGTACCAACCAGATTACCATAAACATTTAACAGTAAAAAGTTTTCTAAAAAATAATCTATATTTACATTAATATAAATTAATATAATAGGTATTATAAAATATTATGTTAAAAATATAATTTAATTGAAACCTATATAATATAATAGTTTAATCTATTTTTACGTCCATTAGCGGTGGCCAGAGTAGAAAAGTGTCTCTTGCTGTAAGTTTATTACATGATCCTAAAATTATAATACTGGATGAACCTACAGTCGGGATTGATCCGTTATTAAAATACAAGTAAAATAATTGAATTGAAAATAAAAATATAATTAGTTATTAAATCATATGTTAACATATAAAAATAATTTAGAGTTTGGGCTGAGTTTACGAAAATGGTCAGAGAACACCAGAAAACAATTATAATAACGACTCATTGTATCGAAGAAGCCAAAGAAGCTAATCATGTAAGTTTCAATGTAAAATTCATTTTAATTCATTATAATAATAATAATAATAATTAATACATACAATTTTTTCTCAAAATATTTTTGAACTGCATAGTTCAGATATTTTATATAGATATTACGGATTTTTAAACAAATATAACACTATTACTAATAGTTCAGATTATGAAAATATAGCTTATAAGATAATCTATACGAGATAAATTTAAATCAATAGTACCTATAAGTTTAATTTTATAATTTTGAAGGTTGGTTTAATTAGAAACGGAAAAATTATAGAAGAAGGACCGCCTCAATATATTCTCGTCAAATATGGTACGGATACACTGGAAGAAGCTTTTCTAACATTATGTTATAATCAAGAAAACAATAAAGTATTTTTCTCATACTTGATGTATATAATTTAATGATACTTAACACACACACAAATGTGTATCAGTCAGTAAGTGCTGTACAGTTTCAAGTGAATTGATGTTATACAATTTTGTTTAGATTCTTCATAACGGCATTCAACCATCCAGCAAAACGAATACAACTCGGCCTATAAAGTTAAAGCTATTAGGAAATAACATTAATTTGTATAGAATAACGGCTTTGATAAAAAAATATATTCATGTATGCTCTCGAGACTATTTGTAAGTATAACAGTCATACGATATATTAATTTATAAAAAAAGTATATGTCTTAATAACTATTAACGATTAAACTAATTAACTAAAAATGCCTATATTGTATAATAGATTATTATTTACTGTAATATTACTTCCAATATTTCAATCATTAAATTTTTGTTTCGCCATTGGAGTAAATTTCAAAGACATGTCAATAGCTATTAAAAACGATGAGACAAATTTTTTGGATTGTCAATATTCTAATGTCAACGGATGTATTTTCGACCAAAGTAGCAATCAAACGATGAGCTGTGTTGTTATGAATTACCTAGCGTCACACAATTATTCATTAGTAAGTGTTTGATATAAATGCATTTCGTCGGAATTTTGTGTTAATTGGTCGTTAGTAAATGCGTAAGAAAAAAATAGCATTTGAAATCAAAAAGCAGTTGATAATTGATTATATTTATCATTATACACAGTTTTTAAATTTTATAGACTGAAGTAGTTGATCGTGAGGATGGCGAAAAACGTATGAGCAATTCAATGTATATGGCATTCATACATTTTCCTAAAAACTATACTAAAAGCTTGGCAGAATACATTGACAATCGCGAAAATTTTGATTTTAATTCTACGACTTACATTCATTTAACTAAGGAAAGTGAGTTACAAAATTAGCAGTTAATAAATGTTACAAATGGTTTTTACCGTTTAAAATGTTAATTAGGTAACCTATTATTTCAGATTTTTTGTTTAGAAGTCAAATCATGACTGATGTATTCAACTCAATAAAATATCAATTCAAAACCATTTTAGATGGATGCTCCAATAATCCAAAAACAATGAGTTTACCATTAGTAAGACCAATATAATACTTGTATTTTAATTTATTATAATAATAATCCTTTTTTTTTAACTCTATCTATTTAATTATCGTGCTTTTATACGTTTTTAATCAAGTTTTTTTAATCAAATTATTTTCATTAAACTTTTATATTTTGTTTTATTTATTTATACATTATGTTGTTATATTAATATTATTTTTATATTGAATATTCATTTTTTGTAAGCTCAAATAATTATGGTTTGTAGTTACCTAATAGATGCGATTATTTATTTTTCAGAATTTCGATATTTTATATGGAAATGAAGTAAAAACATACTCAAATAGTATGGTCAATCTATTTATAGCAATGTAATTATTATAATATGTATATAGTATAGTAATTTATGGTTAATCGATCTAAAGCAACTTTATTTTAGTTTTTTTTTCAATAAATAATATTGTAATATTTTTTTTTATCTAAATTAAGTTAGTCTGTAAAATATATTCCTAAATATAGATTTATAAAATTTACACTAACCTAGTTACATAGAAAAATTATATAATATATTGTAGTCTATATAATAATTATTAATATATAATTTTTAGGTTAGCATTTTATTTCATTAGTGTATTTTCATCAAATATAATGATGTCGGAAAAAATGAATGGAGTTCTAAGTCGATCCATGTTTGCAGGTATTGGAGAAATGTTTTATTTTTTTTATGATGACGATTGTTATTTTATATACGAGTAGGTATATTATGTAAATTAAACAGTTTATTATTTTTATTAGGTGTCAAAATATTGGAATTACTGATCTCATTGTTTTATGTTAGCACGGTAATTCTTCTCATTCAAATACTCTTCACCTGTTTTATTTCATTCGTATTGTTTTATAATCCAATACAAATAACCACTGGGTTATTTGTGTATATGATGATTGTATTACTTTTAGGTTGGATTGGATTCCTTTTAGGTGAGTATTTGCTTAACAGTTGGTTTAAACTGTAAAGTAAATTTGCGATACAAATAATTTAACAGAAACTGTGTGAACAAAAAAAAATCTCTTAATACATTTCCAACATAATTATATTAAAACGACTTGATACAATGATGTCAGTAAATAAATTAAAACAAACTATATTGACAAGGGTTCAAATATTATAACTAGAGAGCGGATTATTAGGCGTTTAGGAGTTCAAAATATAATGCTATTATTATACACCATCAAAGCCTTAAAATATTTTATTAATATTCCATTAAAAATTAGGGATATTTTCGAAAAATTCATTAATTTGAAAATATTTTCAAATCTTAATATAATTATGCTTTTATATGTAAAATACATTTTGTCGAAAAATTGTACGAACAATTTATTTCTTATATTTCTTGCTTTTATATAAAGTCACATAAGAACAATGAATATGTATGCAAACATTAAAATACATCTTCTATATACAATTATATAGAACAATATAAAATAAAAGAATATAAAGTTTTTAAATTATTCAATGAAAACAATAAGGGAAATTATATTTTAATGACGAAAAATAATTATAATCTCTATAAGATTAAACATTAACATCTAGTGAGAGAGATAGCCAACAACTACATACTGTTTCATAACTATTTCAGCTATTAGAGGTGTAAATGTAGTATATCTTTCTCACTTGATGTTAATATTGATATTTCAAAATATCCAGTTTAATATAGGATACGTGCATTCAATATTTTAATAAGTCCATAATCAAAACACATTGTATGGAGTATAGCTGTAATATATTACTACTGTGGGAAGGGGGTGACAAATATTACAAATTAAATATCAACCCATTAAGTATTTTTTTTTCAAATCATAAACTTTACGTATAATTTTTATTATCATTTATTTTTTATTTTTGATAATTATTTTTCAAAATGTGCAATATAGGAATTCTAATTTATGAAAATATGTTAAATATTCTTTAAGCTCTATAATATCCACTATAATATGGAAAATTATACATTTTTTTTCTATGAATTCTATGATCGACAAATTGTTCACATTTTTTACTCTTGCTTAAATGCGTAAAACTAATAAAAATATGTAAAACCTAAAAATCCGCTCTTTAATCATAATTGTTTGTTTACAAGCAATATTAATAATTATAGAAGTGTAATTTCTAATCTAAGAAATCTTAATAATAGGTTTTTTTCCTATATATATTTATTTAGAACCTAATCTAATTTTGCCTTTACTATATTTAGTGATCTTACAGCAAACAAAACTAATTTTGCGATATTTAATAATTTTATAATTTGTAATAATTTGTATTCCGAATAGTTATTTCATTAACTAACTCATTTTATAACTGTCAAATTAATATTATATTATAATGATTTATATAATATTATGTGGCAATTTTAAATTATTAAATTGATTAGTTTTATATTAACATATATTCTAAAAATCATAACAATTCAATTATATTTGAAACAAATATCAAATATTTATTATTTTTTAATATCTCGAATTTAGGTATAATTACTGCTGTTATATCACCGTCAAAACTAGTTGGTATTTATATTGTTACTGGAATATTTTTGAGTCAATTTATTTTATCAGGTAAATATGAAAAAAAATTACTTTTTTGTTATTAATATTCATTTATGTATATTTTAATTAGTTATTAATATGAATGTGAATTTATATGCACTCGGATATAATAATTATTTAATATTTTGTATAACTATTTTAATATTTATTGTAGTATTTAATATAATTATATAAATATATAATATTTTTGTTACTTTTATTTTTACATAGGTGCAATATGGCCTTTGGAAGGACAGCCATATTTATTAAGAAGATTATCTGAAATGCTTCCAATACGTTTAGTTGGTAAGATGATGACCGATATTGCAATAAAGGGTTGGACTTTGAATCATCCTCTAGTCATATTTGGAATCACGATGACGTTTATGTACATTATATTTTTAGTTTTCGTTTTAATTGTCTTAGGCAAATTTAAAAAAAGCTGGTGGGTATTATAGAACTAAGTTCCATGTATTAAAAAATATAGACCAGAAATTGTTTAATCTATCATCTATATTGAAGGCATTACATTTATATAAATATAAATATTGAATCACTATGCTCAACACCGTTATTTCCTAACCCGTTGAAACAAATATAATATACTATTTTGAATGAATATGTTTAAACCATAGGAAAATATATTGATTTTTAAATTTGACTAAAAAGTTTAAAAAAAAAAAAAAAAAAAAATGACTGATGTTTTATTTTAAAATTTAATAGATACATTTATATTTTTACATTTGTATTGTATAAATAATTAGAACGTAAGTTTTGTTTGAAAGAATGACGTGGTATTATTATACTTTTAATTTGTAATATGGAAAGTTTTATAATACCACACATATAACTTATATTATATTACACAAATATTCACTTGTATTCACTCGATACTCAATGTTCTTTATCAATAAATTAATAATCAACCAAAATATTAAAATTATGAAGAAGAATTTTTTTCTTTCACTATTATTTTACCTAAAAAATTCAAACATTGAAATTTTTTTTTTATAAAATCATACTCATATTTTTTTTAGTTAGACCATTTAAAATATTTTAAAATATTATGAGGGCCGCAAGTTATAATGAATGGAAAGGGGATTAAAAAAAACTAAAATTACATATATATATATATATATATATACTTGTATAATGTGTATAATATTTATATTTTTATATGTATAACAATTAAAAATTTATTAGAAAAAAAATTAAATATTTATTTTAAATTAATGTAGATTTTGATATTGAGATAGTTTTTTCACTATTTTGGATAAATTTAGTTTATAATTTTTGCTTGCTACTCTTAACATGTCGTATAGATGTGAATCAGTAAGCCGATTTCTGTACACATTCTTTGCATATTTCATTTTTGAATATAAAGTTTCACATAGATACTTGTATGTTGAACATTTTTGGGTACATTTTTGTATAGTTTTGTATTTTCCTGACATTAAAATTTTGAAATTCAATGTATTCTTTTTGTTCTTTTTTTCTTTGAAAATAACTTCCAAATTTGTATCACTTTTTAATTCAATAAATTAATCAAATATTTTTGAATAATCAGATACGATTAATGCAGCTAATTGTGTTATATTTGTTACTTCTAAGTGCCAAGAATTTTCTATTAATAAAAAACAATTCTTTACACATCTTAAATCCTGAAATATTCTTTTAAATTCATTGGGTAAGATAGTTAAATGATTTTAAATTAAAAATTGTTTAAATTGTAAAAATATTGATAAATTGTTTAATTGTTTTAAATTAAAAATGTTTGTTTGAGAAACAAACAGCTATACAGCTTGTATAGCTTTTGTAAGGGTAGGAAAATTATGTAGTATTTTTAATCATAATGCGTACCTACATACGAGCCACGGCCAGTTTAGCGATAAGCATATTGTCAACAGGTATATAATTGGAATTACAAATACCTGTTCTATTTAATGTTTAAATAATGTTTACCACATGACCGAGGAGAACCGACTGGATATTTAAAGGCTCTAAATGTATTTTATCTATGCAATTTTTAGGCATCATTGACAATTGTCGGCGAGTTTGAAGGAGCACAGCCTCTCGCTTTGTTTTAACATTCCTAGAACGTTCCAAAAGTATTAGAAATCCTATGACATGCTATAAAATTATTATTCTAACTTCTTGAAAAAAATTAATATATTTATTTATGGTATAGAATTAATTTATATGTTTCGGTTTTTTACCGCGTAGTTTTTTATTTATATATAAAAATATTAAATTTGCAAGTATTATTTTAGAAATTATATTGTGTGTGGCATGTTTTTATTCTATTCGTTTGGACATAACCGTCTAAGTCAATTTATTTTACGTATTTATAATACATTTCATTGACATATGAATATTATATTTTTTTTAAAGTTTACAAAACAATTGTAATTTTAGATTCTGAGCGAAGCGGTTTTACAAAGTTGTTTTTTTTTTTTTTTTTTGATGTATGAAAATATTTTTTCGGGTAGAAATAATAGTACGATTACCAAAAGTAAGTAGGGTATGCTTTCGGTAGAAAAGTGCATAAAATTGGTGCTTTATTTAGCTTATTTATCGAATTTCTTAAAAGTTTTTTTTGGGAGAAGAAAAACTACCAAAAGTGGCAAAAAATCGACAAAATTACGGTTTTCTTCCATTTTTTGAATTATCGGTTTGAAATTTTAATCGAAATTTTAATCATATACTATTTAATTTATTTTCAAAATATTTTTAAAATCAACAATTCTTTTTATAAGCTTCTAAAATTTGAATATTTAGTAGAATTGATTATAATTTATTTTTTTTTTATATTATGAATATGATCTAATATAGTCATTCTCACGTGCAGTGACGCAGGAACTATTTTTCTTGTTTTGTGTTTTGTGTGTGTGTGTGGTTTTTTTTTTTTTTTTCTCTCGCCCCCCCCCAAAAATTTAAGAATGATCATGATATATAGTACATTAAAATAAAATACAAATACTTGATTTTTGTAAAATAGTTTTAACTACTATTTTGTAGATTAAACTAATAGTCTTATTTACCTAATTTAATTTTGAAAATAAAATTAAAAACAATTTTAATGTTTTATATTTTTTAATTTTATTTGTTATACAATTTTTTAAAATTCATTTTATTACATATTATATAATTTAATTATTAAAAATAATAAAAATTTTATTTAAATATAAACTATAACTCTAAAATATTTAAGTATTAAGTGTATCACTATGATGACAATTTTTCAGGAGGGCAAAATCATAATTTGTTCCCCAACATATTTAGCGGGGGTGCGAATAAGCATCCTCTGCACCCCTCCCTCTCATCTCCGGCACCACTGCTCACGTGCATACTTATATATATCGAATTGATTCTTTTTTGGCATATATTCATAGGTGAGATTTAGGTAAACGTTTTGGGGTGCTATATTTTATCGTTAAATTAAATTTTTAACGATGAATGATATAATATACCAATTATTATTTATACTTTAATAATTAAAAACATATGAATATAATTAAATAATTTGTGTAGGTGCTATGTACCCCTCCTAATAAAAAACTTTATAAACTAATACTAAGCACCCACTAAATTATGCATATATGTTAAGCGTAAATTATGGTATGACTCTATTCGACTAGTGCGTACGAAGTACACATTCATAATAAATTTCATTGATACATGTAATATATGATATTTTATTTTTAAAGTTTACAACACAATTGTTATTATTGGTATCAACTTGCTATGCGATATGTGCTCATATCATTACAAATTACAATGCGTTTTTGAATAAAATTATAGCATCTTTTTTATTGGATATTTTCAATTTTATTTTCATAACAATTACAGTTTTAACAAATTATAAAGTAGTTTATGCTAAAACAAAATGTTATACTATATAACTAATAAGATAAGAATACTACATAAATTCAAAATATGGTTTAACAAGTTTTGTCTACGTACTTCTTAATTATTTTTATTATTAAATTAGTAATTTAAAAGTCAGATACTTTGACAATGATATTGTCAGTGATACCAGTTATTTACAAGAACTCATTGAATAAAAAATATATATAAATATGTAAATACATATAGTTAACATTATAATTTGTTATTTATGTTTTATTTTATAAAATATACATTTATATATAATATTGACTATTATGAAGAATTTTAATTTATAATATTTTATTGGTTCTCTTTTCGTTAGGTATATAGTTATTATAATATTATTATAAATAAAGAACAGAAAAAACTGGGAAATTGATTCTGAGCGTTCCTCCTTTATCCTTTCAGTCCCCGGAGAAGTTAGTGGTGAAATGTTATTATGTTATACTATAATTAAACTTTGATTGCAATGGTATTGCATATCATAATTCTTAGATTTCATTCAATATTCTAATTTAAGATGTTTAATAATAATAAAAAAAAAAAAAAACTGGCACTGTTGATTTAGAAATTTTTTAAAACTAGGTTATATAATAGTCGTTTTATTAAAGTTTCGAACCGCAAAACCCAAAATTTCAAATTATACTGAACATTATTAAGAAAATATTTTTACTTTTGGAAAAATTCAGAAGTTTTATATTTAGACATATAATCAATGTAACAGTTCCAATATGTTTTCTTATATACCTATGTTAATACTCAAAAAATTTCTCAAGTCCCTATATTAAAAATTGCATTAGTTATCATAAAATATTTAAAATCGAGTTCGTCAAAATTGCAGTTTCCGTGAATTTTTTAGTTTTTCAGTAGTTTTTCTTCTTTCAAAGAAAAACTTTGGGGAAATTCGTAAATTGAGCTAAATAAAGTACTAACCAATTGCAATTTTTTATCGAAAGCATACCTTAATCGTGGTAATTGGACCATTATTTCTACCTAAAATCGTGCTTTCTGACACACGAGTATATAAAAAAAACACATAACATCATTGTAAAACTAATATATTTTCACTTTGCTCAGAATCTATAAACGACCGAAGAAGGAAATATTCAATATGACTTTAATATGTTAGAAGATCTAAGAGTTATGGACAAAAATGTACTTAATGTTTGAAATACGAAAATATAATTATGCGTGATGTAAATTTCTAGATTATTTTAGAATTTTATTTTTATACACAAGATGAAATATAAAAATGAAAGTATTATTATATTATTATTTTATAATATTTATAATTTTAGTATTTTGTGTATTTTATATTATATGTTCCATGAGTTTGGTATTTAAATCATTAATAAACATATTATTTACTGAATGGAGATGGAATTACAATAATTTTATTTACCGATATAATTAGTATAATTTTTTTTATGTAAGATATGGGTATTATCGTATTAAAACTTAAATTGATGTTAGATTTGAGGAAAATAGTGGGGTTAAAATAGTTCATTTTTATCTTAACTTTTCTAAAGAACCAAAAATTAAATTTAGTCCATAAAAAGTATGTTTTAAACTATATGATCTTACATCAATCTGTATTTAGTTTTATTTATGTATTTAAATAATGTTTTTTGTATAGTTTTGTATTTAATTTTTTGAATATATTTGTTTTTAACAGAATAGAGAATAGGCTAAGGTGGTTTGGCCATGTTATAAGGGGAGATGATTCAGAAATGGTGTAAGTTCTTATAGAAATGGACATAGAAGGTAATAGAAGAAGAAGACCGAAGAAGAGGTATATACATAGATAGAATAGAGAGTCAATATAAATACAATTGGTGTGAATGAATAAGATGTATAGTAGATTAAAAGATTGAGCTTTTTAGTAAAAAATTCTTTATTTAACTATTTTAAAATTGTATACCTATGTCAAATAACTAGTAATACATTATTTGTAATCTGACCACTTTTACTATTTAAAAAGACACTATTTTCGAATAGTAAAGTTTCTTCATATAAAATAAATACATTTTTAACTACATTATATTATATACGTATTCATTTTTAAACATTTA
>CM023358.1:45871303-45914105 GCA_013282895.1 Eriosoma lanigerum
GCAAAATATTAAAAAAAAAAAATTATTTTATAAAATGTGTCTAATGTTCCCCACTATTCACATACAACAACATTTTAACATTTATAAATTATAGAATTTATTGTTATTAATTTTAGTTTTAAGTGTTTAAATTTTTAAGTATTATAAATTGTTATAAAATATTGTAAATGGGTATCTATTAATAGGTATAATGTCATAAACTCATAAATTAATGATAAAATAGATAAATGCCTTTAAACTGGAATTCCAGTTTTTAATATAACGGTAACTTGTTAGATATTATAGTTTATACCTACTTATTATTATTAATATTGTGTAATTGTACTTTTATCGTTATTATTACAATATTAATTTATACACAATATTCAGTTCAATATTACAGCATTAAGCAACAATTTAAATTTATTTTAAAATAAGCACTTCAAGTTTATTAAATTAAATTTTGTGTTATGGAGTATACTAATGTTGAGTATGCAGATATGGTTTTTATATTAGGTAAGTATAATTTTTTATTGTGTGTTTATTTAATAGGTATTTTTGTATACAAAATATGTTTATATTTTAAACGCTATACGTAAAAACAAGTAATAACAAAAGAAATGTAATATTTAATAGTTATTTAATTTTGACTAGGTTTAGCTGATGGAAATGGAAATCTCGCATCAAGATTATGGACAGAACGATTTCCTTATCAGAGAACACCACATCCAAATACTTTTTTTGCAACTTATCGTCGTCTAAGAGAAAATGGTAAGACTTTTAAACAAAATTTTTTGATTTTAAATTAATAATATTCTAAATTTATAAATTTTATTCTATTTATCTATTTTTCTTTTAAGCAACATTAGACCTGATAATATTAATCGTGGATGACTGAGAAGTGTACGTAGTGTTGCAAATGAGGAATTGGTGCTTAATTTAGTTCATGGAGATCCTTCATTAAGTGTCCGACGTGTATCAGAAATTACTAGAATTTATCCTACAGTAGTATGGAGAATACTGAACCAAAATAATTTGTACCCTTTTCATAGACAACGAGTTCAAGAATTATTACCACATGACTATCCTGTAAGGTTAGTTTTTCCGCAAACTATTATTGATATGATCACGACAAATCCGACATTTTTAAAAAGCATTTTATTTACTGATGAGGCTAGATTTACAAAAGATGGAATTTTAACCAGCACAATTTACATATTTGGTCTGAAGAAAACCCGCATTTCATTCGTATAAGAAGTTCCCAGTATAAATTTAGTATAAATATTTGGTGTGGTTTGATTGGAAATATTTTATTAGGTCCACATGAATTACCAAATAGATTAAATGGTCAGGGATTTTTACATTTTATTATGTACAATCTTCCAATAATTTTAGAAAACATACCATTAGAACAGCAAGAAAGAATGTGGTTTATGTTAGATGGCGCTTCTCCTCATCATACGAATGCAGTTAGACAACAATTACATTATCTTTTTCCTGACCGTCTAATTGCTAGAGAAGCTGGAAATAATGCTGAATATCGTCCAAACATAAAATGGCCACCCCGTAGTCCTGATTTCCATGAATCCCATGTGATTTTTTTTTATGGGGTTTCATGAAAGAAAAAGTATATCTCACCGAAATAAATACTGGGGAAGAGCTTTTAATGAAAATAAATAATGCCGCTAATATCATTCGTCAAACACCAAATTTGTTTGAAAGAACATGGGCTTCATTACACCGTCGTGTGGAAAAGTGTATTGAAGTAAACGGAGGTCATATTGAACAAATTTTATAAAATAATTTTTTTTTTTTTTAATATTTTGTACTTGATTTTTGTTATTCTGCAATGTAAAAATTATTCTAATTAATCAGGTGTGTTAAATAAGAACAAATTAACTACATTACCATTTTTCTTG
Source organism: Eriosoma lanigerum (assembly GCA_013282895.1). Lineage (NCBI taxonomy): Eukaryota > Metazoa > Arthropoda > Insecta > Hemiptera > Aphididae > Eriosoma > Eriosoma lanigerum. Next base: position 45,873,202 of record CM023358.1, read on the forward strand.
CAAATTTCTCATACAAAATGATATATCACACCATTTATTTTGATTCTGGCGACACCAAGCCTCAAAAACGCGTAACAAGCTCAAAAACCATGTTATATCTCGATTTGTATGAGAACTTTGCAAGAAATAATATATTCGTATTTATTTTTACATTTAAGATACCGTTCTAAGGATATATCGATAAAATTCAGGCGTTGAAGTTAGACAAAAATTTCAAAAATATCTTCATTTTGCTCATCTTACTGAATATGCCTATATTAGTCTCCTCATGCATTTCAGAAACACCCTGTATATAAATTATAAATGTATAATTATAACAAAATATATATATATTTTAAATTTTAATGACCTTTAGATAGTGGAAGAAATATAAAATATGTATAATTGTTGTTAGTTGTTAGTTATGTATATTATATTAAATATAAAAGCATTGTATTTTATATAAAAGTATATTATTTAACTTATAACGTCAATAACATAAAAGTTACTGAAAAATAAAATTAAGTTAAAATTTAATGCTTAAAAATAAGTAACTCGCTACATAACTTCGTTAAAATTAACTTAACTTCAACTTTTTAATTTGTTAATGCTCAGCCTTGGAATTATATAATAGTTTTATAATTTAAATGAGAGAAAAAAAAATTAATAATTTTATTAAAAATAATACTATGATAAACTGTTGTTCCCCGGCAGCAAAATATTACAAAACGTGCGGCCATGAATCCTTAATATGTTTTCGATTTGTTTCGTAATCAGTAAAACGCAGAGCATACAAAACAGTAGTGTAATCTATAAAAATAGATATTATAGATAATATGATTTTTTTCAAAAAAAAATAATCTACTTTACTTATTTTTTTATATGCCATTTTTGTTCAATTAGGTTTCTGCGCTTCATTTCACAAGTGAGAATCAGACGAGTATAAGTTGTAAATGTTAACGATTTAGGCATCAAGACGCGATGAATCGTGGAAACTTATTGACGTCAATCGTTGTTTGGGGTATCTTAAGGTTAAGACAATTAAATGTCATAATTGAAGTTTCAACTTTATTAACTGATAGGTGAAAAACTTTAGGTTTTCATTCATTTAATAATTTGTTTATGCATAAAATTACAGTCTATAATTTTTCAATACGCGTACGACTATTATTCCTTTTCAGCAATATTATGTTTTCGTTCATTTGCTACAGGCAATCATTAAAATTATAGCGTTTGAATATTTCTATTTTTTTGACGTCATCGTAAAACAATATTTTACAAAATTGATATGTCATGCTTTACAAAATCTTCTGATAAGTAGTCATTTAAATTTTGCTTAAACAATACATTTTGAATTTTTCGTAGCGTGAATTCGCTAAAATATTATTTGTTATTCAAGTTATATACACGATTATCCTTTTTGAGTATTTTCAAGGGCATGACATACAGGTTTCTATATTTTGGTAATATGACAAAAGAGTGTGACAAAGAAATAATGTTAAGTTTTTGGATTTTTCATTATTATCATAGTCCTAGTTCTTTGACACTCGCTGATAATATTTCATGAAATTGACAAGTCATGCTCTCAAAAACATTACCTTATTTACTTCTTCCGTTTAAATTTTTTTCTAACTAGAATGTGGTTCTATTTGTTAATAACACTGATAGGATTATAATGGTTTAGTTAATGAATTTAAAATATTATATTAATTATTATTAAATGTTTATTGAAATATTAAGCTATTTTGTAAAAAATAAATTTCTAAAAAAATGTACTTGCAAAACTTAAATAATTGTTTTTTTATTATTATTATTCTTAAAAGTTATTGTTAAATATGTAAGTTTACTGTTCTTCATTTTTATAATATTTGACGTAAACATTTTTTTATTATTATTATAAGTAATTACTACTACATTAATTTTTAAAATGACTACTATTTTAAGTTTTGATGTGCAATAAAAAGCTAAAATATTTATTTAATTTAATGAATAATGTTGGTGATAATTCTAATAATAATTAATACTACATTCGCCAATAACGTGTCTTTCGTGGCTTTTGAGGTAGATACGAATTGTAAATTTTCGTTTTTTAATTGGATATCACAATATTTTTCTTGATAATTTTAATTGAAAATTGTATTAAATAACTGCCGATGATATAAATAATGTTATTACGGCAAATTTGATACGATATAAATAGTTTTTGCCGCACAAGAATGAAAACTATATGTTTTCCACGATATTAAATCGCTATTAAACCCCACCGAAAATTTAAATACCGTAGAAGATAAATTGCGTTCGGTGGGGATGTAAGAATTAATTCAAGGGTAAATCAACTGGATGTTATCTAAAAGTATGTACATTAGTATTAAAATCATTTTTTTTTTTTTTTAAAGCATAATATAACTTACTATTCAATTTAACAATATTATTAGGCTATTGAATAAACACGTCATTAACGTTTAGACATCAGTCAGTTTAAAACAATCCTTTATGTCGTTCGGTTCGCAGTCAATAATATTTTATAACATCTAATTTTGTCATCGAGTTATAAAATATATTGCTTTTCTCCTTTCGGTGAACGTCACTATCGATACCGACTATATAAATTCTGATTTACCCTAATGGCGTAATATAAGACAACCAACAAATTTTAAATATTAATTATTTTCCTTTTCACGTGAAAGTGTCATAATAATATTATAGAGCCTGAAAGTTGATAGTAATTATTAACAACAGAAGACCAAAAGATGGTGGACGAAGAAAACACCCAATACGACGTAAAAGTGACAAATGCGTTCAAATATTATGGAGAGAATATTGTTATTAACGGTTTGAATATGAATATAAAATCAGGTTCTATGTGAGTTATTTAATTTACGTATAGTATTTTTATTTTATTAACTTTTATGAACTAAACGAATATTAAATATTATCCCTAATTTCGAAATCATTGAGTTCTGAATAATATACATTTTGTTTATAGTTATGGTTTGTTAGGGCCAAGTGGTTGTGGTAAATCGACACTTCTTCAATGTATTCTCGGTATAATTCCATTGGATTCTGGATGTATTGATTTGAAAGCAAAACGTCTCATAGACATAGGATATATGCCTCAAGTATCTAGTTTTTTGTTAATTATAATATTATGACGTATATAAAAAAGTCAAGACTATTTTTATATCAAACTGAATTTTTGTATTTACCTTGTAAATCCTAGATTTACCTAGTAAATTCAATTTTAACTATATAAGTTTTGTATTATATAATTAGGAAATAGAAATTAAAACTGTGTAAAGTTTAGACATTTTTACACTTTTAATTTTACTTTTTGATACTTTACACGTTGTTTATGAAGATGTATACTAAAATTATACTTGATATTCATTTTTTTTTTTTTTATAGATAAACTATATTTATCATTTAATTTGACTGGAATATACTTTTTTTGAAGGATTTATGTTTGGATGAAACACTCACTGTGCAAGAAACATTCGATTTTTATGGATCACTTTATAAGATGGGCAAGAAAAAAATCAACAGTAGAATTGTTGAGCTTTCCAAGTTTCTACAATTGCCCAATACAAATAGTTATATCAAAGATATAAGGTGAATTACTGATACAATTAAAATAAATTAACAAATGTATTTAGGCATGTTTAATAGTTCCTATTAAATATTATAAGTAACAAATAATATAAATATCATCAAATTATTAATCAAATAAATTATTTTATAAGATAAAATAAAATAAACTTATTATTGAATTTATTTTTATTTATTGTAAACTATTAATATTCGACTGAAAGTTTTTAGGTTTTTTTAACTTTATTAATAATTGTTACAAAATCATATTTCTGTACCGAAAATAATATTAATAATTTATTGCCTAAATTTATTTCGATAAATATTATACTTTTTTTTTTTTTATAAAATAAAATAATATTTTTGTTTACTTTACAAGTGGTGGTCAATGTAGAAGAGTATCTTTAGCCATCAGTTTATTGCACGATCCTAAAGTAATTATACTGGACGAACCTACTGTTGGAATTGATCCTTTATTGAGAAATACGTAATATATTTGATAGAAAAATAATCTTAATATTATTTTAATTTTAATAGCTATCTATATAAATAATAATAAACATATTTTAGTATTTGGAATGAGTTTAAAAAAATGTCTGAAGAATATACAAAAACAATAATAATTACTACGCATTATATCGAAGAAGCAAATTTGGCTAATTTTGTAAGTTTAAATTACTTAATATATTATATTAACGGCTATAATTATTTAATTACGCTTTTACTTCATACAAAAATATGTTACAAAATACTATATACAGATATAAACTATGTTATCAATTATTATATATAATGCCCGCTAAATTAAAATTTCAAGTATTTGAGTCTCAAGTATCAATATAGTATATATATAATATCAATTTGCTTGCTTAAATTAATTCGTTTTTTAAAACAACATAGGGAAATTTAGATTGTAGTTTACCGAAAAAGAACTTAGGGTATATTTTAAAATAACTGATGATAATTAATAAAAATAAAAATAAAGTTATTTATTAAATTCAAATATTTTTTCTTTGGTAGAAATTAATAAATTAGTAAAATTTTAATAGTTATACTTCGTACATAATAAAATTCAGATATTCAATGAAATACCTGAAAGTTTTAAAATTATAATATATTTTGTTTGGTGTTTATATTTTAGATTGGTTTAATGAGAAATGGAAAATTAATTGAAGAAGGATCACCTCAAGGTATTCTCTGTAAATATAATACAAATTCATTGGAATCGGCTTTTTTAACACTATGTTATAATCGAGAAATAAATCAAGTAGGTATTGTAAACTAATTGTAAACAATTGTACCTATACAATTTATACAATACTTACAAAATATTAAGTATTATCTAAGTAATATTATGTATGTATATATTAAAAATCTATGACTTCAAATAAAAATAATTATTTAAATTATGTAGATCTTAAGTAGTATCTAATTATTTTTGTCAAAAAATTTCATTCAATAATAAAATTACAATACATTTTATTTTTGTTAATAACTTATTTATATACACATTCTTAATTTGTATGATTTGGGTTTTAATAATATGATGATTACCTATGAATAAATAATCAAAGTTGTTTAGTTCAATCTCATTAATTTTCTTTTTTAAGCACAGATTAAATGTTATCAGGCATAACCGCAGTTTAAAATTATATTATAATAATGCAAAAACCATAAAAAATATGTTTTATTTGCTCGACTAATAATTTACTATTATGTTTAGATTGTTCAAAATGATGTTCAAGACAATGTTCGAGTAAAAAACGAAAGTAAACATAAGCATTTAGGAAAATTTGGTAATAAAATCGATTATTCTAGAATTAAAGCACTATTGAGAAAGAATATCCGATTATTATCTCGTGACTACTTGTAAATATTAATTTAATTTGATTATTATAGTCAAAAAATGTCACAATATCCTTATTGTATTCATATTGTATCATTTTTATACTATTCTAGTTTAATTTTCACTATGTTTATCCTTCCCATAATTCAATCGTATAACTTTTGTGCTGGTATTGGAGTTGACATAAAAGGCAAATCTATTTATATTAAAAATGATGAGATTAATTATTTAAATTGCCAATGGTCTAATGTTAATGGATGCATTATTGACAAGGAAAGCAATCAGAAAATGAGTTGCGTCGTTATGAAATATCTTGAATTGCAAAATTATAAATTAGTAAGTTTGAGGTCGATGGTTAATCGTTAAAAATATATTCACTTAGGACCGGGTTGATCAGAATATTTTATTGAAATTCAACCCGCAGTGAGTGCTTAACGAAATTGTTTTTTACGAGTATTTTTTTTTTTTTTACTGCTTGGTTGAAAATTATTTTATTTTTAATAAACGGATTGATCTTATAGATCCAAGTGAACGATCGAAACGATGAAGAAATAATGATGAAAGATCCCAATCATGTGGCATTTATACATTTCCCGAAGAACTACTCTAAAGAATTGGTCAACTTTATTGATGACCGAGACAATTACGATATAAAAAAGCAGCCTTATATTCATTTTACCAGGCATAGTTAGTAATAACATATTGTAAAAATATTTGTCATTTTAGTTTTCTTATAAATTTTAAACAAATGCAGTTTATACATTATAAAAATAAATTATTTTTAATTTGTTCAAAAATAATTATACGTAGATGTCTTGGTTAAAAATCAATTTGTGGCTAATGTGATAAATGCGATGGATCATTTAATGAACATAACGTTAAAGGGTTGTTCTAATAATCCAAAATCATTGCATATACCTATGGTGAGATATACATATTTATTTGATTGAATATAATATGATTATATTAATTGTAAATTTTCATCTAATTTATAATAAATAAATTTGATTTTAAAATTGATTTTTTATCAATAAAGAATTTTATTTTCTTCATAAATATACGAATAATTTAATTATGACTCGATAATAATTATATTCGTATGATTAGATTAAAGCCAACAGATAGAGTATTCAAAATTTTTATTATTTTTTTTTGTGAACCGTATCTATATTTCTTAAAAAAATATGTTCACTTAAAGTTATGTTTTATTTCTAGGAGTTCAATACAATTGTCGGTATGGAAGTGAAATCTTACAGTAATAGCCTTGTTTCAATATACATAGCCACGTAATTATTAATGAATGATAAATAAATGATACTTGTATAGTTTTCAAATATAATTTTATGAGTTTATAATATTATTATGAAAATTCTATGTAAAATGATATATTTTAATATTCCAATAGAACACATTTAAAATATTATTAAGTTTAAATTTTATCAACGATAATTGGTTAGAGTAATCCCTATTTTTAAATTGTGTAATTCGAAATAGTTAATGTGCATTACGTATTTAAGTTGTGTATACTTCAAAATAAGTACCTATATTGTAACTCTCTTCTATAATACCTTAGAAGATAGTTACAATATAGGGTATTATATTATATTATATATAATATTATAAATAATTATTATTATTATATATATTATTATATATAATATAATACCCTTATATTATAAGTATTTTTATAATATTGTTCAATTATGAATACATAATTATATGATATTTTACTTTTTTTAATAAGAAAAATATCGATAATCTACTATAATAGAAATTATGTTAACCCTATTGGTCATATTTTACAAAAAATTATTCTAATTATATTAACATGAAATTAGGGTATAAATTACCTCCTTTTTTATAATTTTAATGTAGGTACTAGGCAGGTACCCACCATAAAAATGTGCAATACGAATTTGTATAAAAAAAGGCTGGGTTAATCATCTGAAGTTATAGTTAATCTATTGTTTTATAATATTACCTAAGCGGCTTTAATGGTCAAAGTATTTATGATGTATTATTCACAAAATTATTTAATAACAAAATAGTACTTATTACTATAACTTAGGTAAAATAATATTACAAACGATTTACGAACTACAGTCGTGTTTTAGTAACTTTTAATATTTAACAAAAACACTTTTGCTAATAGAATGATTTTTGTTATCATTTTAGGGTAGCATTATATCTTCCCAGTATTTTTTCGGTAAGCATTATGCTCTCAGAACGAATGGACGGGATTCTCAGTCGATCCATGTTTGCAGGTTATTATAACTAAAACTTATTATCTTTGAAAGATTTGATAAATGATAACTTTAAATATATGTAATATTTCCAAATATATATATATTTTTTTTTAATCAATTATTTATCTTATTGGTACAATTTTGGGATTTTATAAAAAAATGTCGTATATAAAATAATATATATGTTAATCTCGTAAATGAGATCTGTTTTTGCTAATATAAACATTAAGATAATTTGATACATAGTAATAATCGTTTGATCGTTTTTTCTACAGTAAAGGTATAGGTAAATTTAAAACCTTACTACTCAAAATCAGTTATATTGAAAATAATATTACTAACCAGTCTAAAAAAATATGTTTATCACTATTAGAAGTGATATTTACATTTATAATTATTAATTGTCGTCTTTTAAATAATGAAACATTTATATTTTCCTAAATTTAAAATATGCATAAAAAATAAATTTCATCATAAGAGTTTTTGTCAGTAAACTTTTCTCAAACTTATGTTAATTTAGTTTAAAATTACAGTAAATATATATTTTTTACAAAATAAATACATTTATTAACATAAAAGTTATAGAAAATGTTTTGACAATTATACTTAGTACTTACCGCAGTTATTTAAAGTTATAAAATTTATGGGATCTTTCAGTAACACCACATGATGTAATGACTATGACAATTTAATACTTTTTAAATTTAATATTTAATTTTTTTTTAGGTGTCACGGCGTTAGAATTATTGATTTCTATGTTTTGTATTATCAACGTTTTAATTGTCATTCAATCCTGTATTCCTTTATTCGTGATCTACGTGTTCTTTCAAAATCCAATGATAATAAGTAATGGCATTATCGCGTACTTGCTCATGATAATTCTTTTGGGATGGATAGGTTTTTTCTGCGGTATGTATGAGTTTATATATTATTCTATAAACTGCGTAAAAATTCGGATTAACCTAAAAATGGTTTTAAATTTTCCAAATTAAAAATTATTCTAATACGTTATTTTGTATGTATTTTATGTACTGAATGCAAATTTGGTATCAGTTTACGTAGCATAATTATAAGTTAATGGAGGGTCCAAATATCTAAGGTAGACAATTGATTTAATAATTTATCTGTTTACTATGCATCCGTATTAACCAATATTAACCCAAATAGTAACGGTTATAATGGGTACCCAAATGCCTTTTATAATTTTTGGTATAGGTGTTTTAAACATCCAAATATTACCAATACTCGAAACCCATAACCCGAATAGATAATTTGAATACTGTGTTCTTAGTAATGATAACAGTTATCATTTTCGTTTTAGGTTTACTAGTCGCCGGACTATTGCCAACGAAAATAGGAGGTGTTTACATCATAAATGGATGGCTTATATCACAGTATCTATTGTCGGGTAAGACACATAAAATATAATAATAAATTATTGTTATAATTGTTAATATTATTTATTGTTGTAATAATGTTGCAATTATCGTTTTACTTTTTAGAAAAAATACTTTAAATGGTATTTATTATTTGTTTGTTTAGGCGTGATTTGGCCAGTAGAAGGACAATCGTTGTTGTTGAGGAGATTGTCCGAGTTGCTTCCTATGCGTATTGCTGGTATAACGATGACCAACATAACATTGAAAGGTTGGAGTTTGGACCATCCATCGGTTGTGATGGGTACCACAATTATGTTTGCATATGTCATAGTGTTAGTGTTAGTATTGATTGTTTTAGGAAAATTCAAAAAAGACATGTGGGTTATACATAAATGAATTGTATGAAATTGTATCTTAATCAATTTATAAAACAGATTTATTTTTAATATAAACATTTTGATTAAATATTAAGCATTTTTTTATTGACCGAGTAATGTTTATTTTTATTCGCATCAATCGATCACGTCTCTTTGAATCCATGATCAGTACTGTGTTTTAATTTTTAGATTTGAATGATTAATAATTCCGTTATTCTTATTATTAAAATTATTATTGTTAGAAAAAATAAAACGATTATGAGTAAAGTTAGATTACACGCTTATTAATTTTCAATAGTTAATATACAGATTTTTTTAATATACTATAAGTCTCCTCTGTATAGTGGAGACTTATATATATATATAAATACCTACATTTTATGTATAGGTTATAAACGGAAAAGCGAATCCATAATTTGCAAAATAACTAATCAAATGTAAAATACTTATTATAATATTATATAATATACTGTATTATAATAATAATTATTGCGTTATTTGTTTTTAAAAGATAATAATATGCTATATAGTTTTCATAGAAATAATATATTTAAATACCCGTTTTTTTTTATAATATTAACATTAAATCACATTTAATTATTGAGTAGGTTATTTGCACCGATTTATTTTTCGATCCACTGAAAATATATAATAAAAAAAAATCTAGATCATTATCAAATTTTGTCATAATATGTAAAATATACAAATAACTATAAAAACTGCATTTAGTCTAATGTCATTTCCTTTCAAAAATTAAAAAATAAATTATATTTAGTATCTAAGTGTTATGTACACATGTTATGTATCATCAGACTTTACGTTATGTGTTGTGCTTAATATAATAATTATTATTAAATATTGAACTTTACAGGTAAGTCAGGATTTCTACAAACAAGTATTAGATTAGTAAAATATAATAAAATAATTGCATTACGCAATATTTTATAAATACATTTGTAACATAAATTCAAAGTAATAATATTTATGTTGGGTGTTAAGTGGAAGTATACTTGAGCGCTTCGTCATCTCCAAGGTCAATCCTCAAATATAATAAAATATTCTACATTTATATCTTGATTAACTTTATTTTTAGATTCCTATTTTATTGATGGTTTTAATTTGTAGAAGGCAAAGGGAGTTATTAAACGAAGTTATTACAGTGTTAATAATGAAACTGATACGAAAACAAAAATTGTTTTGAAATTAGATAATAAAAAACCCAAGGTGATTTTACTTTTTTACTATTATAATATAGATAAAATTTTATTATAGCTAATAATAAATGGTCACAAGATGAAAATCACTAATCACAGTTTTTAAATTAATATCTTATTTTTTTAATATTTCGATCATATATTCGATCATAGCCTCACATGCATTTAGGTCTTAAGATAGACGACAAGAACAAATTGAATACAATTGTGTACAAAATGTTAAATAATAAAATTATATAATATAATAAAGTGAGCAAAATTCAGGTAGTCCATCAAACTTTTACTAGGACTTTGAATTTTGAAAATAGTGTTAATCGCATGTCCACTTTTTTAAATTTGCAGAACCCGCCACTGAATATTATAAATTCTAGAGGAGGCCAACACCACCTTGCCCTAGAAGTTTGAAATATTATCAAATACACATAATGTTTTGTATTTGAACTATCAAAGTTATTAGTATGAATATGAAGCTTTGAATTTTTAAGAAATTTATTTAACAAGAAAGCAAACATAATAATATAATGCCTTTTATTAAAAATATAATCAGTATTTGGTAGGATTTATATGAATAAAATGAAATCACTTTTATTATTTATGTTGAACTGTTTACTTGACTTTTTAAAATTATTAACTATTCAAATATGAGTGAGTGCTTTAATGTATGATTGGTTGAATGATTTTAACAAATTAATATTCAAAATTTTTTTTCTAAACAGATAATCAAATATTTAAATTTCGTTATTGTGGCGAATTATACATTCTTAATTGTATTACTTTATTAACGTAGGTAATGTAAATATGAAATTCGAAATTTATATTATCTAGTAGTAATTATATACAACAATTTTAATGATAAATAAGTTTGTTAAATTGTAAGAAATTGCATTTTTTAGTTTATTACAATATATACATATATCTATAGATATGAATATCTACAAAAAGTTTAAATTACAGGAATTATTAATTTCAATTTTGAAATTTAATTTAATTTTTCCTTTCTAAAAATGGTTAAAAATAAATTTAAATTTTGAGTGAAGTGAATAGTGTATTGGTTTTTATTGTTTCTTTATGAGGGTGGGCCAACTTCAGAACTTTAAAAGTGTTTTGGCAGGTTTTGAACAACTTACCAATTAAAAAAGTTTACTAGCAATTTCTTGAAAATTATGATAAGTCGTTTAACACTATTTTCAAAGTCCTAGGACAAGTTCTATGGGCTACCTAAAGTTGGACCAACTTCATCTCTTTAACCCTAGTAAATTGACAGTATTTTGACTTGTAAGTTATGGAAAATAACTATTAAAATATTAGAACTTAAATCTTTCCAAATTATTATTTGGAAGAGTTCAGTAAAAGTCGAGGGGCAACTTCCTGTGGATAATTAACATATAAATATAATATGGACAGTTAAAAATAAATACTATATTTGCAGGTCAAGTACTTAGGTTACTAACTTCTTCTTCATACAGTCCATTAAGGATCTGCTCTACCACTAGTAAGTCTCTCCGTTTTTCTCTATCCAAAGTCTAGTCTAACGTTGCATTCTCAACTATCAGTCTTATATTTTTTTCTACGGCATCTTTCCATCTTGTTCTTGGTCTTCCAAGTGGACGTTTACAATACAATTACTGTACCAGCCATTCTAGACGTTTACAATTTATATATGTGAGTATATTTAGTTTTTCATATAGGGCATACAGCTCTTCATCGTGTCTCTTTTCATAAATTCTTAGGTTGTCATTATACACCGGTCTATATATATTACTTAATATTGTTCTTTCCCATATAACAAGTTTTCTATTATTATCTTTTGTTGTGGACCAAATCTTACATCCGTAGGTATTTGATTATTGGCCTAAGATAGCTTGTGTAAAAAGTAATTTTTGACGTTTTTTACAGCAGTTTTGATCTCACCTATTTCCATTCATTATTCTTTATATTATTTCCCTATGCATGTTGTTACTGCTGTTTATATTAGAACCCAAGTAATTGAAATCAACCACCTTTTCAAAATTCATACTTCCCACTTTCAGGTTTGACTGGTTTTAGTTGATAAAATTATTGTTGATCATCAGTCTTATGATGCCGGAATTACATATATTTCATCTGACATATGAGCAGTAAATAATAAATTGTCAAATTGAGTGTAATTTTTGAATGGAGATTTATATTTTGTTATTTGTTTAAATATTTTTGTAGACGTCATAATTAAAAATCAATTTTTGAAGGATGTGATAAATGTGATTAATTATTTAATGAATGTAACATTAAATAGTTATTTCAATAATTCAAAATTAATTCAAGATACCCATAATAAGATTTCTCTTTAAACTAATAATATAATTATTTTTATACTAGGTAACAATTAATTTGTAAAACCTTTACATATTTCTTACCTATCATTTTTATCAAAACATGACATTTTGTTTATAATGATGAATTCTTATAAAAACATAACCGAAAATATTAAATTAACATTTTACACTCAAACATTCAATTATTTTAATAATTAATAATAAATTTGTATTTCTTTTATATAATTTTTTTTATAACATTGTTTGTTTTATTTTTAGGAGTTCAGCACAATAGTTAGAAAGGAAGTGAATTCATATTGTAACAATTTAGTTTTACTATTAAATTTAATATTATAATTATTATTTTTATTAAATTATGTGGTTGATAATTGAATATGAGTATACTAACTTTAATTTAAATTATTATTTCATACTATAAAACACAAACAAATGATAATATATATCTATAGCTTGGTGCATGAAGGGCCAATGTTATATATGACTTTAGTATTTTTTTTAAAAATCGTTTTATCGTGGTCAAAGTGCCGAATTTTCTAACGAAATCAACTTAAAATCTATATTATGTATAGTTTATTATATTACTCTATATATTATATCTATTAATTGATTAATTTGACTAACCAATACCTCATTTAAATAAGCTTATAATAAGTCTTATTTTTAAGAACATTTTAATTTTAATAAATTTATTAAAAAACTTTAAATGATAATACAAATATTTATAATTATCACTTAACCATAATTTGGATAAAATATTATTTAAAATAAAAATTTATTAATTAAAATGGATAAAAATATTATTCAAATATATTATTTTATATTTGTATTGAAAACTAGTAGGTATTTGTTAGTTTAATAGATTTGTTTAAATTATTTATATTTATCATAATATAATTAACTTAAAATATAGTAATTAAGTAAAAGTCTTCGGTGGAAAAAACTCATAGTCTGGAAGTGTGTTAAAAAAATGTGATTTTAAATAAAAATCAGATATTTCTTTATTTTCTATAATCTATGAAGTATAAATGTGTGCATTTGTTTATTAATGATATGTTTACAATATAAATTTCTATAATAATAGACAATAGTATTGTTACAGAGTAATGATATTATAATTATGATAGATGAGAAATAAATTCATATTTTTACAAACTCCAAACAAATGATAAAAAAAATCATTTGTTATAGGTTTTTTACTTTTAAATTGGTTATTTTATTTTAATAAAAACACAATTTTACGATTTGTATTATATTGTAAAAAATCCTTAATTTATGTCGCCGATATAAACAAATATGTATTTTATTTTAAATATTATCTTTATTCTAAGTAATATACTAATTTATAATATCATACAGAGGTACTCTGTACCTTTTATAATCTTCACAAGCAGTGTACAACTATATTTATAATTTTAGTTAAAAACTTTATTTTTTATTTATTTATTTTTTTTTTATGTTGATAAAACATTTTATTGTTATTGTATTTAGAATTTCGATTTGGATTGTTAACTTTATTGTTTTAATGCGATAATAATACAAACATAATTATTATATAAACGGTTATATTGTTTGACAACTAAATTAATTAAAAACACAATTTAAAGTTTGTATTTTAAATACTGACTATTTTATATCAATTATTTATATTTGGTTAATATGATTCGTCAATAATAATATTAATTATTATTTGTTTTTATAAGTTTGCTCGTTGCCGGAATATTATCGACGATATTGAGAGCTTTTTCGCAATGGACTGTATTACATTATCAGATTATGTATTGTCATGTATCTTTTATTTCTTTTTTTAATACATATATAACATATAAAGCTAATTTTTTAATGAATGTAGTTCGTGAAAAATAATACAATTTTACTTAGGTGGTTGAAGGACAATCGCCATTTTTTTGGGTACTCGAACAGTAACTCATACTTACTTATTTACGTATACTTCCTTTGCAAGCAGCCGATAAGACAATTATCTATATCGCGCTAAAGGTGTTGGCCATTGGAACAACCGTCAGTGTATACGGATAAGACAATCATATTTACGTAGGTAAATCGTTGGGTTTTTGCTAGTTTTAATCGTTTTGGGAAAATTTTAAAAGGTACTCATGTGGGTGATAAAAAATGAAGATATTTTATTATTATTATAAAACTTATTTTAAGACAAGTTGTTTATAAAAAATGTCTACCTACATTATTAATTGCAATGCTAGGCAAAGAATATTAGTAGGCAGTTAATGAGTAATAGGTACGATTTTGTATTATAACTTTATTAAATTTGAACAATATAATGCCACATTTCTAATCGGAGCAATTAACATAAAATATAATCAATATTATAAAATAATTTTAAATTTAAAACTATTTATTTAATTTTAGTTAAACATTATTTTTAGTTATATATATATTATTCAATATTCAAACATTATAGGTATATAATATAAATATAATTAACTTAGTTGTAACTAAATTAAAATTATTTCGTTATTAAATTACTTTTGAGTATGAAAAATAAACAATAAGTGAAACATAAATAAATTATTTATTATGAAACTAAATATCAAAAGTCAAGTTAAATAATTTGAATTAACTTGTTATATCTAGTGTTGTAGATTTTATACAATAATTACGTATTGATCAATTAGAAATTTTTTATAAGAATAAAATGGGATTTCAAATACAATTGATATTTATCATAGTATAACGCATTATATTTATTCAAATTATAAGAATTCGTAAAATATATTAAGGCTATTGAATAATATTTGTTATTATTATTTATATTACTTATTAAAATAAAAAGTATTATATACTAGAATATATTTGTAATATTTAAACTTATTTTTATGAATAATATAATATATAATATATGTTTTTTATAATACTAATGAAGTGTTTAAAATTCTTATAAATATAATATGCTAAATAATAATAATCAATATGTTTGATTTTTATTTTCTCATTGAAGAGAAAATCATTCGTAAAATTTAAATGTTCATGTTCCTAACCAAATTATTTTTGCTACGAATTTATTCGCCCCATTTAGTTCAAGAATACAACCTTACATACAGGTTACTGGACTACTCGTTCAAACAATAATTGAATTTGTAACAATATTTACTCAGTTTAACAAATGTTTTCCAAGTTCTACTAAATTTGTTAACAATTTGAATTTTTATCCAGTTGAACTGTAAACAGCTAAGAACAGGCATTTTTATCAATAAAGAAACGTTTTAAAATATTAATGGCTGTATTCAAGAATTAAATTAAAGTTTTAATATTCCTGTCAAATAACTAAATTTTAAATGTTTTTTAAAATTAGAAAATACTACATATAAATAATAGATTCCTCACATTTCTGTTTGTAATTGAGTCGTGTAAATTATCTTTAAATAATAATAAATAACAATAATTTAGTATATAATATGTTAATATTGTTATTATACTTTTGAGGCTATAAAACCAAATTTAATTATATTGTTTAGCAAAAAATATATTTATTAAAATAAGTTTTAAAATAAATATTAAGAATTTCCGGAAAAATTATGATTAGCAATTGAGTTGAACCAATACGATTTAAAAGTAATCATTTTAATTAAAGATTCGTAGAAAATAATGTAATAATAATTATTTTTTTAAACACGAATAAAAAAATCATGTTGTTTAAGTAAGTTATTGTTTTCATAATATTTGTTAACTCATTGATATTGATGCAAAATGATACATCTGTATGTGTGTGTGTGTGTGTGTGTGTATATATATATGCTGTATAGAAGAAATTGGAAAACATTTTCATATAAGTAGTATTTTTTTTATATATATATAAACGACTGATAAGTAAACACAAATGGTACTTTAGAGACGTCATTTTTCGATTTTTCAAATAGTTTTTCTGTAAGTCTTAGAAGAAACTTTACAAAAACTACGAAGAAACTGTAAAATTTACGACACAACCAATTTTAGTGAAATCGATTTCAGTTATTTTGTTGTAATTCAGTAAATAAAAGTCGTAGAAACTAGAGTATTTTATTGATATTGTATATTATAACAGCATGTCGGACCAATAGGTATTCAGTTTAAAACATTTGGCCGTTTTTATTTTTTTACTACAAAACTTTGAAAATTCCAAATTTTGTCTTTAGTAAAATATGTAGTTTTAATTTTAATATTTAATAATGTGATTTAAGCTTACATTGAAAAGTGTTACTTAGATTATACATAATATATACGAGTAACGAATAAATATTAATCTACTTTTTTCTTTATTTACATGAAACTAAAATAGATAAATTACTGGTTTGTAATATGTTTTATTACTATTTAAATAAGTCAAATGTCATATATAATAGAAAATATCATAATTTATAGTAAGAATTGAGATCAAAGTAGGTAACGTTGATTGATTGTTATATGTATTTTCTTACGACTAACTATGGTCATGTAATAAAAACGTGTTATATTTTATTTTGTCAATTAAATTGTATTTTTGTGTTTATTAAAATTGTTCTAGTTAACTTATTTGCTAATAATGCCACGAATACCGATTTATTTCGTTGGTTCACTGAACAATTAAATTCTTGGAAACAAACTGTCTTTAGTAAGAGACTGTTTTGAAAGTTTTATTTTATGATGCGCGTATAGTTAAATTGAATTACCTAATCAAATAGTGCGTATTTAATTATCAATGAATGTATTGTATTTTTGAAGAAATATTGAATTCCAATTAAAGATCTAGAAGACTGTGTGAAGAAATTGAAAAAGTTGTATGAAATATGGCGAGGTCTTGAAAAAATAATAAACAAGAAAGTCAATTATACAAAGGTTAGGTTAACCTAACTTAATTAAACAAAAACCGGGAAAACAAAGTTCAATATAGATTACACAACTTATTTGATATCGCTCACATAAATATGTATTGGACCTAATATAAATAAAGGAAGATAAAGAATTTCACATAGAATGCTTGGTAGATCCGGTTGTTTATTAGAAGTTGACATGAAGACTGTGAAAAGACAAAAGAAACTGTATAAGATATGAAAAAAAAAATAAATAAATAAAAAAAAGCGACGTAAGTCGACTTCACGTGTTCCTCTTTCATCCCTTCGGTCTTCGGTAAAATTAGAGGTTTATTATAATTGAGATTTGAAAGCAATTATATTGCAATTAATAAATACGATTTTAAATTTATGACTAAATGAAAATATAGCGTTTAAAGTATTACATTTAGTATTATTTTTCAATACTTATTATTCGTAAATAATAAAAAAAAACTAGAAAGAAAATACTGTCATTTTGAATGATAAAAATAAATATATAAAAGTTTTTGATTAGTCGTTTGTGATTTTTTTAGTTTTTGAATCTATCATTAAACCGGCGAATGAAATGCATTTATTTACAAATAACCTTATTTCTTATATATAATAAATAACGTTTATTTGTAAAATTATTTACCGATTAAATTTATATCCATTCAAATAATTTCAAAGAATACATTTTTTCCAAATAAATAAAATTATTTGTATATTTTATTTAACCTCGAAAAATAAAAGACTTTCAAGAAATTTTATATAATATAAAAATTGTAAGTAATGTATTAATATCTAAAATTTAAGTATTTTACATTTTTCAATGTCAAGGGCTATATTTTTTATATGAAATTAAAAAAAAAAAAGATAAAACTACCCCTTTGGCTATTTTAAACCCTTCTCAGCACAAGAAAAGGGTGAGCAATAATGATAACAATTAATACAAATCATTTTTTTTTTAGTTATTAATAAAATGGAAGGGTTTTCTGAAGCAAAAGTTCAAAAGTTTAAAAATAAGGACCACTTTATAAATACATACTATTTACTATGTTTAGTTTAAATGTCGATAGAAATATATAATTATTATTTTGTTAGATTTATTAATATTATTATTATTTAAATTGTTAATTGAAGATGTAATTAAGTGATAAAATGTATTTATAATCTGTTTCAAATTTTTGATTAAAAAACTTGGTCTTATGATTTTGAAATTTGAACGTTCGTTCGTTCCGTCGGTTATAGTTGAATTATTTAAATGGTTTACTGTTAATTTTTTTTTTAAAGTATATTTTTACACGGAAAAATCAAAATATCTTAATATTAAAAAATCAATTTGTAATATAGGTATATAATATATCAGTAGCGTCTGAAAGTGCTTTAAGGAATGATTCTGGTAACATCTTTAATATATTCTGGGAATAATTTTATAGAATTTTAGTCATATTAATATCGAAACACAAAGTATCAAGTAATATAAAGTTGATATCAAGTAAATTTAGAATATTTTTAACAATTAGTATAGTGACATAATTATTGAATTTTTATACAATTAAAATTTAAAAAAAAAAGACAATAATATTAAGAAAAATAAATCAAAGTTGCAAGTTGAAGTATAAAAATATAATTTTGAAATATTTACATATGCAATTAAATATTCTTATAAATGGACAATAATAATTTTATGTCGACTATAGGTGTCCAATTTTAGATTCTTGGTATTTACTTTAATTAGATGATTTTTTGAATTTATCTATGTTTTACCGCGGGATATGCAAAAAAGTAGAAGATAGGAAAAATAAATAAAAAAGGAAAAAATGGGATATCGGCAAATTTTATTAAGTTTAAATAAAAGTCAATTTAATATTTATTTTCAAAACATTAACACATTAATTTTAAATTAAATTAATAATTTCATTAATAGTTTTTATGAATTTGCGACATCGATAATTAAGTTTTTTATCACTATGGCACTATTATGTTCATGAACTCAAATTGTCTGGTTCAAAATAGTTTTGTTTTCCATAATTCTTAGTTTTTAAAAAACTCTTTCACAAATCATTTGCATAAATTGTAAAATAAATAGATATTTATATATTATTATAAACCTAACCTAACTTATTAATAAGCTACAAAATAAATTTATTGGAATAATAGCTCTTGAATTATAACAATACGATAAATACAATTTTTAAACTGTTTATTATCGGGTATATTTAATATAATTTCTTCTTCATTGTCGGTAGGTATCCATAAATATTTCTAGTTGGGCAATTATATTAATTATGTAGATATATATAAAAATAAAAAAAACACACAAAGTCACTTACCCTGGCAAAACAAGGTCAAAATTAAAAAATAACACAAATTAGTAACGAACTTGTAATTTTGTGTAACCATAATTCCGAAATTCGTAACTTTACTTGAGCCCTTTTAAAACAGTTTTGTATTTGTAATATTACCCTTGCACCCGCATTGGTGAAAAATCGACCTACAAACACTAAGTTGGCATCAATAGTTAGGTACTAATTTGTAATTTTTCGTACTTAACCAAAATTTCGAAATTTGAAACCTTGCTTAAGTCCCTTTAAAACATTTTTTTTTATTTGCGTGTGCTAGGATAATAATACGTTGGATAGATAAAAATAATTTATATGGTTATATCCTTTTAATTATTACATAGCTTTTTGTTCAACAGTATGTCATTTAGAATTCCATTATAGTGTAATATTTTACGTATATTATATAAAAATAAAAATAAAAAAAATGATAACAAATTGTATTATTGTGTTTCATTCGAAATAAATGATTAATTCAACCCAAAATGACTGTAAGTAAAAACCTCGTACCAACTACCAAGTTTCCATGTTTATGTTCTTTTATGTTGAGTTCTGTCTGGTTATAAATGTATTTATAATAAATACCGCTAATACTAACTAAATCTATTTTGTGCCAATAATGGTAATTTATGTATACTGTATAAATATTGAAATTATTTTTGTTACTTTAATAAAAAACACATACTATTACTCCTTAATTATTTTTATTTTAACCTTGTGGTGCCGGGGTAAATGACCAGACACACTGGGGCCTTGGAGGTGATCACCTTCTTATTACCACCTAGACTTGGCCGACACCGCTTATTATTTAAAAAAGTTTGGTTCGCTTTTGTTTGAGCGCCTTGTTATTTTAATTTTAAAATTTAACAAATATATATTTATTTTATAAATTATAATAATTTTTAAATATTATAATAAATCTTATTATAGAATTATTATATTGAAAATAATGATAGCGTATTATATAATATTGCCTAAACGTTTAAGCAATATATTTAATTGTACTATTTATATTTATTTTTATTAATTGTTAACATGGTATTTTAATTAATTAATGACGTAAACCAATAAACTCTTTATAAATAATAAATAATTGTCTATAAAATATTTTACTATTATTTTATACCACTGTCCACTAAGCAGTTAGAAATTATAAACAATTGCCTAAAAATATTTTACAATTGTTTTATAACTACCTACTTACTAAAGGGCCTAAAATCAAACATAATATAAAATAATTAATTGATGATGAAGCTAATTCATTAGAAATAAACTTTTTATAATAATATTCTAATCATGAATTATAATGATCGTTTAATGCGTTTTACGTATAATGTTAAACTATTTTTGTAGTTATACAGTTATTCAGATTTAAATATATATATATGTGTATGTTTATTAAAGTTAAAACAATTATTAAAACACATTTTATTAATATACATTAATAATTTGTTTTTTTCAAATCGTAAATGTAATTTAACAAATTAGACTTGTTTGACTTGTTTGAATTTTTTTTTTATATAAAACAGTCCTTTAAGTCCTTTTATGCAATTGATTAGAGAGAGCTTTGTAATGGTCCCTTTGAGACCATTCAGCCATGAACTTTTAGGTCATTCAAAATGACGATGTTCGTGACGTCATTCCATAAAAATAAAATTATTTCTAAAAATTTAAAAAGATAAAAAATAAATCTATTTTAATAAAATTAAAGTACTGTTGCAAAGATATCTAGTATTCTATGGAAATCACCATTTTGTAAATATCAAACTTTCATTTATTCAACATGATTTAACGAAATTATATTAAAAACGTTTAACCGATTTACCTACTTACACTATCCAATATGCCATAAATCGAAATTATTGATATCTCTCTAGGTAAGATATTTCTTGATTATTTAATCTCTACTGCCTTTTATAAATATATAGGACATAGGTTAATAGCGTATAGCAATAGCATGCCATATTGTTTTGTTTCTTTGTCGTGATATACGAAAAATATGAAACAATAATATTTATAGGTAAATAGTATTATAATTTTTAATTTTATATGAATAATATTATTTAAACATAATTATTAGATATATTTTTAAATTAAAACATAAAGAATTTATAAGAAATTATCATATTTAATGTTTTATTTATAAATAAAATAAATTAAATTACATATTTGAGCTACATGCTTAAATATTTATCGTATTTTATTTGGCAATTTTTAGAGAAAACAAACACTATTCTTACGTTGCTCAATATTATATATAATTGTATTTAATAATATTTAACATATTTCATTTAGTTATTTTGTAGTTCATTATACTTTATTGTTCAGTATAATATAATAATTCATATTTATTTCATTAGCAGTATTACACGTTCACAGTTATACGATGGATGATAGAATTTGATTTGATATCAGTACCTTATGTCCTTATAGTTAGTTGATAATAAACTCATTATATAATAGTTATTATAAGTTATATTCGCAAATATATGTATCGATAGCTAATTAGTGTTGATTTGTTAATATAAATTAGGATTTCTTGATAATAAAACGATTCATGCAATTTTTTTTTTAAAGTATCACGGTAAAAGGTAAAATTGTATTTAAAATATAACGAAAGCTCCGCCACAAAGTTAAATGCGGTAATTATCTAGAAAGGACTATTTCTAGAATATCAATGGCTATATCGATGTTAAATATTACAACCAATAACTATGTCCCATCAGGGAACACCATCAATCGAAGTCCCAACGGTTGAGGATTTCACAAAATCATCATCAGTTTGTTGAATGACAACCATTGCGGGAGGAATTGTGTCGGATCGATTACAGATAAGATGTTTTTCTAATAATTAATATAATTGGAATTCAGCAGACTGATGAGTATTTGTGGCAAAGGATTATCTTAAAAAAAAATAACAATAATGGGCGAGTTTAAAGTTATAAGTTGCACGATAAGGTTAGGATAAAGCTTATACATGAAATATTATACGACGTATTAAGATACAGATACTTATACCGTATTATTGTCAAACAACCTACAATATTAAATTTTTTTAAACATTTTTTTACTTTAATTTTTTTTTAAAATTAAATTACATTTTGTTTTATGGTTCTTTGCCAAAAATACCCGTTTAAATTTAAAATTTTGTATTTTTGTTTTCACCTCAATCATAATAACGGTTTTACGTACTATGCTTTTCTCAACATTTTTTTCGAATTTTTTGGGGACTATCAAAATAAAATACAAACTTTTATCTTACTTATCTATCTATCTAAAAATTCTTCTTTCGGTTCACAATACCGGCGTAACAGGCGTTTTATAGCCCCTGAAAATTTTTACCCTCGGGGGTCAAAATATCCTAGTATATTATTACCGTTTGGGTTACCGATATCAACTCTTTTTTTTTTTTCAACTTTAATAATATAAATTACTTACATTATGGTATATATTTACCTCGCATAGAAAAATCATATATTACTCATTTAAAATCCAAAGAAATAGTAGCAATAGTTAATAAATATATAAACAAAATAATTTAATTACTTAGATACAGGTTTTATTATTTTATTGGACATATTTTTTTTAATATTATTTATTTAAACTTTTATTTAAATCACTAACATCCTCATTTTGTCTGGTTTTAGTCTGTTAGTTTACCATTAATGTGATATCAAAGAAAAAAATGTTCGATCCTAAAGAACCGAGAACAGGCCCATTCCTATACAACACTCGACTCGTGTATGGTGTAAGAGAACTGTATATCCGGCGTTCGCCGGACGTGTAATAGCGGATCACCATCGGCCACAACACGAAGTTGCCATCTGCAAATAGAATTGTCTGGTTATCGGTAGACCTGTCAGAAACGAATTGACACCGCTCCCCACCACTATTTGTTTATAAACCCGAATTCGGTTGTAGGCTCGCATCCATTCCCAGTGTCTGTGTACGGTGGCGTATTTACGATAACTGCTATCCATGGGCACTGGACTCCCCCCCTCACAAATCAACGATCGTACCTTATTTTTGTATATCAAATTAATTTTGTGAATAGTTTTCGTTATTATAATATTATTATATTATAATTCGTTAATATAATAATGTAGTTTATTTCATTTTATGTATGGTATATAATATTAATTAGACTAATCTATAAAATATATGAATTTTAAATGTATACATTATTATATTCTAATAAAATTTTGAAACCTCCCCCAAATCAGAAATTTTTTCAAAAAACACCATTGATTATATTTAAGTTGCATCTTTATTGTAAATCGGTGTACTTTTTGTATTTGTTTATTGTTCCAGTTGTTCTATTTCTGTGCTAACCAGTCGGTTTGCAGAGATTTATCTCTTAAACGCCACATCCAGGGGAAAAAATCAAAAAGATTTACGAGTACTGTCCATCCGGAGCGTATCCGACCAGGCCGAAGTCCAGGAGGGTTTCCGGTAAAGTTATTATTATTAAGTACGTTTCAATTTACTTTACGTACCAATGTGTGTAAATCTTTGTGTTTATTTTTTTTTCCTATGACGCCGTTATTATAATCATATCTCAACCGCGGGCTTTGCATGTGAAAATGGCAAATGTCGATTTATAAAATGCGTTCAAATCATTAATAAATGATACTTTCCATATGTCGTGGAATTTTGAATGTGTAAATGTGTTTGTATTTTAAATTTATAAATTATAAGTATTTTATTTTATATATTTGTTAATATTAATTAAAACGAACATTTACTTATTGATTTTTACGTTCAAAATTGCATTAGTTATCATGAAAAACCTAAAATCAATTTCATCAAAATTACGATTTCCATAAATTTTGACGTTTTTCCGCAATTTTTTACCGAAAACTTGTTTTAACCCTATTTGTGGTAATAAGACCATTATTTAATTATTAATCATTAATAATTAATTATCATTACCTCTCAAGATAATCCAGTGATGTGGTCAGGATTTATCTATGGGGTGCCGAAAGAATTGAAACAATAATAACCATTTTTTTTTTTTTTTTTTTTTGAGAAAATTGTTCATTTCCTAAAAGCATGAAATATGAATATCAACATAGCCATTATTTCTATCCAAAAAGTGCCTTTAGACATGAAAAAAATATTAATATTCAATTGTACAAAAAAATTCAAATTTTAGGAGCTTACACAAAAAAATTGTAAACTACCGTTTTAAAAATATTTTGGAAATATATTAAGTAGTATTTGATTAGGCTTCTATAAAATTTTCAAATCGTTAAACCCAAAATTTTATGTAATATTAAACATTTTTGGAAACAATTTCAAAGCTCTATACTTAGTCAGAAATTAAATTTATTTTCTCTAATGAAGAACACCTATTTTGATATTCAAAAGAAGTTTCAAGTTCCTATGATAAAAGCCTAATTAGATATCATTAAATAAACAAATTTAAATAATGAAACTATAATTTTGCCGATTTTCGGGAATTTGAACTTTAAAAGCTTATAAAAAAAATTGTTAGTCACAATATATAATAAAATATTACTTATATATTTTATATTTTAACGTGATTATTTTGCGAAATAATTTGAAATCGTTGTACAAACTACAAAGTATTATTTCGATATTAATATAGCAAATATAAAATACTTTTAGTTATCTATCGTATTATTATTATTGGTAACTATGGAAAATAAATTCATTCATTACCAATAAATATTGTTATTGGCGATGGATACGATGGTAAAATATAATAATTTGTTTCAGACTTAACTATACCTATTTATATTTTGTTTACGAACCGAGAATAAATCTTAAAAATTCTGTATCATTATTGTACATGTACAATGTTATAGTAAGTAAATTATAATTTATTTATTATCAGAGAATTAAATTGTAGCAATATCAAATTTATAGTAAATAAAAACATCAATAATTGTTTCCGATATTTTTAGTTAATTTATAGTCGATGTTGTCATCACTCTTTTTAAAATCAATTGGCTTTAAAATAGGGTGTTTCTAACATATAATTTACAAAATTATTTTTATGGATCCCCGCAGTTAATGATTGTAATGATGGAGAAATAAATTATCATGAAAATTCCTAATTATGTATCATTTGTTTATTTGTCAAAATCTATATAGAATAATTTATAAAAATAGTTAATGATCGTAAGTACTGTGTATTATTAATTATTCAGCTTTATATATTTAACCAAACACAGTACAACAATATTGTCCTTTTCATTTTGGATTTTTAATAATTATAATAATTTATTATGATCATTTGACTTCATTTATAATATTACAAATATCTTAAACTTAAATTTAGAAACCATTTGTATTAAATTGTTATAATATAATGAATGGCTGTTTTAATAATAACTCAAAATCATTATGCAGTTGAGTTATTATTTGTATTGATATTAAACTGTTCATAATATATAATATGAACTAAGGGTATAAGTGTATACGATTTTTAGAAGTATTGCCCAAATGGTATCAAAGGAGTATGCAAAAATATACATTCCTATATTACCTAAACCGAATTTTTGTTTGGAATTTTTTCATTTGATAGACGGTTTTTATTGAAATAAATTCCTTACATTACAATATAAAATAGTACTATTATTGTTTTTAAAAAAAAATAGAAATTGTTTTCGTGTAATTCTTGATTGTCATACATAAACGCTATACTTGACAAAAAGGCAACCTTGGTGAGATATACAATAAATCTAAAATATTTTAAATCAGTATATAATTCTTTTAACATTAAAATATGTAGTGGTATAATAAATAGGAATAATTATTTTTATAAAAATAAATATTGAAGTAGGTAGGTACTAATAATGAAATAAATGAATATATTATAACCGATTATAACAAATAATGTTCATTATGTCTGATTGAAGGATATACGTATAATTTATGTAATAATAAATTGTAATTTAAATACTCTTATCTGAAAATGTAATGGAGTAATAGATATTTTATTACGTATTTATATTCGATTAAACACATATAAAATTGGCATAATCATTTTTTTCAAAAATAATTCTTAAATACAGGTGGAATTTTAGCTACATGATTATTTATCTTAATATTAAAATCTTTTTTTGAACTGACCTTTAAATTGATTACATGCGTATTTTATATTATTTTATAAACGAGACCAATGAAAAGATAGACGAAAAGTATTAAAATATTTAAAAGTGAGGAATATCGAATATAATCAATAATATGTAAGGAATTCTTACTAAATAAAGATAAATAAAGATTATTAATATACTCATTCAACAGAATAAAACATTTTTCAACTTTTCACAGTTTGCATGAAGGAATGGACTTCTTTGTGAAACTAACTTTTACATTTTTTTTTTCATTCACTTTTTAAATTTTGAATATACAACACAAATACACTGCTGTTTATATCAACGTGAATTACTTCAAACATATATTAATAAATATTTAAATGATTTTCTGAAATTGCGAAACAATCTTTTTTGGTCGCGATTAATGATTTAATCCAATAATAATGTGATAAAATCGAAAATAATCCCATAAATAATAAACTGCGTTTTTAATACTAATATGTTTACAGTCATGGTTTTTGTAAAAATGATCACGACGGATAATTTACAAAAAAATTACAGAGTATAATTTTTTAATTTTAGCATAAATCATTTAATATTGACGATTGATGTTACTTGAAAAGTTCATAGTAATCGATATTCCGAGTCGTCATAAATCAATCATGTATTATTATTTTATTAACATACATAAGTATAGTGTTCATAATTTATACTTATATATTATATTATAGATAATAATAGATTCCGTTTAATAATATCATCAAGACATCAAAAATATTTTAGGTGCACTGACAACAATCATTTCTTACGCTTTCGATAATGATCAATATTACACAACTAATAATTAATAATTGTTATAGTAATAAACTAATAATCAATTATTTTATATTAACTGTGATAACTCATAGGTATAGTAACGATTAGTTTCAAGTCATTTTAGTCAAATTTAAAAAATACTTTTGGATCACACATAATATATAGGTATACCGTGTGTTTCTAATATATCACATTTAATACAAAACAAATGTTCAATCCAACACAATAAACATAGTAGGTATTGAATTAGTATTATGACCTCGATTATATATTTAATTAGATTCCTGTAATGATATAATACGGACATTATGCAATGTCATCAGTAGGTATAATTTATATAAATTATAGGTTTTGGCACGCAGTTCATAGTAAGTTATTTATATGTCCTTAATAATTCGTTGACATTGTAACCGACAAAAAAAAAAGTATTTTATAAAATTATTGTTATAGGATATCGACATCCTTTTGTTTCAATAGTCACCAATTAAAAAAAAATATAAAATCATTCTATTTTCATCTCATTTTAACTTTTAATGAAATGCTATACGTTACCTGGCTGGTAACAACACATATCCAAAGGGTCTATATAATTAAGGGCTGTTTCGGGTAATTATAGCCAGCTTGTTCTATAGTGGTCAATTTGGAGTAAAATCTGCTCCCATTTAAATTTGTTTTTTTCAATAATATTTGTACTATTTTTAAATAAAATTGTATAATTATAACATTTTAAAACATTCATAAAAGTTAATGTAACGTTAATATGTTAAATTGTCACTTTTCGTCATTGAAAAATTCTTTATTAAAATATAGAAATTGTACCATAACTTTTCAAATCATCTTCTCTTTATCGAATATTTATCTTATATTTTTTACTTCCTATCTTACATGTAACTAAAATTAAATAGATAATTTAATGTTTATTTCATATTATTTTTCAGTTTCAAAACATATTAATTCATAAACTATTAATGTTTAATTTTTTTTTTTTTTTTTTATTGAGCATAAAATATAACATATTAAGATTATAAAATTATGTTAACACACTTTTACAATTTATTTAAAATAACTTTAAAAACTTTATATTAATTTATACTCTTACTCCACATAAAAAAAAATATTTGTGTCCTATTCACTCCATTTTTAAGTTGTATTATTATTCTCTTTTTTCTTTCTATAAAAAAAAAAATTAGGTTAGTGTTTTCCTCCATTTCATTCCTTTTTCCAAATCCAACGTCCAGTTTACACGTACCTTCTCAACATAAGTCCTACTCTGCTTTATCGCTTCCTAATTGTCCGTTCATATCTCCAATTATCACAATATCTTTGCTTTTTGATATTCCTTTCACTATTTTAATCCTTTCTCTTCAGAAATCCTGTTTAAAGTTTTATCACTTCCTACTATAGACCATATGACTTTACTTCTTTCATCATCTTACTCTCTATAATACATTTTAATATAATTACTCTATCATATTTTTTCCACACTCTTACAACGTTTCCTTTTATCTTTTTAACAACTATATCATGCCTACTCCATTACTCGTATTTGTCTTACCTATATTTATTGTCTTATACCCTTTTCCGATTTACTTTCCTTTCTCTTCCGTCCATTTAGTTTCCCCTACATAACAAACATTCTCCTTTATTATTTTCAATACATCGACTTATATATCCTTCTACTTCTATCTGTCAATGCGTTGCTACAGTACACGTATCTACTTTTATTTATTACCTCTCACTAGTGAATTGCTATGGTTTCAAACCAGGTGTAGCTGTGCTATATGCCTATATATTCCTATACTTTGCCATCATGAATATTGTATAGGCCTATGTAAATAACTGGTACAATAGCTACTGCATTCGCTATGAGGCTGGTATACATTATATTGTTCTTTTGGTTATCCCCCCATCAACTATGTGGTTACCACTAACCTGTTGTCACCGAATAGATAAATTTGAGATGTTATAACCACCATTATCAGTTTCAGACTGAAAATTCGGTAATACATTATCACCGTCCATCACTATTGACTACTGCTTTGATTGAATACCCGCAGTTAACAAACCAGAGTCAACACATTAAAACTTAACACATGTTGTTATATATTATAAAAAAAAAAAAATTTTAATTTGCTAGATTGTGTTGAAAAAAATTCAGAAAGATATCAAATGTTACATACTATTATATGTTAATTTTAATGAAATGATTGGGCCGTTTAAATTTAATGTATGCTATTATAATTATTTGATATATTCATTTATAACTCTTAAAATCTGAAACGTCATAATGTTTTAGCGTTTAAGAACATATGGTCTAAAAGTTATTCAGGTGTAAACTTATTAACTACTCTAACTATTTAATAAATATATTATTCTAATGTTTACTTTATGTTAGTACCTACATATTATTGATTAAAATAAAACTATGATTGATAGAAATGATAAATTGTATCAAGGTTATCGAGTTTTAGTAGGAAACTATAATATTAATTGTATTTCTTAGCATCCAAATAGAAGGTTTTCTTTATATATATATATATAAAAAACGTTAAGGGGAACGGATGCGGCTATTTATTAAGGGGTTACATTTTGCAATTTATATACACGGTTTAAATTGAATAGTACAGACTATACACCACAAGTTGGCTTTAGCTGCAACTTGATTTGAGTATAAATTCTATTTAAAAATTACATATCAGATGACAAACAAAAACAGGTTTACGAAATGTGCATTATACGTTAGAACAATAGTCAATAATTTGATGACCGGTCGCAATCTGTCACATAATAAAATATATATATATATAATTATGTATAATATAATCTTATACAATAAATCTATATCGCAGACCTGTTTATAATCAAAACACTATTCCCAAGTTTTGCGTATTTTTTGTTCATTTGATTTATAATTTATAAACATTATTATATAAGGTAAATATAGATTATGATTTTATTCATTTTATTCCATTTTTGTCCTCTTCTTCATTTAATATTGCAGAAATTTTTGCAACTGCCTAATAGCCTTTATTATTTGATAAAACATTTTGTATTTTGTTTTTTATTTTATTCCCGTTTCTCGTGAATAAATTGTATTTTACTTGAGCTTTGGCGGTTTTCAACGCGTTTGGCTGCTCGCTTATATCATTGATTATAGAATAGTCTATTCTATAATCAATGCTTATATATTCCATATTGACCCAAAGATAGGAGATATACAAAAAAAAACTACGATTCGTAAAAATATGCATGTTTTTATAAAAAAAAACTTATTATATGCATAAATATGCAAAAATAAATTGGTATTATTAATTTCGTTACAACCTAAAACATATTTTAATCGTACATTGCAATTTTTAGGACTATTATTTAAAAATATGTAAATGCAATAAGTTCCGAGCCCATTTATTAGCAAACATATTTAATTTTGTAATTTTATATAAATAATCGATATAAAAATAAAATCATATTTACATTTATAATATTATACAGAATATAAGGAACGTTCAATCGTTCAAATCTTTACGTAAACAATAATTTATTGTTACTTATTATT
Organism: Eriosoma lanigerum; assembly: GCA_013282895.1. Lineage (NCBI taxonomy): Eukaryota > Metazoa > Arthropoda > Insecta > Hemiptera > Aphididae > Eriosoma > Eriosoma lanigerum. The sequence goes on from CM023358.1 coordinate 45,904,723, forward strand.
TTATTTTTATGACATTGTATTGTTCATATTCTATATTTACGTGGATACCCAGCAAGTGACAAAATATATTATAACCGGTTTTATCATGACGTGTGCGTTACCGCCGTCGGAATTGCAGTAAAACTCCCTACGCTAACGTAATCTTGTGGTATATCTTGTCAATCTATCAAAAATCGTTAAAATATCATTTATGCAAAGTGATTTCGTAGATTTCTCTTTCCAAAATAGTCGCTGGACCGATTTAAATAATTATTTTTCTATTGAAAAGAGAAGAAAATTATCTTGAGTGGCTAGTAGCCCGATTTTCGATTTTTTTTTCCTTTTATATGAAAACTTTTGATTTTCAAGTGTTACAAATTTTATACATTTTAACATTAATTTATTTACATGCATTCATTAAATTTAAAAATTGAGCTACTAGCCACCCTGGAGAATGTTTTCCTCTTTTTAATAAAAAAACAGTTCGGTCTGAAGGTCGGAAATAGTATTCACGTTTTAGTGTATTTTCATATAGGAATATAGTTGCATCCGTTCCCCTTAAGCTATAAGGTATTATCAACGTAATGATAATATCACAACATAAATAAAGTGTTATTTTTGGCACTTAGAGTCTTAGAGAGACTATAATTTTATGATACCAATTTTAAATGAAGGTCAATTTAAATAAATGTATACATACTTATATATATATATATATATATATATATATTAGATTATAAATTGAACAATTCATTAACCAAAAATAAAAAATGTGTATTTCAAATATTCTTTTTCATATTTTAAGGCTCGTTAAAACGTGGTTTTTTCACCATTTGTTCCAGGTTATCAATATCCCACTCTTATTTATGTTTCACTCAATATTTCAGGTCCATTTCCCCAGCCCCGCCATGTTGGAATCTTAAAATTTTTTTTTTTAATTCGTTTGTGCTACGTTTGTGCCGTTTGTGCTAGGTCCATAGCCCGAGAAAATCTAATTTTAATACTGCCGGGGCTGGGGAAACGTTAGCCCGGCCATGTTGGAATTAATTTTTTTTTAGTTTGTTTGTGCTAGAAAACAATTTTTATTACTGGGAGACTGTGGCCAATATTATAATATTTGTGCACGAAACCCCGTCATTTGTGCACAATTAGTTTCGGAGATATCGATAAAACAAATTTTGCGATAAATTTCCACAGCCACCCCCCTCCCACCATAAAAAAAGATGTGTTATTTGATTTCCGCTTTTATAAATCGGTTGTGTATATGTTGTACACGTTACAATAATATGACATGGCCGAGAAGCTATTTATTTATTTTTTTTTTTTAAATATAGATAAAATTGGTAAATACACGAGGCATTTTTATAGGAATTTTTTTGTAATTGTAACTTGTATTTATTTTTACGGCATTAATTAAATAATTTAAAAAATTATTATTATTATATAAATTATTTGTTAGACATAAAGACTAAAATAAAAACAACTTGAAATTATTGAAGAATTAGGTATAATAACTCTGTATTCATTAATATTATTTGTATTTATATAAATACATATAGTATTTACCTATCTTCTTGATGAAAAAAATATTTATTAGTTGCCAAATAATTGTATAAAAATAAAAGTTGTTATATAATGTAAAACAATATTTTGCTCAAAATGTATTGATCACCATGTTGACTACACCATCATGTATATTACCGATTTAATTTTTCGCGAAATGCATTAAAAGTTTAATATCCTACTCCCATCATACTATTAACATGATAAGATATTTAATTTTAAAATAAAAAGGCAATAAATCTTGACAATAAATATGTTAAAATTGGTTGTTGTCATTTAACTTTTTAATGTTGCATTGTGTGTGCGCCAATTGAATGGAGGGTTAAATGTTTTCATTATACTAAAATTGTTCATTAGACTATAGTATTTAACTTATAGGTTTTCAGCCTTAAAATAGTCAAAATATTTTATTTTCACCTTGTACACCACCATGTAATAAATATTACATAGTTTCTAGGACACCCAGTATACTATGCATTTCAAATAATAAATACACATGAGGTATGTTATTATTTTATTAGCTTATATAATAATGGTATTGCACTAAGGTTGTTAGTTTGATCCTGGATCGAAGTCCAAATATATACCTAAAACTAAAAATGAGGTTGAAGACACCCATTGAAAGACGACACTACACAAAAGAGTAACGATTATTGTAATATTATTGTTTAGTTATATGATTATGAAATTTGCGGGCTATTGTTAGTTTATGTTGCCTAAAAACACCGGTCTCTAACCAACATCCATCCTACCAGGTTCATTTTGTCTCGACTTCTAGATGACGTATACTAAAAACATATTATGCCTGTAAACGAATTTATATATATGTTTTTATAACAATAATAAACGAATATCCAGTATAGTAAAGATAGCGAACATATGACACACATGTCATAGAGTGCACCTACGCACAATTTTAGTGACACGAGGACTTAAAGTATAATTAAATAATATATAATAATAATAATTTTATGTTTTTATAAAATATTTATTTATTAATAAATTAATACTGACACGCAAATAATTAAAAGTTAGTCATCTATGCATTATATATCTATAAGTATTCTGTATTGATACTGACGCGGTTCCATTATATTGCAAGTATACCAGAATACGAGCTATAATCGTATCCGCGCGTATCAATACGAATCATATTATGATATAAGATGGAGATTAAAGTATTTTATAATATTTAGCCATTTGCTATGTTATAGTTTAGTGGCGTATTGAGTTATTAAGTTAATAAGGTTCCATGTCCCCGGAATCTACCATTTCGAATTTAAAGTGGTCCGGACCGGTAACAATCATTTGTGTTTTACTCCATTTCGTTATATTTAAAAAAAAACAGGGAGGCATCAGCACCCTTTTTTCTCATTCTGAATATAAAATATTATATAGTATAAATAAATTGTATAGAGCGTTATTCCTATATAAAATACGGTAGAGCACCTAATAGGTAGGTAGGTGTTACACGACACAATGGTTATACGGGAGTATTTACATTTTTAGTGTTCTTCAAAAAATTTAAAAATTAAATAAAAACGATAAACATTATAGAATAATTCAATGTGAATCAGCAAAATTCGTAGGTATTCATATAAATGTTGCTACTCCAATAAAAGAAATACCGCACCCATTTGGTATAATAGTATCAAAGGTAAAATATTATGATAAAAGAAAATATATATATATATATATATAACAATCGCAGACTTTACCTACTATAATTTAGCCAGATGTCCAAGACAAATTCTCAGAAACAACGTTTGAGCGACAATTTGTTTATATAATTATGTATCAATATTATATAGTTACCATTTTAATAGAAATGTAGATAATAGTGATCAAATGTGATCCTATTGAATTATTTATCCAATGACAAATTAATATAGTTTTCTAATATATATGTTTATATTATGCGTATATCAAACTATATTATGCCCATTTTACCTATTATTTAAGTTAATATTAAATTTTATTTACATTTTGATGCTGATGGATGTTACACGTGTCTACTTGGTGCCTACAATAAATATATATTAATGATGAATTAAATATTGTAATAAATTTATAATTTATAATAAAGTTGTGTGTGGATAAGATTATTATTACCTTTAATACGCTTCAACTACTTGGTAAGTACGTATTACTATATTCATATTATACTTAATGGATTAATATTAAAATTATATTTTAATAAAAATCATATATATGAAAATTTGAACAGTTATCTTTATAATTTTTTTATAAATCTACCTATACATTTGAATGGAAAATAATTTGTATATATTATACATAAAAATAAATCATTTTTATTTCATAATACATTTTAGATTCTGAACGAGCTTGAACTGCTTGGTTTTACAAAGATTTTTTTTTTTTATGTATGAAGACACTTTTATGGAAAAAATAATGTTCCGATTACCACAAATAGGATATGTTTTCGGTAGCCAATTGCATGTAGTTGGTATTTTTTTAGCTCATTTTTCGAATTTCTCAAAAGTTTTTCCTTAGGAAGAAAAAGAACTACCAAAAATTCTAATTAATTCTAATTCTATCTAATTAAGTTTAAATCGTAGGAACTTGGAATTTATTTAAAATATTAACATTCGTAATTTACACATGTGGTAAAATTTTGGAATGGATTATCAGTATAGTATATTGTAATATTTTGAATTTCGCTCAGAATCGTATTTTATAATGCAATGTCATTGCATAAATCTTAAGTATAATAAACCACTAATTTCTCCGAGGACCGAAGTGACGAAGGAGGAACGTCCACAATCGACCTTCCAACTTTTTAACTATATATTTTTAATAAATTACATTATTGTGTAACATATAGCCATGTAGGCTTATTAATATGTATTATATCTACCAGGATGTATCTTTAGTGAATAAGACAAAATTTTACACAAATCATATACTCGTACATAGTGGGACGAAAAATTTTCCGTTTTTTATTAACTTGGAAATATCGAACTCTGCATAATAACTCATTAAATAATATAGTATATAATAATAGTATATACCTAATAGGTTTTCATAATATATTATTCAATTTTAAAAGAAATTGTATTTGTTTTAATATTTATTTTTATACGTAATATAATATTATGAATTATCATAACTATATAATATATTTTTTTTTTGTGTACACTCTCCATTGAGCATTTTTAAATATTCCGAATAAATTAAATACATTATTTTAAATATTTTCTTGTAGACAGTTTCAGAGGGGGAGTGGGCGAATTAGTTTCTTAGTTATAATCAGGCGCCCCACATGCATTTTTTGACCCGGTACATTACAAAAATTGAGCCCCACCTAATATATTTTTAAATCTTTTTTATTAAATAATGATATTTTATTCAATCAATATGCAAATAATCAATCCATATGTTATCATATCACTAATCTATTCTCAAAGAAAAACTTTTAAAAAATTCGTAAAATGAGCTAAATAATGTACCAACTAAATGAAATTTGCTACCGAAAACATACCCTATTTGTGGTAATCGAACCTTTAAAAGTGTCGTCAGGCATAAAAAAAAAACATCATTGTGAAACCAATACATTCCCGCTTCGCTCAGAATAGAAAGAGAGTACGAATTATTTAAAAAATTAACGTGCACATACTAATTACTAATTACTAATTAAATATCTGAGAAAAAAAATTACAAAATTCCTATGTAGGGGTGCTTGAGAAATGTATTTTTTTGATTATAAAATAATTTGAACAAATAAATTATTTATCTTAAATTTCAATTACTTTTTCCTTAGTGCATATACATAATGCCTCGTACTCCGTTGGTATCACCGTCAGTGATTATCAAGATTATTAAAGAGAATAAATATTTGTTTAAGAATGGTATACCTATACCAAGTGACTCTTGTTGGACGGATATAGCCAGAAAATTGGATAACGTAATAACAGCAAAGTATTTATACACTATTGTTAAAAATAATAGGTATAACTTACGAAATGAATTAGTCATAGAATCTAAAGGAATACCCGACAACATAATATTATCATCAGAAGATTATAGTAATGATTCTGATATTGAATGTGAAGAAGGCGAAGAAACAATTAATTTTAAAATTATATTATCTTTAGAAGAATGGAAAGAAATTGGACCTACAATAACAAAATATAAGTGTAATGATAAAAATTTCCCAAAACGTTCTTATAAATATTATCATACACTTGAACCATATAATTGGACTGATGTTATTCATCAATATTTTTACGGGCAAACCAGCATCGCCTGCAAACTTACATATAAAAGAGCTAATATTCATCCTCAAGGAAGCTATTATTTGACCATTTCCGGTAGTTGCTCTACATGTAAGAGTCAATTTAAGGGTGTAATTGAAAATGAACCAATTGCCAATTCGCGTGTCATTATTAAATGCAAATACCAAGGAATGTTTAATGCATGCAAAGAAACAAATAAAAGACGATTAATTGGAAGTAAACGTGAAGAACTAAAACATAAATTAATTAGAGAAAACATGTCTGCGACCTATATCCAAAGAATGGAAGCTAAAAATATTATGCAATTTGGACAAAAAGAACCGAGCCATATACCATCGTTAAATGCTCTTAGAGTATTAAAATCAAAGGAATTAAGAAAAGAAAATCTTAGTAACGATCCTATAATTTCTCTTTCAATTTTAAAACAAACTAACAATTATAACACAATTATACGTGATATAGGATACGATCGTTTTTTTGTTCACTATTGGTCTGGTACTGAGCTTAATGTCTACAGGCAATATGTTAAAAAAAATATATGTTCAATTATCAGTATAGACGCAACTGGCGGAATTGTACAACGTCCTGTTTTAATATCTGGCCGAAAAACAGCCAATATATTTTTGTATGAAATCGTTGTTATAGATCATATAATAAAGCGTCAATACGGAGTAGCACATATGTTGTCAGAACGCCACGATACTAGTAGTATATCTCATTGGTTGCAAGAATGGGTAAAAGATGGTGCACCAATACCTAAAGTTATAGTAACAGATCAATCTTTGGCATTAATGTCAGCTGCCATAAAATCATTTTCTCAGTATACAAATTTAAGTATATATTTAGAAGTATGCTCATCCTGGATTCTTGGTAAGAATAATATTCCTCTTCCAATAATTATGATTAGAAATGATTTTAATCATGTCATGAAATTATTAAGCTCGTGGTCTGAATTTAAAACTTCTACTTATAGGATTAAAAATTTTTACTTACGATCAATTGCACTTATTATTCAGTCAAACGATTTTGCAGAAATTACATTACTATTAAAGTCGTTATTTATTGTAGCTTTATTCGAAACGGAAGGAATAGATGAAATTACCGGACAACCTAATTTATGTGAGTACTATAAACAAGAGTTGAAAAGTAAAATAGCATCTATTGAAAATACTCCAGCTGAAAAAAATAATGATATTTGTGATTATAATGAATCTGAAACAGATTTCAATATAACTATTACAACGTCCGAACCCGAATATTTTAGACAAATTAAATTACTATATCACAACTGTGTAGAACTCTCCAAAAAATATGACAACGGAGATCGAGATAACCATCAACACAATATTAAAATTTCTAAACGATTACTACAATTTTGTAAACTTTTACCATGTTGGACAGCTGTAATGGTTCCTTTTTTTGGTTTTGGTAACATAACACATACTAGCGCATCATCGGAGAGTCAATTTAATGATTTAAAAAATAGAGTTTTTAAACATACAACACTTCCATTAAGAATCGATAGATTTTTAACAACTCATATAAATTCATGTATAGGTACTATGAATTTAGTTGCATTAGACATGATTTTAAAAAAAACTGAAAATACCGAGAGTGAAGAAATCAATATGCAAATAGACAGTGAAGGAAATATACAAAACGATGATGAAAATAACATAAAAAATTATGAACTATACGCAGAGGAAAATTGGAGAGGAGAAACTAAAAAAATAAAGAAGGGACAAAATTATTTACAAAAAGATCCTACAATTTTATTTTATAATGATAGTAGTAAAACAAAAAGTCCAGTAATAGGATTATTAAAAAATGGAAATATAAGTACTTTAAAATCAATAAAAATCAATGAAAAATGCTATATTGTCACAAATACGTGTGCATTTGATAGTGTCACGCAAATAATGGCAACAGCATTTGCTGACAGTGTTAATTATGCAGATTATATAAACACAAATTCTACATACATTTTCTTTAAAGTGCTAATAAATATGTTGCGAGATGGTATTAATGTTCAGACATATAAAAAAAGAGCTGTTATATGTAAAGACATAATGTCCAAGCTCAACAATTATATAGATGTTAATCTTCCTGGAGGACTTATTAATTTAAATTGTGCATGCACAATTAATTTTTTAATTGAACATTTATTTATGGATTTCCCTTCAATTATAGAAACAACAACATGTCCTTTATGTCCAATAGAACGAATAATATCAAAACGAATATTATCTATAAACTTGCCAACCGAAAATTTGGACTTTTTGACAGATAGCATTGAGGCTATATTTTCTACTTCAAAAATTTGTGATATATGTTCAGGATTATTATCAATTACTAATCAACTTCAAAATCATATTTTTATTGAACCGACTATCAATATAAAAAATAAAAAAATTGATGAAAATTTAGATTTATCTATAACTTTGAACGATATTCCAAAGCGGCTGACCATACTTAATAAAGAATTTATTATTAGAGGAATTGTAGATTTTATACCACCAACGATAAAAAGTATTCAAACAATAGGACATTTCACATCGTACAGTTACCGAGAACACATAGATCAATGGGAAAAAAACGATGATCTCAGTAATTCAATAAGAACTGTCCGTAAAAATATTAAAATTAATCACTGTCTATTATTAATTTATACGATATAAGATTTTAAATAATTAAAAAAAAAATATTATAATCAATATTTTTAAAATTTGTTCTGTAAGTATTAGGTTGACAATATTATGTGTATTTTATTATTTATTTAAAAATTAAATGTATTTGTAATATTTATAAGATGGTATATATAATAAGTTTATGTTTTTTATTTTCATTTCTTAATATCTTTAATATTATAGTATTTTATATTATGTTAAATAAATCATGTTTTAATTATGTTATTATTATTAAATAAAATTTATAGTTTTAAATTTTAAATTTGTATTTATTATTTAGTATTTACTAATTACATCAAAATATATGTTTTGATCGATAGAAATAGTAATATATTATCACTTTTGGTTTATAACACTACAGTATAATAATAAGGACATTAAATAATATTAAATAAATTATAAAACAGACATACTGAATATTTAGATTTAATAAATATGTAAAACTAATAATTTCATTATACTTATAATAAAAGTATAACCAAAATAAATTATTTAATATTTAATTTTAGTAAATTAAATAAAGGAACATTCAATGACAATTTAGGTATAATTACTTACATTAAAAACCTAAAAAAGTACAAGGATAGTATAGTAATAATGATGGAAAAATGATTGACGCAAGTAGAGTACAAAGTATCGAATTTGGAGGGCTCTGTGGAAATGAACGATATTTAATTACAAAAAAATTATTGATTGTTTTGTATATAATATTTAAATTCATTACTTAATATATTTAATATTTCGTGCACAAATATTATAATATTGGCCACAGTCTCCCAGTAATAAAAATTGTTTTCTAGCACAAACAAACTAAAAAAAAATTAATTCCAACATGGCCGGGCTAACGTTTTCCCAGCCCCGGCAGTATTAAAAATAGATTTTCTCGGGCTATGGACCT
>CM023358.1:45914115-45937274 GCA_013282895.1 Eriosoma lanigerum
ACGTAGCACAAACGAATTAAAAAAAAAAAATTTTAAAATTCCAACATAGCGGGGCTGGGGAAATGGACCTCAATATTTCTATCTTTTATTTTATATTTTTCATAAATATTTCTTATCTTCTGTTTCACTTCAAGAGTCTCAGTTATCATAAACTTTAATTAACAAGTTTGTTCAAGTGATCATCAGTTTTATTTTGTATACTTTAAAATTAGAATAATTTAAAATTAAAAAGTATGATCAATTATTGTAGGTACTTACTTGAGTGATAACTTGGATATTGTTGAGAAAAGACGCAAATTATATTAATTTGCTAATTTATGTGTTTAATATTGCAATAACTTTAAAAATAAAAATCTGTAAATAAATATGTATGTATTTAATTATTATTATATGAACTACTGAAAATGACACCAGATGAACGATTTATGTTATTATATTATACTTTTTTATTTAAATAAAAATAATTTTTTTTACATAGAATTTCGCATGGAGGACCACTATTTATTATTTTTAACTAATTATAACTAAACTATAACTTTTATATATTTTAACTCATTAGGGAGGAAGGTGGCAGTGTTCGGCATACATACATAGTAAAATAAATTAAATAATTCATTTTTTGAATTCTAAGATATAATTACAAATTAATATCATTATATTACTATTCAAAATAATATAAACTTATCGTATTTGCTTAAGCAATAATCGTTTTTAAATAATAATATTTAATAAATATAAATACAAAGTTCATAATATAATTACATTGTGATTATTAAAATAGGAATGCTATATTAATTATTATTACATCAACAATAATATTGTACTTGGTGTATATATTTAAAAAACAATTTATTATTTTTTTTAAATAATTTTATAACTTTTGAGTATTTATTTAGTTGTATGGACTTTAGAAAGTAATTTAGTAATATTATTTATTAAAATTTGTTTTTTTTTTAAATAAAAAAAATTTAAATATAGGTAGTTATTAAATTATCTAAATTAAAAAACTATCAAAGGTTTAAAATATTATTATTATTTTATATTTTAAAATAAATTATGTATTTACAGTTAATATTAAAATATAATATCAAGTAGGTATGTGTGTGCCACGGTTTTTGAAATAAATACTTCCATTTCAAGAATATATTATAAAGTAAAGACAAATATTTTAATGAAATACATGTCACTTTTTAATCACAATTTTAATCTCTCCACCTAAATAACTTCAATTTGTGACAAAACAAAAAGCATCCATAGTCTAAAATGTTATGTTATACTCTCCGATATTTTATCTATACTAAGTGTTAAAATTTGTTTATAATAATTTGTCTCATGCAATAATTACATAATATTTAGAATATAAATTTGGATAATGTATATTTTTGTATTATCTTATATTATAAAAGAATTACTCTATGTATTTGTTTATCGAAATATTAAAATAGTTATATAAAATGTCTTGGTAGTTTATATAAATAGCTGCATTATAATATGTCTTCTGAGGTACCTACAACAATCTTCATAATACAATACATCATAATAATAATATGATTTTATGGTGTTTTATTTTTTTACCGTAAATCTGTAAAGTTCGAAACAGTAAAAAATATAATATACATTAAATGTCTGAAAAAATGTGTAGGTATTAGAATTGTTTTTTTCTTTATTTAGTGTAGGTACTTATTTTTCACACTCTCGCTAGCGACACTCGCGATATTTATAAAATTAATAATAAATAATTGTTTTCGTATCAAATTGATTGTACGATATTAATGTTTGTTTTATAAAACCTACGTCTAACGGGGAACGAAACCGGAATATAATAATGAATTTCAATTATATCTATAAGTAAATGAAGAATACATAATTATTTCAAGGGTATCAACACTATAATATCTGCTAGATCGATAATATCATAGAGAATGTGGAGTTAAACGATATCATTATTTTTTTTTTTCAAACGTTATGTTATTTTAGTCTTAATCAGTACATTTATACTAAGTCCATATCGATGTTGTTTATTGACTTCGTGTGACCACAGTCCACAGCACTATAGTGTTCTAAATATCGTTTATCGTTGTACGATTAAATAGTATAGGTAGACGATTTCCACGGAATATAATATACGTGTAGTTTTGATAGGCAATTAATATTTTGTAATCGTATATTTCCGCAAGAAATATATGATTAATATTATTTAATTGAAAATCGCGATCATAATTTATTTAATTATTCTTAATACTTACAATAATTAGAACGTCAGAACAGTATATTAAAATGACGTACGAAGAGAATATCGAATACGACGTAAAAGTGATAAACGCATTCAAAGGTTATGAAGGAAACGACATAATCAAGGGCTTGGACATGAATATTAAATCAGGTTGTATGTAAGTTATTATCACGATTGTCGATATTAAACAAATAAAGTTAATTCAAGAGATAGATTTATAATTCGTTTTTATTTTCAACATTTTTTTTTCACTTCGTGAAACAAAGAAAAATATAAAACAGGACAATTAAAATCTGATGTGTAACCTATTTCTTTTTTTTTATCAAATATTCTTATTATTAATCTCACTTTATTTAATGAAATTATTAAGTTGGTTAATAAAAATACAATATGACAATTTAACTTTATACATATATATATATATTATTGCAGTGGCGCCTAAGTCTTAAAAATGTAGTCAAGCGAAAAAAAAGTTTAGAGGTCTCAACTATACTATAATATAATCGTTTATTTTAGATTTGGAAAAAGCAAGGAATATATTGGTTTTATATAATTATGTTTTATTTTTTATGACTGAAAACATTTATTCGGATAGAATAAATGAATAATGGTCCAATTACTATGAATTGGGTATGTTTTCAGTAGCAAATTAATATTTAACTTATCACACTTTTTGAATCTTTAAAAAGGTTTTCCTTAAAAGAAGAAAACTACCAAAAAATTACAGAACATCGGCAAAAATACGGTTTCCATACTAGATAATAATAATACATAATAGATTTTCATAGTAATTAATGCGATTTTAAACGTAGGGACTTGTAAATTTTTTTGAGTATTCTGAATTATTACAGACGTGGTTAAATTTTGAAATGGATTATAAGTATAATTTATTCTATTATATTGAATTATATTAATTCAATATTATTGCATTTAAATCTTAATTATAATAAATCACTAATTTCTCCAGATCCGAAGGGACAAAGGAGGAACGTCAAAGATTGACCTTCTCGCTTTTTTATTTTCGAAAAACTAGGAAATAATACGTAATATTAAGTAAATATATTATATCTTATGCTGATACTTTATTTTTAAAATTGGTTATTATAGAAATTATAAAATGTGATAATCTATATTATTTCAAACATATTATATACTTTACAATAATAAGTCCTTATGAAACAAAGGCCTCTGAGAAAAATATAAGGTAGAGTTAGACCTTAATATTGACTTCAGCGTCAACGTAATAAGAATATTGTATCAAAATGTTATGCAATAGTATTGTTTGACTCAACAGGAGACTTTAACGACAAAAATAAGATAAGCTTTAAAAAAAACAATTTTTAGTTATTTGGTTTTTGGTACTGACAATTTAAATTTACAATAACTTACTTTATAATATAGTTCATGGTATATTATTTTATGTATTTTCTTTGATTAATTTATGTTTATCTAATTAAATTCATCTAGATAATATGTTTGTGGACACTTTTAAAATATTTTCTAGAAATTTAGTAACAATTTTTTCTGCTGCTATTGCACAAAATTAAATACCAAATTAAATAAATATTTCATAGCTAAGGGATTTCATTTTCATTCAATTTAAAAATATTTATTTGGTATTAGAATTTAAATGCTAGGTATATTAATGTTCATAATTATCAATTTAAATTGTTTTTATGAAAAGCTTTATTTAGATAACGTATAGCACATTTAATTGCCAATTTATTATGGTACTTTGATTTAATACGTTATAAAAGCATAAGTTATATTGAGTGTTTATAAATCAAAATAATATACCTACGTCCTACATATGAAGTTTTAATTTTAGATTCTGAGTGAAGCGAGGAATGTATTGGTTTTACAAAGATGGTTTTTTTTTATTTTTATGTCTGAAAACATTTTTTCGGGGTTAAAATAACGGTCCAATTACAACGAATAGGGCATGCTTTTGGTAAAAAATTTTTTGGTTGGTACTTTATTTAAATTATTTTTCGAATTTCTTAATAGTTTTCCTTAGAAGACGGAAAACTACCAATAATGACGGAAAAAAGACGAAATAGTTGTTGCCGTGATTTTCTCAAATATTTTGAGATAACTAATGCAGTTTTTAACGTAGGGACTTGTAAATATTTTAAGTATTCTCATAGATAGTTTACTAACGTGATAAAATTTTGGAACCGGTTACCAGTATAGTATATTGTACATTTGACTGAGTTTCGTTGGGAATCGTATTTTCGAATGCAATATTATTGCATTCAAATCTTAATTATAATGAACCATTAATTTCTTCGAGGACGAAAGAGGCACGTCCGGAATCGACCTTCCCGCTTTTTTTATTATTGATTTTGTTTATTTAATATGGAAATTAAATTGAATTATATAATTATACGAGAGAGAGCTTCTATATAAATTTACTTTTAAAAAAATATTATTATTTTTATCCAGAAAAAAAAAGAAATATTTTTATCTCTTTCTAGATATTTTATTTTTATTTTATTTATTATCTCTATGTAGATATATAAATAATTATTTTATCTTTTATTTTTATCTTGATAATTTTTTAGTTATCTATTCTCGACACTCTTTATGATAGTGATTACGTTTAAATTATTTCGTGTTCGCACAACGTAGATTGTTTACACATTTTCTTTTCATATATCATTTAAATTAAAGTCTATTTATTAAATATCTTTTTGATTGTACTTTAAATTATAGAATGACTTCTTTATATTGAACCTTTAAAATTTTTATTTTACAAAGTATATTAATCTATTATTAATTATTATAATGTAATTAATATCATTATTATTAATGACACATTTTGGGATCTATATAAATTTATTAAAATATGAAAGTTCGATAACCTGGATCAATGACAATGTGTTCATTATTTTTTTTTTTATATAATATGTTTATTAATTGTTAAAGTACGTTTTAATAATAAATTAATAATTAAATTAATTAAATTACCTAATAATTAATTACTAATTAGGTTTACAGACTGTATAAGTTTTATTTAACAATTGTATTTATTAAAAATATAAGTTTAAAGTAATAGTATGTAATGAATTTATTTATTTTCAAGAGTTGAATTTGCTAAACATTTTAATTATTAAATGTGATATTCAATTAAAACTTAAAAGCGTGATTTTGTTTTTTTTTTTTTAACTTTTATATTATATTATAATATATAAGATACTATATAGTTCTTAGCCCAAGTGATTTGACATTTCAATATAATTTTTTTTTAAATTTAACTTACCTAGATGATATGACAAGAATTATTGGAAATATTCTAGGACAGGGCAATATATATTCATAGTATATTTTGGGTTATAACTATTATCTTCGATCATAGTTGTTAAGTTTCAGATTTAAATTTCTAATTAGGGATATAGATAAAGATTAACAAATAAAAAATAAACATAAAAATAAATAAATATTATTATATTAACTGACAAACAATTTATTATGTGTTTTTGAAATAATTATAAGCACTTTTAATTTTAATGCACAATTGCACATATCATAATACTGTTCATCTCTTTGTTAATGATAATTACTATTTTACATAATATTACATTTTTATAATATATAATAACTTGTAATTTATTAGAGCCAACACAATAGCATATTAACATATTTACTTATTTACATAGCTTCACGCAAAGAGATGATTTTTTTTATTTTAAAACGACGTTAAATATGAAAGTACTTTATTTTAAATAAGTAATTAAAAATTTGTTAGAATTGGAAATCTGATAAATAATAAAACTATTTATCCTATAAATATGATATTTGTACAATATATAATTTTCAATTTCAAAAAATTATCTAATTTTAAAACAATATCATTTAACTATAACTCAATAAAATTTATCTAAATGTTCTATTATTGTACCGGATAGTTACAATATTTTATTGTTTGTTTCAACTCGTAAAATGATAACGTACACTAAAGGGAAAAAAAATAGAAAAGTTACATAAATATAATATAATATAATTTACGTTCATAAAAACTTTAGAGTCCTAGAATTTGTTGATTTATAGTATACTCTTCCTATTAATGTATAGAGGGATACTCTAACCCTCAGTGTACACGCTATGATTCAACAACGTAATCCTATACCTTAATTTAGATTTAAATTATACAGTATTTTGTATAAAATTATAATTTTTATTATCTAAGAATTAGTAAACATATTAAAACTTTATGCTAATATTTATAGAACATCGATAATTTAAAATTGCATCTAATTATTTTTTCATTTAATATAATGGTTAAACCTAATATTTTTTTTTTTTTAAATATAATTAAGCTCTCACTATATTATTAAAATTTTCATTTATGAATAACGATATTCAGATATTGCTATAGGAAACGTTTGAATCAATCATACGGACAATTTATTTTGTAAATTTAATATAGATGTAAAGATTTATAATCACAGTGCTGTATTTTTGGCAGCCGTTTAAATTTAAATCATTTAAGAATATTAACGAACCTTCATCCAAGTATTTTCATTATACGCTATATATATTTGTAGTTTCGATCTAATTGTGAAATAAATATTATCAAAACAATTTCGTTTGAGATTTTTCAAACAAAAATGACATTGGAATCGGGTATAAAAAACAAGTATGTATGAACTTATGTGATTACTATAGATTATTTCTACCTACTATAATGAGGAAATAAACATACATAAAAATATGCGTTTAAAATTAATACAATATATGGATCTATTGGTTCCATAACAACTATGTTCTAATACAAGGTTTATATTATGTAACTACGACATAAATTTACGAGTATATAATGTCCACGAAAATGATTGATACATTTCGCATAAATACTCGTATGGATTAAACTGTGTACAATAAACTATGTATACTGTACATTAGTATGACGTAAATATATTATGGAAACCGCTAACCGGTTTGCTTTCAAGATCGTTGATCTCGTTGATTGTTAGGTTCATTAATACTGCAAAAAAAAAAAAAAAAAACATTGTTGATAAACTAAGTAAAGTGGTATAAGATTCTTACGAATCGAAATATCAGTTGTATATAATTAAAGAACATAATATCAAAGTTCATTCGCAATCAATAAACACGGATCATATATTAAATCTGTGAATTATTGAGAATACTAACAAAAAGTATAAAAGATATAATTAATTATTAATCGTTTTTCTTCATTTAAAGTTATGGCCTATTGGGACCTAGTGGTTGTGGCAAATCGACACTCCTTCAATGTATTTTGGGATTGATCCCATTAGATTCGGGATGTATCGATTTGAAAGCAAACAGCCTCAGAGATATAGGATATATGCCTCAAGTATTTTTTTATAACAATAATTACGCAATATTTTATTTAGTATTTTGTAACAGTTAATTTGTTTTTTGTTTCAAAGGATTTATGCTTAGATGGTACGCTAACCGTTGGAGAATCATTGAATTACTATGGATCACTTTACAGTATGAATGAGGAACAAGTCAAAAGTAAAATAAAACAACTGTCGGCTTTCTTGCAATTGCCTAACATGGATAATTACATCAAAGATATAAGGTGAATATGCATTTTTTTTTTTTATTCAAGAAGACTTATGGAATAGTTATTATTTATGAATTAATTTTTAATCCTAAGTAATATATTATCACTAAGTTAACATTAAAGACGGCAACATAATACATAAAAAGTAAAATAAGTATTAAACAGTGATGTATAAAAACGTTTTTAGAGTGATGATTATCATTACTTATATATTTATTTATATGTAAAGATAGTAAGCTTAACTTAAAAAAACCTAAAAAAGAAATTTTAAATTGTGGATCCACAATATAATAGAGATCATCAAAACTATAGTCAACTCATACTACTCTCGTGATAGCCAAGAGAGGAAAATCTACGAGCCTGCTATATTTCCAATTTCAAAACGTAATTTAAATATTACACTTTAGTTATTTTATTATTGTAATATCTTTAAAGTAACTATTTCAGTACACTATGCTTAAAGTGAGATAAAACTGTTATAAAACCACTAAACAAAGAATATTTATCCACTTATAGTAGGTAAATAAATCAACAATGTTCCTCATGACTATGTACTAGACTAAGTGACTACAGATGGAGAGATGAAACGGTGATGAATAGTATTTAAACTTGTGTTGTTGACTTGAGTGGTTTTTATAACAATACCTAATAAAAATATGTAATAAACTTGAAAAGTATATAAAATATTGAACTAAATGTAAAAACCATAATAATAAACTACATATTATATGAAGATATGATAATACATGTACCTAATAATATTAATATCATTATAATTTGTTGTACTATGTTTAAGAATAATATAATTAATAATATAATACGGTAAACTACATATACCTAATACAATATAACATGATTTGTTTGTTCATTTTACTTAAAAATAAATGACAAATAGTACTAGAGAACTTTTATAAATTGATAATAGAGTGTACTAAGTTATTATATTCATTACATTAAATTAATTATATATTTTTACTTTTCGTGGAAAAGTCGATTAATTACATGATTTTTACATAACATAGTGGTGGTCAGTGTAGACGAGTATCACTAGCGATCAGTTTATTGCACGATCCCGAAATTATTATCTTAGATGAACCCACTGTTGGAATTGACCCATTATTAAGATATGAGTAAGAAAATAATCTAATACATTGTTATAATTTTATATTAATTGTTTCAATTTTAACGATATGTAAAATAATTTATTTAGAATTTGGGAAGAATTTACAAGAATGGTCCAAGAACACAAAAAAACAATTATAATCACAACACATTATATCGAAGAAGCGAATCAAGCTCATTTTGTAAGTTACACGAATAGTATTTCAATACTTTGAATAATTATTTCAATAATGTTATATTAAATATAAAAAATAATTTTTCCAATACTATTTATTATGACGTAAATTCACCATATTGCAGACCGGTTCTTTGTTTAAATTTATGTGATATTTTTTATGGTAAAAGCTTAGGGATTAAAAACTCAAGATGTTGTTAAAATTATAAAATATACATAAATAATATTTGTTTTTTAATCATTTAAAAAAACGGTACCTAGATATCCCCTCTAGTATAAATTGCAATCGATAAAATAAAATAAAATGAGTTTACACATTTTTTCAATATAAAAATTTAATTTATTTGAATTTTAAATAAAATATTATTATATCAACATAATTCCAAATATAGTAATAAAAACATATTGTAATTAGAAAATGCTTTATAATAATTTAAATTGAATAAGTTGAAATACATTTTTCAATTTGAATAGGTTTTTATATAGAATAAAAATTATTATAATATGACTTATTAAAATATTGTATGTTTTTAAAATTATTCGATAATTGTTACGATTTGGTAGGTTGGTTTAATGAGAAACGGAAAGTTAGTTGAAGAAGGAACACCTGCAGATATTTTATCAAAATATAATGCAGATACGTTGGAATCAGCTTTTTTAACATTCTGTTATGATCGAGAAGCAAATCAAGTATAGAAATTAATATTATTTTAAATTTTAAATTGTTATATATTAATTATTATGCATTAATGTAAACAATGTCAGACATGTTTAAGAGAAATCATTAATTTATTTAGATTATTCACAATCACGATCCTATCGATTGCCAAAACATCAATCAAATAAAACATAGTAAACCTCAAACGAAAAATTTAAAGAAATTAGAAAAAGCAATTGATTTAATTAGAATTAAAACACTTTTGAAAAAGAATATTCGAGTTTTCTCTCGAGATTATTAGTAAATAATACGATTTTTTTTATATAATTCAATCATACCAATAAAACGCATAATTATTATGTAATTAACATTTGCAGTTTGATTTTTACTATGTTCATCCTTCCAATTTTACAAGCCTACAACCTCTGTGCTGGTATCGGAGTTGACATGAAAGAAATGTCGATAGCTGTCGTAAATGACGAAATTGATTTTTTTAATTGTAAATACTCCAATAGTTTTAAAAATTGTATTGTTGATATTAAAAACAATCAGACATTGAGCTGCGTCGTTATGGATTATTTCATATCTCAGAATTATAAATTGGTTAGTCTGAAAATAATCTCTACAGTTAAATATCGCTTTACTTTCAGGGATTAAGGATTTGCATTTAATCAATAACTAGATTTTTTATTAATTTTATGTTTATATTTTAAACAAATTATATAGGTCCAAATGAATCACCGGGACGATGGTGAATCGATGTTGAAGGATTCGAATTATGTAGCGTTTATTCATTTCCCGAAAAATTACACAAAAGAATTAATAAAATTCGTTGACGATCGTGAGAAATATGACATAAAAACGCAAGCTTATATACATTTCACAAAACATAGTTAATATAATTATAATAATCACATTTTAAATATTATATCATGACTATATTGACATTTTCATAATAATTATGATGATTTTTAGATGTTATAATAAAAAATCAATTCATTTCAAATATTATAAATGCAATGGACCATTTAATGAATGCAATTTCAAATAGCTGTTCAAATAATCGAAAATCACTTCAGATACCCTTAGTAAGTTTGATACTAATTAGTCCAGAAATTATAATATAATACTGCTTTAATGGTACATTCTTATGATATTAATATCATGTTTTAAATAAATAATGTAAAATTGAGATTTATATTGTGTAACTTCTTATAAATTATAGAAATATAGAATATCAGAAAAAAACGAAGAGTTCGTAATATTTCATCCATATCACACATTTAAGTGATTTTAAAAATTGTCTTATTATCTGTAAACGTCGTATTAATTCTCATCACAATAATACCATATTGTAATGTAATATAAAAATTATATTGTATATATTTAAATTATAATCATTAAGTGAGAAAAATATTAGTTAGGTGTCTAGAACATAATGACAATTGGTAGAATTTTGTTTATTACAATCCTAATTAAAATATAATTATTTATAAACATTAAATAACTAATTGATTCAAAATGTGACATAAATACTAAATTTTTATTTTATTTATAGGAATTCAACACTTTAGTTGGACAAGAAGTGAAGTCATACAATAGCAGTCTGGTTCCAATATTTATAGCAATGTAATATATTATTATCATATCTCATTATAATATATTATTAAATATTTCCAATTTTTTTTTTGTTTTTGAATGGGTATATTTTTTATCTATTAATATTTTTTTTTTTTTTTTTTTTGAGAAAGTACTATATAATATTATATACAGGGAAATTGTTTTTTATTTTAATACACTATATATTTTTATTAATCAATAATAATTATTCCAACCGTTGAAATAGCTGAAACTAATCAAACAAAAATTGGAATTATTTATTAAATAAAAAATTATCGCTTTGAAAATTTAAACTCACTGGTAAAATAACTCTACTTTAACATCATTAGCCCTTTACAATTGTTCGAAATAATTTAAATTTAATTATCATAATAATATGTTTATTATTTATGTATGGATTCAGATAATATATCTACTTTCATATTGGCTTAAAATTTTTATAAGTAGATCTATTTATACGATTCACAGTACATGTGACTCCCGACTAAGAGCGTGCACATACGGCACAGCTTATTAGTGTTTAGTATTAGTAGATAATAATAATAAAATAAAATAATAAGTGATAATATATTATAATATGATGATTATTATGATTAATTGTTGTGATTATATTATTAAACGAGAATTCAAGAATTTTCTTATTTTAAACTTTAATAAATTGAACACAATATAAAAAAATAAACAAAATAAAAATTTTATAAATTTATATCAGTGTAAAAAATTATTTTGTTATAATATTTTTGTATTTATCACTAGATTAATCAGTAATTACTAAACTGTGACACACAGCCATCACACGTTGTAAATGTAGCCACAAGTAAAGTAGAGTAGTTTAGTAATTTTAATAGACTTATTATCATAATTCAATAATAACTTATATGTAATTTTAATTAAACTTTTTCAAAATATTAAAAGTATCTAAGAAATTATAATAGAAATTATTATATTTTAGTTTTGTAAAAATAATGTTTTAGTTTATTTAATAGTTTATATTTATTAAAAAAAATATTTATTATTAAATATTTAGGTGTCTCACGTTATTTTAGCAAAAATAGTTTTAGGATAACTTTTTATGTAATATAAAATATGTCTATGTATAGGTATTTAGATACGATAATTAATTAGGAATTACGTTTCTATAGAACCAAATTACATTTCTTTACTAAAAACTATTTAATTATTGTGTTTTGTTTTTCGTTTCAGGGCAGCGTTATATTTTACTAGTATATTTTCAGTGAGCGTAATGCTCTCCGAACGAATGGATGGAACCCTTAGTCGATCGATGTTTGCAGGTAAAATTCAATATTATAAATATTGTTTTATAGAAATTTGTACACGCAAAACAATCATCAATATTTTGTAAAAAATATTTTATAATTTAAAACAAATTGTTTCAGGTGTCACGGTGTTGGAATTATTGATATCAATGTTATGTATCATTACAATGACACTTGTACTTCAATTAACTATACCTTTATTAATGGTATATGTATTATATGGGCATCCGATAATTATAAGTAGTGCTTTAATTGTGTATTTTTCCCTCATCGTAATCTTGGGATGGATCGGTTTTCTTGTAGGTACGTAAAATATTACTCAAAATAGCATTATAATAAATTAAACTGTAACCTAATAGTTTTCAAATAAATAATAATATTGTAGATATAAATATAATTGCAATTTGTCATTAATGAACAATTAAATTTGATTCGGATATATACATAATAGATATATAATTATATTCGATTAACACAGTTATAAGTGTTGTAAAATATTCCAAATTTAAATTATCACGTTACATTGTTTTTAAATATAACATACTTAAATTTATTTACCCAGTTTTTTCCATAAATGGTTTATTAAAATCATTAAGAAAGCTCTTTAAATTTATAAATGCATTGAATGTTAAATACTTCTCTATACGTTTTTTATTTTCTGACTAAAGAAAATATGTATAGTATAGTATTAGCTAATAGTAATATTTTTTAAAAAAATTATTGCATAATTATTTTTAAATCTTTCAACGAATTAAAATGTTTAACAAAATTAAAGAAGCAATAAGTAATTTTAAACTTAATTTTAATAATTGGTTTTCGCATTTAGGCGTTCTCATTGCCGGATTGTTACCATCTAGGGTGGGAGCCGTTTACGCCATTAATGGATGGATTATGTCACAATTTCTGTTATCAGGTAATTATAAATTTAAATCAATAATAGTAATATAATTTATAATTTAACTATTTATACGTAATATATTGTTTTTAGAAATCGTGTCCGCTAGATTAATTTGTAACCCTTTCTCTTCTGTTCAAATTTGTTGAAATTTATAAATTATTATTATAAATTTATAAATTCTAATCAAAATTGAAAATGTTGAACAATTTTACTATGATATTATTACTGATATATAATTTATTTTAAATTGTTATAATGCATATTATTTTCGATATATTATATGTATAAACATTATTTTTGAGTAAAAATATTTGACCAATAAATTTAATTAAGGCAGGTTTTAAGTTGAAAATTTTTATCTAGATGGTACGATTAATTATTTATATTTCAATTTTTAGTAACAATATTATAGAGTAATCTTATTGTTTTATTATGTACCTATATATACAACAGAGACAAATTCCTTTCGTTTTTTATTTATATTTAATAACATAATGCAAATATCGTTTGTTATAGATATTATCTTATTATATTATAATAATAATAATATTATCATTTTTTAATTTACTTATTCAGGTGGTATTTGGCCGGTAGAAGGACAGTCGAAATATTTGAAATTAATAACTGAGACACTCCTCCCCATGCGAATAGCAGGCAAGACTATGTCCGACATCACGTTGAAAGGTTGGACGATTGATAATCCTTCGGTCATAATTGGCTCGTCGATGACGATCGCGTACACCATCATATTAGTATTTATTTTAATTATATTAGGAAAGTTTAAAAAAGACATGTGGGTTGTGCACAAGTGAACTATAACGAACCTTATAATATTTAAAATTAATTTATTACCGACTGTATTTATTTATATAATTTAATAAACAATTCTATTATTGTTTGTTTTCAATTATACCGTTATTACTTATACCAATCGTTTCTCTTATATACCAAAGGTCCAATCACTAAATGGAAATTCTATTGGTCAACGTTACCGGACAATTTAAACGTATTTAAATTGTTTTTTATACATTTATATTGATCGCATCTTATTCTGCTTCTGCATGAGGACGTCAGACGTAAACTATAAAGGTAATTGGAATAGTACATAATATATTTTAGGTATAATTTTTTTTTTTTAAAAATTTAGTGTCAATTGTTTCGCTAAATTTAAGTGATATGAAAAAGTATTTTGTTTATTATGAACGTATCTCACTTCACATATAATTACTTATATTTTTCATAAAATATTTTATGAAATCATATAGTTTACAATCCGTTATACTCGTTATAGTAGGTTATTTAGGAGTTCTATTTTTAATCATATTAATGGTTGATGGTTGAGCGACAGTAGGATAGAAAGGTATGTTCAAAAACCTCCTCCTCCTCATGTTGTGAGGAGTTTTTTTTTACCCACCGCCCTTCACCCCGCACCATAACGTCTACGTGGTCGACCTGTTTCACCCCCCCCTTCCCACCGCAAAATAACGTCTACGTATTTAACCAGTTCACCCCACCCCCCCTTCACCGCGCATCATAGCAGCTACGCGGACAACCCGTCTCCCACCGCCCTTCACCCCGCACAATTACAATTACGCGGACAACCCGTCTCACCACCACCCATCACCCCGCACCATATTCATCATATTTTTTATCATTGAATAATTCAAAATAACGTTTCAATAAATTATGTATTAAAAAAATTTTTTTATTGTAGCTCTAAAATAATAATACAAATTAATTATAAAATCGCTCTATAATCCACATAGAATCAGTTAATGAAAAATTATATATATAATGCAATATTTTCATAGTTTTTAAATACCATTCTAAATGATGATCAATTTGATGTTCTCTATTTTCACATAATGCTGCAGATCCCTGCATTTTCTGTAATGTAATACGGTACTCGCACAACATTTGTGAAAATATATAAAATTGTGTGTGTTGCTGAACCAGAACTCTCATTTCCTCAATATCAGCATTATATAAAAGCATCTGAAATATAATAAAGCATATATTAATCTATTTAGTATAAATCTAATATAAATTTAATTACATATGATTCATCAACTGCTATGTCTTCTGCATAACTCCTAGCAAACATCATGTGGATTAAATCGCTATCTAAATTAATGTCCTCAAATAATCTTTCCGCTCGAGCATACCAACTTGCAATTTCAGTCATAATACCAGTTAGATGTAAATTCTCTGATAGTATGTTGTACCATGACTGCATTCGCGCCATGGCATTGACAAAATTTCTAGAATCTTCTTCTTCAGCACTAATAATTATTTATTATAGTATAAAAAAAAAAAAAAAAATAATAATAATAATACAAGTACTTACATATATACATTTTCCAACAGATTATCAACGTTAGTACCTCTTAGTGATATACATGACGCGATGAACAGCATTACTCTGTTTAAAAATAACATGTAACAAAATTGTTTGTAGAAAACAGTATGTAATATAGTTTGGATAAAATACGGTCGAAGGGGTGTTAATGTGTTTTAACACTTAATCATTCTTCTGACTATGCCACTGCACGTTCCTAATATAAACGATAAACGCGTTATATATTTTTTTAATAAAATATTTATTATAAATAACAAGTTCCAAAAAAACCGATTACTCCATGCATATTTCAAAATAAATGTAATATATTTCAAACTGTGCAATGGTGATCCAAAATATTATGTATACGCAGGGCTTAAAATGGTAAAACATTCCAAGGGGGACTAATGTCTCCATGTAGTTTTATGCGTTCCAAATATCATTATATGTATAATATCTAATGCATATAGTATATGTAATGTATAAACAATTATTGTGTAAAATACTCTTCTGACTTTTAATCCTGAATAATTTTCAATTTTGTGATTTATTTCATGAAAAATTACACAAAAATACCATAAAGTAACCCCACAGAATCATATAACATAATATTATATTATGTTATCACTTATCGGCTAGTCGGATACCTATTAATCACAGTATAGACTATAACTGTTTATAATAACCGATTTATTTTCAATATAATTCTGAATTATATTAACTAATGTTTATTTATAATTGGAGCGTTCTGGCTCCAAAAGGTGTATTGTAACGTGTAATTTGTTAAAGGTGATGCTTTTTAACCATCATTAGAGGTAGGGGGACTGAATCCTCTTGCGGCCACCTTCACTTTAACCTCTGTTTATACGTAATAACATTAAAATATGAAATTAATACATTTTTATAAAATGTAATATACTCCTATTAAATAATTAAAATAGTAATTTTATATGATAATAAATATGATTTTTAAAATTGTAATATATTTATTATTATTTTATTTTATAAAATATCTATTCTCTTTTATTATTTTTCATAAATGTTATAATATAAAAAAAAATAACTACACGTAACTATAGATACTGTTGGAATATCTATGAGTACAAAATAATCAATTTGATGTTAAGCAAATTGAGACGTCCATAATTGATTATTTAAATTAATTATAAATTCTCATATTTATTATCGAACCGAAATAAATAAATTTAAAATGAGTTCTAAATCAATTTTAACGATTTCATTGACAATTATGACAATGGCGGTGGCGTACAATTTGTACGCGTTAATCCAAAGACGAACCCGGGAAAAGGCTTTGAAAAAAGACATGTCAAAAACAAGTTGTTCAAAAAAAACGACTCATACGGTAATAATAATACAAACATATAGATATCGTAAAATAGTATAATAATATAATAAAGGAATGCATATGAAATCTAGTGGTATTTTGAAGGTTATAGAGCATATACTTTTCAACAATCAAATTATTTATCGTATTACCCCAGAAATAAGAATAAATACGCGCGTATACCTACGTATATCTAGACTAATAATACTAATTATTTATTATAATATATGTCTATAAAATAGAGCGACCATTTTTGGTGGCTTATTATTTCATATTTATCATAATATGAAACATAATATTTATAACAATAATGTAAAATTATTCATAATCAGTCGCATAGCCAGAAAAATTATTTTGGGTTTCATTTCGAATTCTCTATCCTACATAAACACCAATTAATTAATTTTAATAAGTCGATTAAATATATATATTTTAAATTCCTAGACATTTCGGAGATGGGTTATAACTCGCTAACCCCTTCACCAACAGACAACACAATGTTAATAATCAGTATATAATAAACAATAAATATCATATTATAATTGAGATTTAATAAAACATGTATATATATATATATATATATAAAATATGACAAAATAAATACATTTTATTATGATGTACCTAAAATGAGTAAATTGTAAATACAATTAATTATGACGTTATTAGTGTGTTTAAGCAGACTATAATAATTCAGAATGAATCCATAATAACAAAATATAATTATTATGGTATATATTATACAGCTTTTTGTTTTTAATCGCCGATAATAATGGTATATTACCAGCTGATACGGAGTTTAGAAATAAATAGGCTATTCAATTATTATACCTATAACTAGACGAATGGCATACATGTGATACATGGTTTTTCGTTTTATAATTTGTTACCTATACTTACAAACAATTTTCAAAGTAAAAATTTAATTACCTAAGTACTTAAACTAATTTTTTTCGCAAAACATAATTTATGAAATCAAAATTTTTACCATACTTAATCATTTGTAGAAAAAAATTTAATTGAGAAAACCGTAAATTAATCTATATTAATTTATTATATTATAATTAATAATTTAAGAAATATAATTAGTATTTATGTTTCAGACGACACAATCCACATCAAATAACACTAATACCACAAGACGTATTCCAAAAATGAAAAATATTTTAAATGTTCTTTACAACAACATTTATATTGTTTTTATGATTCTTTTGGTCTTCGCAATTTACATTAGTAAACACATTTTACCTTTGGGACTATGGTTCCATATAATGAGTGATATGCTAATAATTTACATAGTTTACACGGCAATAACAAAATATGATTATATATACTATGTATACAGGTAAATATGTATAATGTACATCGTAGTTTCCATAAACAGTAACGATATAATTTTGTATATAATAAAAATGAATTTATGTGATAATAAGTTTTATAAGTAGGCACAACTATGCGATAGGTACCGAAAGCAAAATGTTTACTGATACGCTTTATTTTAGATAACAAGTTTAAGCATCGCTAAAACGAGTGAAATACTAAAAACTGATAATAAAGATATAAATCCTATAATGACTTGTTAAAATATCTTAACACCCTAAGATAGATAAATTAAATGTTTCTTGTTTAGGATCGCTTCTCGAAGAGTCAAAAATTAATTATTAAAGCGAATAATAACATAACATAATTCTTCTTGACATAAAATATATTGTATATTAGTTTTTCATTATAATAAAACAAGATGTAACAAAATAAGAGGTAACAGAAGTATAAAACTGTTTTTATAGGTGTTGATAACGTTTTTTGAGCAAAATTTTAGTAAACAAATTACACATTGAAACAAAAACAACCTCCAAAACGATATTTAGTAAATAGTTTGCTTTCGGTACCTTTGCGAAAACACGTTGAGGTTAGGTAAAATTAATAATTTTTAGGTCATAGGTGGTGACGTATATATAAAATTAACGACTTTTTTATTTGTATTTGTTTTAGCTGAATGTTAAATCAAATCATATTCCAAAATTCATAATTTTGTCAACGAAACAACTATAGTGGATATTCAATTTGATTTTTACATTTTTATGTTTTTTTTTCTAAATTTACACATTTTATTATGACGTTATTACCTCATGATGCATTAATTCAGTCTACGTATATAAAACAAGGAATATAGGAAAATTACAGTAACGTAGAACTTAAATTGTGATTGCTATAATAAACATTAAGTTTGCATTTTATTAACAAATTTAAGAAGATCATCACATATCCAAATATTCTATTTCTGACTATCTTACGAGAATTAAAGTAAAATCACAATAACGCTAAACTTAAATTATAATGTTTGGAAAAAAAATCTTTTAGCAGATTTAAAGGGAATTATATTTTAGAGTGAATGTCATATCAATATTTTAAAATATTTAATGGCAAATAATTGACAGTGTGTTAAAAAAATTGTTTTTAACATTTTCAACTGCAATTTTTTTACCAAATGATATTCTACAATTCGGATATTATAACATTACATCTAAAATATTTTTATCGTTAAATTTTCATTAAGTTCTTTTTTCCTAAAATTTTGGTTGCGTCCTATGATTTTACTGTAGCCCAGATAGAATGGCAGAACATTTGTATGATATCCTTTTAATGAGAAGCATATTTCTCATAGGCTTGTCATAACCGTTTATAAAATATCATCTGGCAAACGTCAAAGAAATTATGCTGTATTAAATAATTTTTTTTATTTCAACACGGTTTAACGTTCTTATAATATTTAATATTTTATAAATCGGATATGCCATTACATTAATAATATGCCTCTCATTAAATTTTCTAATATAATTTTAGCTAAGGTCTACCTTAACATCGGAATTTGAGTATATCGTTGCTGTGATTTTGATATATCCCCTTAGATTATGAAGATCCCATTAATTAATTTTAAAAAATGACTGATATCACAAAAAAAAAAAAATTAAGTACTCATACTAAAATATGTAAATTTTACTGTAAATTGAAATTTATTTGTAAAATTATAACAATACACTTGTATACACTTTTTACTGTCATATTTTAATAAAAATATAAAAATGTAAAATTGATAAATGAGAGTTGACTTATTACCATGATTGTGCAAGGTATAATTAAAATTGTACGTTAAAGTTATCTCATATTTTTATTTGAATAATCGTTGTCTTTGCTCGTTGTCTTCGCTGGTCATCCGGATTTTTGTTGTTCAATCATTTGTATCCAGATATTAGAGTTGCAAATTGGAGAATTTTTATCACAACATTAACAAAAGTTTAATATTTTTGTATTCAGAAAATATATGGATATATTATATTTTATATAACCTTGTCACCAATACAATAAGTAAATAAATTTGAAAATCTGTTCAAATTTCATAGGTATATTGTACTTGGATTTTAATCTATATAGTTAATTTTATTGCTTTATGCATGTTTGTAATCTAACCCACCCCCCTCACCATGAAACAAATTTAAATAGTTAACTGATTAAAACGTTTACATTTAACATTTTAGTTCCAAGTATCAAACTATCTACTATAGTTAATTAATAGATTTTTGTTGAATTTAATTTAATAGGATAACAAGTGCTGAAGAATAAGTTAGTTCTATTATAAAAGCGCTTATCGTGTCAATTTACTGATATAGGTACTTATTTTTACAAAAACCTATAATTTCTTATTAAATTATTGTCAGATAAATTGAAAGCATATAGTTGTTTAATTAAATAACTTTTATTATTTTTTATCGGGGTGAAGAGCGGTGGGTAAAAAAAAACTCCTCACTACATGAGGAGGAGGAGGTTTTTGAACATACCTTTCTATCCTACTAGCGACCTGTTGTTTGATGTTAATATGTTTCATTTATTTAGTATGGTACATATACGTTTATTGTTTAACTCAATTTTAACTAATCATAAAAAAGTCACGGAATTAATAATTAAAAAATATATTTCATGTAGAACTAACAGAAATCTGGTCCATTGTCTTATATAACTTACAACTAATGGAAAACGAAACCGGTAGGTCATAATGCAATTATATAAGTATATAAAGATAACATATTTATTTCAAGGGTATCACCACTATAATACCTGCGAAACTGACAAATCAGGAAAGGTGGAATTAAACGATATCATTGTTATTATATATATATTTTTCAAACATCATGTTATATAAGTCTTAATCAGTATATTTATGCTAAGTATATATCGATGTTGTTTATTGACTTAGTGTGACTACAGCATTAAAGTTTTCATAATATCATTTATTGTCGTACGATTAAATAGTAGGTAGACGATTTCGACGTAATATACTATACGTGTAGTTCTGATATATAATTAATATTTTGTAATCATATATTTTTGCAAGAAACACACGATTAATATTATTTAATTAAAAATCACGATTATTGTTTATTTAATTGTTATTGTACAATAATTTGAACGGAACGGTAGAACAGTATCTTAAAATGATGTACGAAGAGAATATCCCATATGATATAAAAGTGGTAAACGCATTCAAAGGTTATAATGGAAACGACGTAATCAAGGGCCTGGACATGAATATTAAATCTGGTTGTATGTAAGTTATTATCACTATTGTTAATATTAAACAAATACAGTTAATTCGAGTGATATATTTATATTACGTCTTTCTTTTCAACGTGTAATTTTTATTATTTTATATGTGAACAAAAAAAAAAAAAAAAATCAACCATATAAAATCAACAACATGGATAATATTAAAATAACCAATAATAGAAACTATTGTTAATCTAAACTGATAAATCGGTATATCGTATATGTTAATCTAAAAACTATAAATATCAAGACACAATGTATACATTGAATATGAATACATACTACATACTACACATTTAAATGGGTGGTGGTCGATTATTAAGATGAATGGTGGCAGATAATTAAGTATTATAAATAATCTATTGATTTATTCTTATTTATTTGAAGAAAGCAATTAATTTAAATGACAATTAATCGTTTTTTTTTTTTTTTTTTTAATTACGTAAAATAATAGATTAAATCGATTAATCTATGGAAAAATTTTGATTAATCGAAATAATCGAACAGTCCTAGGCCCAGATCTATTTACTAATTGCAATATCTCCACGAAAAATTTAAATATCTGAATGCAGTTATTTTCAAATTATTATTTAAGCAAAGGATACTATGATATTATGTATAATACTTCTTTAAAAAAAAAAGTAACATAAAAAAATAAAACAATAAAGCCTTTACTTTTTAAGTTATGTAACATTTGAAGATAGCCATTTTAAAGAGTATATTTGTCGTGTCGATCTCTTAATTTAATCAAGATTTCGAAGTTTAGAATCTTTTTTTTTGTTGTTGAAAAAATTATATTTCTGACATTTTTTAATATTATAATATCATAGCATGTATGTTTTATAAATATTATTATAAACGCTTACAGTGCTTACAAAATGTTACCATAGATTATTATTATTATCTATGAATTTTATAGTTGCAAAAATATCATAATAATATTATGATGTATAACAATATCACAATACCACACGATATATACGCTATAATAATGACGTCAGAATTATGATTTTTCCAATAATTAAATAAAATACATAAAAATCGAAATCTTGATTAAATTAAGAGATAGCCACGACAAAATTATCATATAAATATATTCTTTAAAATGGTTATTTTAAAATTTTTCATAATTTAAAGAATAAAGAGTAAATTATTTAATTTTTTTATGAGACATCTTTTTTAAAACAAATAATAAAGTTAAGGGGAACGGATGCAACTATATTCCTATATGAAAATACACTAAAACGCGAATACTATTTCCGACCTTCAGACCGAACGGATTTTAAATATTGTTTTTTTATTAAAAAGAGGAAAACATTCTCCAGGGTGGCTAGTAG
>CM023358.1:45947274-46033588 GCA_013282895.1 Eriosoma lanigerum
GAAATTAGAAAAAGCAATTGATTTAATTAGAATTAAAACACTTTTGAGAAAGAATATTCGAGTTTTCTCTCGAGATTATTAGTAAATAATACGATTTTTTTATATAATTCAATCATACCAATAAAACGCATATTTATTATATTAATTAAATTTGCAGTTTGATTTTTACAATGTTCATCCTTCCAATTTTGTTAGCCTACAACGTCTGTATTGGTATTGGGGTCAACATTAAAGAAATGTCGATATCAATTTTAAATGACGAAATTGATTATGGTAATTGTAAATACTATAATAATTTTAAAGATTGTATTGTTGATATTAATAACAATCAGACATTGAGCTGCGTCGTTATGGATTATTTCGTATCTCAGAATTATAAATTTGTAAGTCTGAAAATAATCTCAACAGTTGAACATTGGTTTACCTTAGGAGATTAAGGATTTGTATTTAATCAATAACTAGATTTTTTGTTAATTGTATGTATATATTTTAAAAAAATTTTATAGGTCCAAGTGAACAACCGAGAAGATGGTGAATCGACGTTGAAGGATTCCAATTATGTAGCGTTTATTCATTTCCCGAAAAATTACACAAAAGAATTATTAAAATTCGTCGATGATCGTGAGAGTTATGAAATAAAAACGCAAGCTTATATACATTTCACAAAACATAGTTAATATAATTATAATAATCACATTTTCAATATTATATCATGATTATATTGACACTTTCATAATAATTATGATGATTTTTAGATGTTATAATAAAAAATCAATTCATTTCAAATATTATAAATGCAATGGACCATTTAATGAATGCAATTTCAAATAGCTGTTCAAATAATCGAAAATCACTTCAGATACCCTTAGTAAGTTTGATACTAATTAGTCCAGAAATTATAATATAATACTGTTTTAAATTTTTAATGATAAACTATTATTATAATTATATTATGTTTTAACTAAATAATGTACAATTAAGATTTGTAATTTGTAACTTTTGATAAATCATAAAAATATAATATAATATTAGAAAAAAAACCAAAGTTCGTAGTATTTCACCGATACTACACAATTGAGTGATATAAATAATTGTTTTCTTCTCTGTAAATGTCGTATCGATTTCATTATAATAATACCATATTGTAATATTATTTAAAAATTATGTATCTAACCCACCTTAATAAATAAATTTAAATTATTACCATTAAGGTGAATAATATTAGTTACATATAAAATTATACTCTTTTTATTCATACTTAGTTATCTAGGACAAAATGACTATTGATAGAATTTTGTTTAAATTATAGTTCTATTTAAATGGTTATTAAAATAGCTATTCAATAACATTAAAATACTAATTGTTTGATAATGTGACATAAACTTACAATTTAAAAAATAAAATGTTTATTTTATTTATAGGAATTCATCACTATAGTTGGACAAGATGTGAAGTCATATAGTAGCAGTCTGGTTTCAGTATTCATAGCAATGTAATATATTATTATCATATAATATTATAATATATTGATATATATAAAATTTATTTTTGAATGGGTATAATTTTTATCGATTAATATTTTTTTAAAAAGAACTTTAAATTATATAAAGGAACGTTATTATATTTTAACACAATATATTTTTGTATTGATTAAGTATAATAGTTATTCTAATCGTTGGAATAACTGAAACTTGTCCGAAAAAAAATGGTAATTATTAAATAAATAAAAAAAGTCACTTGGTAAATTTAAATTCACTGGTAATTCACTGGTAATTCTACTAAAATATCTTTTCATCTTAACTATTCAATCAGGATCGCCCCCTCCTCAAAAGATTGTATGATATTATACTATTGTTAGAAATTAATTTGATTATTATAATTATTATATAAAAAATATATAAATACATGCAGATATTTAAAAAAAAACAAAATTAATAATCGCTATCCCGAAAATAATAGTCTAGATACGTGTCTGTTACCATTGTTAGAAATAATTTAAATTGAATAATCGTTATAATATTATCAGAAAGTATATCTACCTTTAAATTGGCTTAAAATTTCTTATAAATATATCTAAAGCCTGGTTTATACAATGTGTACCTAGTATACTTAAAAATATTAAAAATATCTTAAACATATTATAGAAATATTATATTTTTGTTTTGAAAAATAATATTTTAGCTTATTTAATAGTTTATATTTATTTAAAAACATATTTATTATTATTTTTTTTTTTAAATATTTAGATGTTACTTAATTTTAGCAAAACAGATTTATGATACTATTCTATGTACCTATATATCTTACGTTAAGTGGAACTTTCTTATATTATTTTCCCTACGTATAAATATTTTGAAATATTTAAAATATGTTAAATAATTAAACAGCGCTTGAAATCGAAATAATTTTTCAATTTCAATTTTGCTTATCGATACTAACTTTTTCCGATTTCAATTTAACATTCAAATTTTAAAATTTTACGATTTTAATATTATATAAATATATCGACTTAATTGATTTTTGATTTCGATTTTTATTTTAATTATTTTCAATTTCAATATTGTTATTGGGTAAAATGTATACAGTTATTGGCTGTTGAAAATAAGCTTTCTTTTATACTTAAAAAGACGAGCTCGTTTTTCCCTAGTGCGAATATAACTATACAATATACATTCTCGACTGTTTAATTAATTAGAAAACTCGACGTCTTTCAAAACGCGCATATGAATGGCCTTTAGCTACATTAATTTTCTGATTTTATTATTATTATAAATAATAGGTAAAATATAAAATGTAGGAAATAGTTAATATGAATATTATTTACTTATTATTGACACACAGTGTCCCACAGTATGCGGATAATTAAATTATACCAATGAACTAATAATGTTGCAGTATAGAAAAAATAAACTATAAAAATTAGAATTGACTATAAATAGTAAATAATAGTATTTATATATTATAATCATTGCATTATATATTTATATTCAATAATGAATAATCTAATTGGGTGCGTAAAAATACATTTTCTCACAACAAAACTACGATGACTTATAAAAATATCTAGTGGCGGGAACCTTATGGTTGTTTACCGTATTTATATAACAAAACAATATACAAACATGATTTACAAAATATAAGTTAAAATTAACTACCAATGAACAATATTATATAATCATAATATATTATGTACAATATGAATCGTTGACTATTAAAATTGTTTTATTGCATTTTTTTTTTCTATTTAAAATCAATCTATATAGGTACAAAAGTATAAAATTATTATGATTTTGATAAAGGTCATCGATTAAATTTGTTTTCAATTACAATTTAAATATTATAAATATTAAATATTACAAATACCAATTAAAATTTTTTAAAAGATTTTTATCGATATTTAATATAGATTTTTATATTGATTTTAAACCCTGTTTTTGTGTATTTTAGATATTTGTGTATCTACTATTAATTATGGTGATTTGTTTTTCATTTCAGGGCAGCGTTATATTATACTAGTATATTTTCAGTGAGCGTAATGCTCTCCGAACGATTGGGCGGAACCCTTAGCCGATCGATGTTTGCAGGTAAAATTCAATATTATAATATTGTTTTATAGAAATTTGTACACACAAAACAATAATCTATATTTTTTAAAAAATATTTTATAATTCAAAACATAATTTTTCAGGTGTCACAGTGTTGGAATTATTGATTTCAATGTTTTGTATCATTACAATTACACTCGTTCTCCAGTTAACTATACCTTTATTAATAGTATATGTATTATATGGGCATCCGATAATTATAAGTAGTGCTTTAATTGTGTATTTTTCCCTCATCGTAATCTCGGGATGGATCGGTTTCCTTGTCGGTGCGTAAAATATTACTCAAAATAACATTAACTGTAACTTAATAGTTTTCAAGTAAATAATAATATTGAAGATACAAATATAATTGCAATTTGTCATTATAAAGAACAATTGAATACGATATATATATATATATATATATATATATATATAGATATGTACATTATAATATAATAGTTATGAGTTCTGTAAATATTGCAAAATTTGAATTATAAATGTTCTTAAATGTTACATATTTAAATTTATTTACCCAGTTTTGTCAATAAATTGTTTATTGAAATAGTAAATTATTCATTAAGTACTTTAAAATAATATGCATTGAATGTTGATTATTTTTTTATACGTTTGATATTTTCTGACTAAATGAAATGATGTTGTAGTAGTAGTAAAATGCTACATATACTGCAGTATTATTTAAGAAAAATTATTTTTAAATCTTACAACAAATGAAAAAGTTGAATGAAATAAAAAAGACAATATGGAATTTTAATAATTCGTTTTTTTTTTTTAGGCGTGCTCATTGCCGGATTGATACCATCTTGGGTGGGAGCTGTTTACGCAATTAATGGATGGATTATGACACAATTTCTGTTATCAGGTAATTATATATTTTATTTAATAATAATATTATAATTTATAATTATACATATACTATAAATACACAAAAAATTGTTTCTAGAAATCACGTTCGCAAAATAAATTTGTAACTCTTTTTTTCTTCTGTTTGAATTTGCTGCAATGTGTAAATTATTGTTATAAATTTATAAAAACACAAATGTTTTTGGTGAAATTTTCGATGTGTCTTATTCAATTTTATTATAATATTATAACTGATGTATAATTTATTTTAAATTGTATTATTTTTAATATATGATATATAACACTATATTTGTGTAGAAATATTTGACCAAATAAATTTAATTAAGGCGAGTTTTCATTAAAGAATTTTTATCTAGTTGGTACGATTAACTATTTATATTTCAGTTTTTAGTAACAATACTATAGAGTAATTTTATTAAATATTATGTATATTATATATTATATCAGAGACAAATTCCTTTCGTTACCAATCTATATTTAGTAACATTATCTAAACATCGTTTATTATACTTATTATCTATTATAATAATAGTTATCATTTTTTGATTAATATTATTCAGGTGGTATATGGCCGGTAGAAGGACAGTCGAAATATTTGAGATTACTAACTGAGACACTCCTCCCCATGCGAATAGCAGGCAAGACAATGTCCGACATCACGTTGAAAGGTTGGACGATTGATAATCCTTCGGTCATACTTGGCTCGTCGATGACGATCGCGTACACCATTGTATTAATATTAATTTTAATTATATTAGGAAAGTTTAAGAAAGACATGTGGGTTGTGCACAAGTGAACTATAACGTTCCAAATAATATTTAAAATTAATTTATAATCGGCTTTATATATATATATATATATATATATATATATAATTTAATTAACAATTTTGTTATTGTTTGTTTTCAATTCCCCGTTATTACTTATACGAATCGTCTCTTTTGTATACTAAAGGTCCAATTACTATAAATGGCAATTCTATCGGTCAACGTTACCGGGACAATATAAACGTATTTAAATTGTTTTTTTATACATTTTTATCATTCGTATCAACATTATTCTTCATGTGAGTAAACTATATAGGTAATTGTAATAATACATAATACAATTTAAGTGTAATTTTTTTTTAAAAATATGGTGTCAATTGTTTCGTTAAATTTAAAAGTGAAATCATATAAGTAGTATAGAAATGTATGTTCTGGAACCGCCACCCAGTGTCGGTGGCGGTGCCGTTGATTTTACGGGGCGGAAGTGTGGTGGTGGTAGTGGTGGTGGTGTCGCTTTTTGTAATTGACCGTTAAATCTCCCTCCCCCACCTTCACCTTGCGACAACGTTATCACATTCCTTGGGTAGACGTGAGGTGGCGGTGCCAGTGCCGGTGCCGCTATTTGTAATTGACAGTTAAATCCCCCAACTTCCTCTTCCGCGCCATTATCACCTTCCTTGGGTAGAGGTGCCGGTGCCGGTGCTAGTACCGTTTTTTGTAATTACGGTTTTGACCGTTAAACCCCCCCCCCCCTTCACCAACTTTACTTTGCCCACCGTTATCGCATTCCTTGGGTAGGGGTGGTGATGCCGGTGCCACTATTTTTAATTGACCGTTAAATCCCTAACCCTCCCCTAAACTTGCCTGTGTCGCTATTTATTTATTTATTTATTTATTTATATATATCTGCATATTTTATGTACTCGTATATTTATACGCTTGGCGGCAATTTTACAAAGAAATATATAAGATGTTAATAAATGATAATGATAACAATAAAAATAAATAAATAACAGTAATTAATAAAAATATAACAAAATAAAGAAAACAGGCAAATCAAATGATAATATACACAAAAATATTATTTT
The DNA here is from genome assembly GCA_013282895.1 of Eriosoma lanigerum. NCBI lineage: Eukaryota > Metazoa > Arthropoda > Insecta > Hemiptera > Aphididae > Eriosoma > Eriosoma lanigerum. The sequence goes on from CM023358.1 coordinate 45,953,599, forward strand.
ATTATTTTCTATAAAAATACATGTTTAGTAATACTAAGGAGAACTAGTTTATGATTGTTTTGAAGGAGGGATCATCATTAGCAAGACGCATAAGACGATATATAGGTGAATTAATTAAGTAGTTAGATGAGTAAAAAAGAATTTGGAAAGGAGGGGCATTTCTGGTATATCGAGAAGGGACTTTAAAATTTATTTGAGAAAGGAGCATAGGACAATCAATTGCATTATTTAATAATTTAAATAGAAAAGATATGTTAAGATTTTGTCTACGATCAGAGAGACTGCTCAGATTTAAATATTTAAGGACCGGGGTATAATCGTGAGGAGGACAAGGGATCTTTAGAAAATAAGAGGCAAAATAAAGAAATTTGCATTGAACACATTCAATTATAATGGAATCAATAGATATTTGAGGATCCCAAAGAACAGATCTATATTCGATGATAGGACGATCATAGTATGATGGTAGGAGACTTTAATGCACTTGGTGACATTGAGTGACAGTCCCAATGATTTTCCCCGATGTACTAATCGGTCAAGATCAGATGGGAGAAGCACGGTATCATTTAAGTTATGAACACACATGAATAATTTTATGTCATCAGCGAATATAAGGAGTTGAGCATGACGTGAAATAGAAGAAGCACTATTGACAAGAATAGAGAATAACAGTAGTGAGAGGATGGCACCTTGTGGTACGCCCAATGAAGGTGTAATAATATTGGAAGTAGAGCCATTTAATTTCACCCATTGTTTTCGATCAATCAAATAGGATGAAAACCGGAAGAGAATGGAATCACCAAAACCAAAATCAGATAGGATTTCTATAAAAATTACTTGATCAACACGGTGTTTGTTATTGCCGTGTAAATAGTTAAATAAGAAAAAAACCGTTAAAAATTTAAAAACAATAATCACTACTCTTCCGTTGTATCATAAATATTATCACAAACGATTTTATTTATTATATATCAAATAACCGCTATAATTTAAATCGATTTATCGTTTTCAATTATTTTGAATATATTTTATTATTTTTCACACGCTCACAGTTCCACCGATAACACTAGTAGACAATACTTTATAATCGAAAACGAGCGTCTAAAATTAATCAGTATTCGTTTACTAGTCCGAGTGTCTTAATGTTTTATTAATATTATTAAATCTAGTGTTTTCACAAGTGTTTTCAAAAATGGAAGTAGCCACATATAACAAAAAAAAATAAACGTACGTAGCACCTGCGCCCATCGAACTGATTGACTGTACGTCGTTCGTCATAAACTTTTGGGATCGGAAATTTAAATTTATCGGAATCGACCCCGTAAATAATTTCAAAGTCGTAATTCATATTATTACTCAATCGCGTCACATCGTTATTTCGTTGAACGAATTGAATAAAATATTTAACGCGATGGATGAAATTTTTACAAATTTACTGAATGTTCTGCAAACAAAATCTCAGAAGAACTTTATTAAAAATCTCAAGAACACGACGCTTTCGAAAACAGTATATCAAGGTGAGAATCTTGCAAGACGCAAGACGAGTGTCGTGTCTTGTTAAATTCTAAAGACGTGGGAAATTTATAGACTTTGGAGTCGGCAATAAATCAATCATCGATGCACAAATCTGCGATAGTTCGTCCGCTGGTGTTGCTTCGATTCGACAAATTTGCCGATATATTCAAAGAAAAATATAATTATTCAAACACAAAAGATATGCTGTCGGCGGTCAAGAACACTTTAGGTATTACGATATCGAAATGTGAGCCCAGTTTCTCGTGGCAATTACGTACACTCGCGTTCAAACAGATAGTCCAGCGTTGGATGTTAAAATTGAACGATGAAAAGGTAAATAGTTTAATACCACGCAAATTTTTTTTTTTACTATTTCTACGTATAAAATTATTATTATTATTATTTCTAAACGAGTGACGAGAAAGACGGACACGGCTAATTCGTTACAATCGCCGTCGTGGTCCGCGATAAAATGTGATTTATATACGGATCCCGAAGAAAATTCACAGCCCAGGGTAAAACCATTAATAATATAAAATAAAAAAATTATAAATTGTTTTCATTTTTGTTATGTTGTAGAAATTTTATGAGAACATCGGAGCAGCCAAATTTATTAAGTCTCTATTCCCGATACAGTGCACATCAACGCCAATGATTTTACCTAACAGCCTGTCGAGTTCTGTATCACCGCTGACTTTTTCACAACTCGAAACACCGAAACTAAATAAACGAATACGCTCACCACCGCATCCGGTAATTTAATAACAATTTATTTATTTATAATTATTATTATTATATTATATTTTAATATATAATCATTAACTTTCAGGTTTTTGACGAAAACGATGGTCCCGAATATTACAATTTAAAGTACATGGAATCACCATCACCGCGAGATTACAGTACTGTTAACACTCCGCAATGGAACGCGAAGCGGCAATTATTTTATTGATTCTATTATGAAAAATTGTTTATATAATTACAATTTTTTTTTTTTTTTAAACATAATGTTAATAATGTTAAGCATGTACTATTATGTTTCTATATAATAAAATAAAACATTACAACTTGGGAATCGGGATGAATAATGAATAAGTTAAAAGCAAAATAATTAGTTAGTTTTTAAACCATATAGATAGTAAAATTTGAATAATAAACATATATATGTCATTCCCTGAATTTATATTTAGGTTACATCATATTCACTTGTCAATATTGCATAGATTACCTTCACATATCTTTGTAAAAACAATACATTCCTCGATCCGCTCAGAATCTAATATATAATTATATTATATTATATTATCTAAGATTTTTATTAAAACTTACAAACTAAAACTTAGCTAAAAACAATGGTTATTCTATATAACGTTATGAAATACAATTGATAATAATAATAGCAATAAAATAATAATGAGTATTTTTATTATTTTGTTATTATTATTTTACACATATTACTGTATTAGCCTATTGGGTAACAAAAAATTATATTTTGTTTGTAAATTAAAGAGGTTGATACCCAATTATTTAAGTTTAGTATAAATATTGAACCATAAATAAGTCATAAGTAGGAAATTATTAAACACCCTATATAAAAAATAAAAAAAATGAATGTTATTGTAACTCCGAAACAGCATATGTATCCACAGCTGCGCAACATCTTTTTCGTTCTTTTCCACAGCGACACTTTATTCGGGTGCTGTTTTGGTTTTTCGTCCATCGTGGTTGAATCCGCAATGGTGTTCGAATCCGCTATTGTAGTCAACTCCGCGATGTCCGCGATGGTGGTTGACTCTGCGATGGTGTTCGATGGATTTTGATTCAGTGTACGACAAAATTGTTCCGTCGTCTTTTCTGAATTCCGACTCCGTATCGCTTACTGAACAGTCAGGCGGAAATACGACCGTACTTTTCGCCGAAATAACCGATTTAATTGCCGATGGTGTTTCAGCTTGTTGTATCGAAGCTGCCGATATAGATATCGACGACGATGGTGGAACCCGGAAGTTCAAGTTCGTTTTTGTCCACCGTATAAATGCATTTGTTGATGGCAACATTCCCATCGGAGGATTGAATAGTGTTACACTACGCCTAACACTAGGAACGCCTGTCTTTGATTCCATTATAGCGTTTAGATTGAAATATTTCGCTCAGAAATTCACTAGAGTAATTACAATATTTCTGCGTAAAATGTATCAGATATCGTAATTCGTATAAACTCGTTCAAAGTTATTAACGTTATAAAATATGTTGTTATTGTCGAATGAAATTGTTGTATGAACGATAACTTTCCTTGTTTCCGTGAAGTACAAATAATAATAAATATGCATTATATTGGCGAGCATTGTATATCGAATTTTATGTTACTAAATTAAATTAATGCATAAAATATTTGTTTATGCGAAAAATTGTCTCTTTAGAGTTTTAGACCAATTGTTTTTGATTCTTAAGGTTGCTTTTCGAGTCCTATAAATAAAATAATGGTCCGATATGCTATACCGATATGTTCTTGATGAAATACTATCAAGAAAATCCAAAATGAGATCAATGTAATCAACACGAGGCAAATAATTTATATTACAAATGTTATAAATATATTTAATTAATTAATTATTCTTATTTTCTTCTTCTTCTTCTTCTTCTTCTTCTTCTCATATTCGAGTCGAACACCGCAGCAAATTTTCTGCTATACCATATAATTTCATTTTGGATCTTCTTGATAGTATTTCGGATACTATACTACTCATATAGCTCACACTCCGTTATCGTTAAAAAAAACAGCTCGTTTTATTATAACCGCCGTTAAATGAAGCTCGAAAGGAAACAAATTGTATTTATTCTTATCATGATTATATTTATCGTTTATATATTATATATATTCTGATTTTAACACTTTACCGTTTATGCCAATTGGAATCTTTTATCTTCTCTACAAATAATTGTAGGTAGGTCCAGTACTAAATATTTAAAATTTTTATGTTAAAAATACTGAATTTAACTAAAAATTCCAATTGAAAATTTTAAAATTTTAATAATTCATTCAATATTAGTTCAATTTTAAATCTGATTGAAACACCACCTTGAAATTCACCTGAAATTCGATTAGTACAAAATTATAATTTATTTAATTTATTTAATAAAACTTGCCCTAGATTCACCTTAGTCAACTATTAGTAAAATTTTACGCGTTTTAGCTTCATTAGCTGACAAATGATACTATGCATGCGTTTTCATGTTGCACATACTTAACTATATAATAAATAATAATCGTCTTCACTATAGTTAGGACTTAGGTTAAGTTCTTGGCATAATTAAATTCTAACATAATATTACAAATAAATTTTAAGGTTGGCATTAGCTCAGAGTTCCATTTGTAAATCAAAATCCTCTTATATCAAAATCCAATGAAACATCTTCAGAAATCTTATGCATTTTTTAAAAATATCGATACTTAATTTAAAATACGAGTTACAATCCGATAAACCTTTAAGAGTCGTTCACAGAAACCTATACCCTTTTAAATAAAGTTATAGGCTATTAGGTACCATAGTTTATAATTTTATATGAACAATGATTATAATAATAAACATGTATAAAAAAATCACACATATCCAATTCACACTTGTCCGCCAAATATATTGGAAACAACAATGTAAAATGTAAAATACTACTGAAATTTTTATTTTGTTGTATCAAAAATTATAATATATCTCATAATTGCATTTTGTTATGAATTTTTTTATTATGTATTTATGTTATAATTTTCTGTTAGTGTAACAGTATTACCTATACGTAATTTGAAATTTTGGAATAATTTATGGATTACGACATAAACTAAACGCTATATATGGTTACAATGTTATCAATGTAATAGTATACAATTATTTCTTTTACAGTTTTAAAAGTTAATCTTTCAGAAATTTTATCATCAAAATTCAATTTGTTTTGATAACTCTATTTTAATTTTGTAAACATGTGTAATTGATTGGCCTATTTCCTAGGTTATTTAGGAATTCGATAGGAAATCATATTAATGGCTGATGGTTGAGCGACAGGTTGGATGATATTAATATGTTTGATTCATTTAGTATGACAAATACAAGTTTATGGTTTTCTTCAATTTTAATTAGTCATTAAAAAGTCATGGAGTTAAAAAATATTATTAAATTTCATACATAACTAACAGAAAATAAGTTCTTAAATTTATTTTAATTGTAAATGTTTAATTAGACTTTTGGAAGTATGTAAATTAGTCATTCGATTATTGGTTAAATGTATTGAAATCATTTCACTTACAGAATATTAATTTATGTATTTCTTTTGCGTATGAATTATTAAATATTTATTTATTTTATGATATTTATAGAGTTCGATATTTTAGTAAAATATTAAGTATGACTTTGTTTGTAAATAACATTTTATTAAGTACGTAAATAGTATTTAATATGAAAAATAATTTATTGCCAAAAATACACATTTTAGGGCTTCATAGATATGCACATTAATTTCACCAACGTATAATAGGTAGTATCTTCATTTGTACTAAAAAAGTTGTTTTGTGTAATATGATTATTATATTCATAAAATTTACAAATGGTTTAAAATAATCTACCTAATTAAATTAGATCGATGGTTAATATGATAATATTGATAATTGTAATTATAGCATACACATTTTACACATATAATGAATTTGTTATTACATCCTACAAACATTTACCAATTTTAATACTTTTAAGTAAATAATGATTTTATTTTGTTTATTATAATAGGTTATTAGTTAGGCTATGTCATATATTATTTTTATTTAAAAAAATACATTATTATCCACTTCATAATTTTTATTTATATATTTAAATTTTATTCGGAAATCTTCATTAAATTCATTTACTGAAAATGTTGATGGGTAAAATACCTATTTTCAATTAGTTATTGATTCTTAGGATTGATTAATTATACATAGGTAGTCCACTGCTATATGTAATTAGGAAATAGGTATATTAGTAACATAATTATCAATAGGTAGCGTAGTTGCATTGGTTAAACAATAATTATAATTTAGACACAATACGCAAAACACACTACAATTATGCGAGTCTTAGTTACAGTTAATAATGTGTCACACATAGAATACTAGTTTTTATATAAATAATCTGCTGTAAGAAATAGGTATCATTTATAATAATTAATTAATGGGAAATAATAAAGAACATTAAAATATTATGGATATTAGATACTATAATTTATATAACAATTTGAAACTGAAATAAATATAGCGACCCAGCCGATGGCTTTAAATATTAGCTGTTTGGTTGTATCACAGATTATATTAAGTATATTGTATCTTATATTGAACTTTTACTATACTTGTATTACAGGAAAATAAGGAACAATCTTTTTAAATTTTAAAATTCACATTTTTAATAAAATTATTTTAACATAAATTAAAAAAAAAAAAAACTACTTAAATTTGCATTATTTCTTGGACTCTTTCCGCATAAATAGTAAACACATTTATTTCCACGAGACATAATTAAATATGTTTGAATACACAATTATTGCATAAAAAAAAAAGAAAAAACTTAATGCATTGAAAATTGAAATGGTCAAACATAAACCTTCAATAAATACAAATTTTAGATTCTGAACGGAGCGAGGAATGTATTGTTTCTACAAAGATGTTTTTTTTTATGTATGAAAACATTTTTTCCGGTAGAAATAATTGTCTGATTACCATAAGTAGGATATGCTTTCGGTAGCAAATCGTGTCTAATTAGTAGTTTTTTTTTCTTATGCCGCAGAAACTGGACCATTTGCTTTTGTTTACAAAAGGATTTGATAACATAAATATTTTTGTATATATATATATATTAATAATTAAACTACTTTGTTAGTCTTCAGATTTGGTTTGTGTGGTTGGTTCCTCCTAGAAATTGGAGTACATTGAGGTTTCGATGAGATCCGATCCCAGCATCTGGCATAGAGAGTGAGATAATTTGTTCCTCAGCCTCTAGTCAATTCAATGTTATAACTATGGAAATACATATTATATTATAAATGTATTAAAATTTAAAAATAGCTATGAAGGTAACTTAAAACAGAATACTATTTTTATAACATGTGTAAGGAACAGTAAGATTCAATAAATATAATTATTTAGGGATGATACACGCCATTGACACGAAACTATATTTTTTATTGAATATCTATATAATATAGTTTGAATAATTAAAGTTTTATGAATGTGACGTTTTTCAAGAAAACGATATCAATTAAAGTATTAAAAAAAAAAAAAATGTGTACCATCACATAGATAATGAACACCAATCGTAACCATTGTAAATATTAATATGTATAATATAGGTATAACAAGGTGTACCTACTGATACAGATATTGGACTAAATTAAAAATATCTTAAAAAATAATATTATTAAGATTGTTATTATTAGATATAGGTACTCAAACCGGTAGACCTTCTTAAAATGTATGTGAATGTTTTGAAATATCAAAAACTAGAACCCAGTGATTAAATTATAAGGTTAGAATATAATATTTGAATGCGAAAATTGTCGAGTTAATTAGAGTTGGTGGTTATTGTTGGTAGACCAAGTTTTTACCTTTGAGACCTTGAAAATATCAAGTATTCAATATTATTATTTACTAGATTATTATAAAGTAGTATAAAATAAATACATATTAATTTTATTTGTATATATAAATAATAAATATCGTGAATTAAATATGTTTTTATGGTTTATTTGTATATTTTAGTTGGATTTTTTCAATTTGTTCTTCCAGTGGTTTCTAAAATATATAACATACCTACATAATATTATTATATAAAATATAATATTTGTGTTTATTAAATTGATGAAACTTTAGAGTCTTTTTATTCGGAATTGAAATAACATTAATATAATTTAAAAATAACAATTATAAATAATAAATAATTTTTTAATTCATAGCGTTTTCGTTCTTAGAATACGTATATAAACGAATTACACATTGATCTAGATGAAAAGCTAATAACAATGTAACAAATGTAAAAATTTCAAAATAATTTTAAATTTCTAAATTTGATTTTTTTCAATTTTGTACCTATTGTAATATAATATTTATGTATATAAAATTAACTATTCTAAACTATTAGTTATATAATATTATAAGCTATTTCATTAATTTTTATTATCGGCATTGGTACCTAATAATAATATAGCAGTTATGTTCTTATCACAAATCATTATTTATACTACTAATATAGTAATGGTAATAATTCGATTAAATTCTGAGATTGAGATCATAATAATCACCAAATAATGGTTTGTATACATGACTATATAAAATTATTACCTATTTAAAAACCATAAAAAATAGGTAGTCACTTATAGCTGTTTTATATTTGTCACAAACTATGAATTTTTTACACTCTGTTATTACAAATTAAACTTTTCGATTTATTGTAATCTTTTACATTATAATTTTGTTATTACTTTAATTTGCATCGTTACGCGAGCGTATTTAATAATATACTTTGTCGAAGAGAATGCATAAATTGAACGAAAATAAATTAAAATCATCAAATAAGATTTCATAAAAACAGTAATTTCCAAGGTGAATATAATATATATATATAATTAATATAATTTTTGTGACATTCGTGTTTCGTCTATGACTTTCTAGGCGCTCGATAAATACCATTGTTTCGTTTGTACCACAACATCCAAAGAGATTGTGTGCTATATGGATATTTTATTATTACACAACTACACGCATAATTGTATTATATTTTTACCAAAGTGTCCATGAATAATAATAATAATATTATTATAATTGTAGTAACCTATTATCTTTGAGAGCCCATTAGAAATTAATTGGGTTTTGTTAATCGTATAAGTATCATCTTTTTGATTTCTTTAATTATGTACCTATGTATTTTATTGCGTCAGACTTTACAACTATTATATCTGCGAGTTTATTAATTATTAAACAAGCAATATTTGTTTTTGTTTATACATCATATTGTTTGTTTAACGCATTAACTATAACCGAGATATTCGCAACAACATTGATTTGAAGAAGTTTAACAACCATAATATTATGAAATTATCATTAGGTGCTTATCTAAAATTATGATAATTCGTTATAATGATGATAGTAACACCCACCTATGTTTGGGTTGCGTCATTCATCAAATAAATAATATAATAAATATCATATACTTACAATTATTAATTTATTTTTTAACGATTTGTAAAACTTTTGTAAAACAAACCATTAGTTAGTACTCCGATTTTGAGATCGTAAATGATTTATTATTATATGGATTACTCGTTATAATTATTTTTAGTTAGTTAGTAGAATTTAAAATTATTTTATCATTAACATGACTTATATTAATATTAAAATTATAACATATAAATTGATAATAGTTGTTAGTATACAATTATATACATTATATTTAATTATAATTATATACAGTAGTTTTTTGCTAAATTATTTTATATTATATTTACATTAAAGTTCATTGTGAAGTTGTTTTAATTAACTTTATTTATAATTGATGTACATTTTTAAGTTATACACAATATAATATAATGAGTATATTTATCTTACTCTATGTATTTCTTGTTCGATCAGTGCTTGAATGTGCATCTTTTATCTGGAGTTCTCATCGAAACATTAATATTGAACGTTTAAATATAATTCAGAATACATTTTTAAGATTATTTGAGTTTCGATGTGGTGTTGGCGTTAATTTAAAAAAGTTAGAGACTTTATCAGAAAGACTTCTTAAAAATATGATTTTTTATTTATTAAATGATAAAATTGACTCTCCAAATCTGTTAGGAAAATTATCTTTTGCTGTTATTTCCTTTAATTTAAAATATACGATATTATTTTATAATAAATTCCATAGAATTATTTATGATAACGCATCCCCTTACGATCGTGCTTTTCGCACATTAAATCATTTGTCAAATATTGATATTATTCACGATCCTTTATTTTATGTTTAAAGAAAATTATAATGATGTAATTAATTTATGTTCCGTTTTTAATATTGTCGTATTATTTTTCTGTAATTATATTAAAATTTAAAATTAGTTTTTATTGTACTCTGTGTAGTATAGGATACCCTTTGGGAGATGAAATTCAAGTAAATTCAAATAAATAAATATTATTTACATTGTAGCTCATGCTGTTTTAATTAACTTTAATTAAACTTTATTATTGGTGTATAGCTTACAGATATATATATATATAAGCTGCACACTATCTTGTATCTACTCATATCAGTTGTTTTTGTATAAACCTTAACGATGGTGTACATTGTTTTCATTTTGTGATCTACAGTAATTTGTTCATTCTGATTTTTAACTATGTCTAAATCTAACACTCCGATTAATACTGGTTTATAGATTAGGCGATAAGAACTCATCTTGCACTTCTAATGAAGATAATATTTTTATTGCTTTTCAGGATTTAAAAAAAAGAAATTATATCTTCTAATAATGTATAAAGTATCAGTTAATACGGGTTAGCAATCAGATAATCGTTCTTAAGGATGAGAATTTACAACATCGTAATAATTTCGAGGATCTCAATGTAAAAGAGGCTTGTTTAGAGAACAGTTTCCTTACTATTCAATCGCATTCGATTATTTCTAAAGTATTTTAAGAATCTTTCGAGTGGTCGAAATTTTCTACCAATCGTATTGCATATAATGTTCCTGAAAGTATATATACACAGGTATATATTTTTTAATGTACTAAAAAGTATACAACCTTTTATACAGCCCGTTTATATTATAATAAATGAAGAAATATTATTGTATAATATAAAATTATGTACCTACCTATGTAATTTCAGTATATAAATAAGAAAATCGTTTTGCAATTTATTAGTGAAATAAAAAAAGTTTCATAAAATAATAAATTTATATAAAAAAATATCCATTATTCACAATGATTTTGTAATTAAATATTACATTTGTTCTACGTTTATCAACCTTTTAATTAAAAATGGATAAAAATTTAGTATTATTTTTTAAAAATTTATTGTATTCATCAAAATATAATATCTAAACTTTTATATTTTTATTTGTTTATTTTATATTATCTCTATTTCTAACTCATATGCTCAGTGACGTCCATTGGCCAGTTTCTAAATTATTAAAAACAACACATAAATTAATAGAAAAAAAATAATTAAAATGATTAGTTTTTATGGTTCCTTTTATAATGAAAATTAAAAAAATAAATAGGTATAGAGATTTATTTATTTGTTTTTACAATTATTAATGATATTAAACAATATAATGATAATAATTATTATTTTTTTATTGATCAAAAACAAATGCCATTAGCCAATAGAGGTTTACATAAATATGCTATTTACAATATTGTTTTATATTATATACATAGAGTTAATATTTACATTTTATTTTACATTATCTTAAACATGTTTGTATTTTTAAAAAGATTAACTATAATAATCAATAATAATAAATAATATACATTACTTGTAATACAATAATTCAAATGTGTAAAACATTCGAATTTTAATACTATAACTGCTATTCTGTAGGATTTGAAAACAGTTTTAGAACGTTGAACTTATCAAAAATTATTGAAATGTTAAACAGTAAATACTAACGAACACAAAAAATGTTAATATTTAATTGTCACTATAAAAAAATAGTACAATAAGCGAAATATTTGACACAATATTAAACATTATTTAACTAAAATTGTTATTAATTGTTTATAATATTAAAATTTGTAATACAATTATTTTTGAATTTAAAATTTTATTTGTTTTTGTGTCTTTGTATACGAACTACCTATGACTTTTACAGATTTTTATAAAAGTCCATGTCCATGTACATGAATTATAATATTATGTACTTTTAAATTTAAGACCGTTATCTACATTTTGATGATTAATATAATGTATCGATTACCAAGAACCAATATAATTTGAAAATAAAGTTGATAATAACTAATTCTCATTTTAAAGATATAGAAAGCACAAAGTCTATTACGTAACTAATTCCATATGGAGCCTAATTATTTTCATTAATCCATAATATATTTTATATAAATTATAGATAATTTCAGATATTATCATTAAGTTTTGTGAAATTTGTAATATTATCTGGTATCTATACACGCCGTGTAGCCTGGTTATCGTCTATCCTATAATAGCAATATTTTGTTGTTTAATATTTTTAATATATTAAAAAAAAGTAAAACTTTAAAAATATGTTTAACTTAAAAATGATTTTAATTTAATTTAATTATATTAAATTAAAAATAACGAAAAAATACATTAAACGTTTATATTACCAATAGCATTAAACATAAAAAATCAACATTTACAATATGTATAACGTTAAAAAAAATACAATTTGTAACTATTAAATTTAACGTTAAAAAAAAAAAAAGTATTAACCAAACCTTGCTATTGTGTAAATATGAATGATCTAAAATTTTTATTCAGTCCTACACGAACGTATGGGAATGAAATATTCTATTCATAAAATTGATTAGAAATGATTTTGGTCGTCTGTATAATACAAGTTATTATACAATATAGACTGCAGAATCGTGTGAAAACGATAAGTTCACAAATTGTGCATAAATGAATTATGATTAATATAGGTAATAAATTAATCCTTGGTCAGGTGAGACTGCACATATAAAATCTAGATGGACTTGTTTCAATTAATTTAAATTACTTACATTACAATGTACAATAATACATTATACAACCTTGTGAATAGTGAATATCATATTATCATTAAAATATCATTAAAATTATGTATTTTAAGTGTTGATAAATTGTTTAATGCTGTTTAATTATCAAAACTCGATTATATTTCGGTGCACGTATTTAGTGTTTCTTCCTCTTATAAAAATATTTAAGTAATGATTTCAGGTAATAATAATATAATTTGTTGATTATTTTAATATTTTATCAATTCTACGTTTGTACCTATCCAGAATTAGAAAAACAAGTTTTAACTTATTACTGTATGTATATCAATAATACTAATTATAATTTTTGTTATTCATCAGATAATTTAATTTTTTTTAGCAATAAAAAAAAACCAAACATGCTTTGTGAGATACTACTTAGGGTACTTTAGGGTAGCTCGAATGTAAATTGTTCGAAAAGTCAAATATTCAAATAAAAAATATAATTATAATATGCCCGAGATCGAAAAAAATATTATTGCACCAAATTAATTATAATTTATTATAACAAAGTAAGAGTTAAAATAATAATTATTGTTACGGTAATTTAATATTAAACTCTCGCATAATTCATTGAATATAATTTATTGTTAAAACAGAAAATAATCAAATTATTTAATATTACCTAAATTTTATAATATCAAATAGATATTTCTTTATTATTTTTTAAAAAATAAACGTTAATCGAAATATATTATACTTTGTACATTTAAAAGCACAACATCATAATATAATTTTTAGAACTCTTCTTGTCATTTAATAGCTTATTTTTAACATTTTATATTACCTATATAACAAAAATAATTATATTTTTAGTGGTTTATCTATTGTTCACTGATAATTAAACATTTAACAATTACAAATCGTAATAAAAAAATATGAATTTTTGTATTATTATTAAATGTTCAATTAGTTCAATACTTAGTTATTAGTATTATCGTTTGTCATACTAAGTTGTCTTTTCTATATGTCTTGTATTTAAATTTTAAACAAAAATGTATTTTATATAAAAAGCATTTTAAATAAATAAATATTTAATTATTAAAAAAACTTTTAATTTATAACTCGTTTTAAATTATTTAAATATAAATAAACTACTCTAAAAATATGTATATACATACCACAGGATAATTAAATCAATATTTATAATACAGGAATTATTAATGTAAAATACATATTTTAAGAAGAATGTATACTGCACTAATTTTAGAATCATGTCGATGTCATTACAGAGTATGATTTTTGTCCTTGTTTAAGATAAAGTAGTCTTAAATGATTGGTCCACTAAAATTTATTTTTTACTACGCGGATCTATTCAACCATGGTTTTAATTTATCATACAAACCGCAGTCAGAATAATAGATAATTTAATTAAATATTTTAAGAGGTTATCATAAATTAATAGTTATTATTTTTAATTAATGTGCAGAACTAAATAAATTATATTAGTTTTTTAGTCTACACTTCTACAAAGAAGTCTAAAAAAAAAATTTATAGTTTGGATAGGTCCAAGGACCCTACAAAGCTACCTATGATGAGGGGTTGGGGTTACAAACCTCATTTGAAATTTAAAATAGAATTATTATTTAATATTTAATATTAAATTATATGACAAAAAAATTTCTAAAAACTTTGTTTCAGTCCTCAGTTAAATTTTCTTCTACCCAATCTCTTAAATTATAATTTTAAAGTTAATTTATCTATTTTATTTTAGGTGTTTTTAATTGTTATTTTTTAGTTGAGATATGAATATTAAAATAACACATTTGAGCTAGGCTAAATAATCGAATTTTTAATCGAGTAAAATATATTATATTGTAATATTAAATTAATAATTTATATTTATAATATGAGATTAATGATAATATAATATAATATATATATATATAAATGAAAAATATACAAGTAAAAAAACTCAAGTTTTATATTACCAATTGAAATATTATAAATGTGTTTGAATGATCGGTAGTATTTAAATTTTTTTAAAATTATTTTTAAGCGTATTTTGTTTTATTTCACAGAATTGATCGATCAATGGTATAATATTTTATTTTATTACAATGACCCTGTAAAATGTATATAGGAGTACGTATTTCCGTGTTTAAATGCATCGGAAGTCTGTTGACGATCCTAATTTGTTATTATATTAGAAACCTGTTTGATCACTGTATTTCATGGTCCAATCAAATATCGTGTTATTACTATAATATATTACAAGTAATAAAAAAATTATAATTGTTTGTAACATAAACTATAGATATTAATAATTTTTAAATATTTTAATGTTAATTAAAACTTTATAAACGTTTCTTAATAATGTCGAGACCAAAGTAGGATCTTTTCTATCTGGATAATGATAAAGTCATTAATATTCATTCAGATAAATGTGATAAAAAAACAAATTAAAATTTATCAAGATAATAATAAAGATAAAAATTCTTTAATACGTTTTCTATAGAAGTTTTGCCTATAGAGCTCTGCAAACAAAATTATTATCCATTTTTAGATTCTAAGCGGAGTGAGGAATGTATTGTTTTTATAAAGATGTTTTTTTTTTTTTAATGTATGAAAACATTTTTTCGGGTAGAAATAATAGTTCGATTACCACAAGTAGGGTATGTTTTTGGTAGCAAATCGCGTCATACTGGTACTTTATAAAGCTCATTTTTCATATTTCTCAAAAGTTATTCCCTAGGACAAGAAAAATTACCAAAAAATGGCAAAAAAACTGCAAAATTACGATTTTCGTAATTATTAACTTTTTATTTCATTACAACTAATTAATTTTTGAACGTAGGGACTTGAAAATTTTTTTGAGTACTAACAATGATAATATACATCAAGTGTGGTAAAATTTTGGAAAGGATTATTTGATTATTTAGCTAAATATAGAACTTTGAATTGTTTCTAAAAATGTTTAATATTACTTGTAATTTTCAATTTAACGATTTGAAATTTTTGTAAAAACCTAATCATACACTATTTAATCTAGTTATAAAATATTTTGAAAATCGTGACTGACAATTTTTATCATGAAATGATAATTCCTTAAATTTTAATCGTAGGGATTTAAAATTTATTTCGCATATTTACATACGTAATTTACACTCGTAGTAAATTTTGGAATGGATTATAAGTATAATATAATTTAGTATATTGATATTTGCTCAGAATCGTATTTTCTAATGCAATATCAATACATTCAAATTTTAATAATTATAATAAACCACTAATTTCTCCGAGGACCGAAGGGGCGAAGGAGGAACGCCCACAATCGGCCTTCCCATGTTTTAAAATTTTTATTATTAAATTGTGTTTACCGTCTATTGTTGAACGGTTTAGGGCATAATGAAACAATTTGTCAGTAAGTCTTGTATTGTGTTTAAAAATTTTGTTCAAAAATTAATTTAAGAAATTACCGTGGTGACAATAACCAGGACATCATTTATAATAATTATTGTTATTGTTTTTGAAATATGTTTATTTTTTCCTGCGTCTATTTATTTCAATCACATTAATTAACCGTCTACTTTTTATTCCCCCTTTATATTTTCTTATAAAACTTTTGATTTTCTTTAATTATTTATAATAATTAAATATTAAATAAGATATTATTTTAATATACTAATGATTTTATAAATATTATATTTAATATTAACATTCTTGATATGTAGGTAATACTCTTAAAGTCCATTATGGCCTTTATAATTCTTTTATGCCAAGTATTTAATGAAAAATCCACTTTGAGGGGGTTGTAACATGATGCGTAAACGTCCTCCTTCGGAGAAAATAGACCGCCTGACTATACGACGACACCAATTATATTTTAATCATTTTAATATTATAATTATCGACGTGTACCCCTGCGTACCGCGTATATAGGTTACATCAGAATGTAATATGAAATTTAATATAAAATTGCGACCGACGCGATCGTCGTAAATAAAATAGGTCTCTGTCACCTTACGACCGTTGTTCAAGGTGCGTAGGCGTATTTTTTGTAAAAAAATTTGCTAACGTTTACAATCTTAAATTTTAAGTGGTTCGAGTTTATTTACCGAATTTATTTTTATTGATTTAATGATTTCAACATTTTTAGCCTTTGAGGTAGTACCTATACTATTACTTACACTTATTTTGGAAACAAAATAAAATCACAAGACGCAAAGGTCTGGGAATATGTATAGTAAATTAGCTGTTGATACATACATCTTTACATTTTTATTGTATCAACGAACATGTAAGAACACAATGTAAATAATTGTGGGAAAATTATAATTATATAGGTACAATAGTTGTTTTGATTTAAATTCAATACCTTTATATTTTTGTATGTTTCCAGAATAATTAAGGATGGTTTGGTTCAGTGGTGGATCTAGGATTTTCTCAAGGAGAGGGTGATATTAAATATGTGTATTGGTAAACCTCAGTAATATTAACATAAAATAATAAATGTATATTACCAATAACCTTTATTTTACCTATCAAGGGGGATATGATTCCCCACTGTAGATCCGCCACTGGTTTGGTTATGCGCAATTCGTATTGCCGTTTATATGATTACTGTAAAACCAATACATTCCTCGATTCGTTCAGAATCTAAAATAAGCGGAAAAAATTATCAACATTAAAACTAAAACGAATAACAATAGATTATGGTAGTAAATAAAAAACAATTTTGGAAGGAGGATAATATATATATATTTTACTGCCATGGTTATACGTACTGGGTTATATCAGTCGACGAATGATAAAGTTTTGAAATGAGAGAATAGGACACAGTTTCATTAGAAAATTTTAAAATAATGCCTCGGGTACATATTATATTATATCTTGTTAGGAAATGTTTGGTGACAAAAAGTTGACGGGTAAAGTTTGAAATATAATATATCATACATTCATTTATATCGAAACGGATCGTACACTAATTGCGTCAAATCCGGCAAAGTACATCTGTCGGTAGACGAATAACAGTTTTATAATTACATACATAGCCACACTGTGTAAATCTTTCGATTGCTATAAGTTTTTAGGCGTTTTCACTACGGTGCTTATATTTTCGACGACTAGATGCAGTTGTACATCGATTTTATTCAATTAAGAACTATCCCGTTAACCAAAAATAGAATTCCCACGACAAATCATATAATATTCCTACTCGTATGACGAACTTTTAAGCCCCGAAGATAATCTTTATTGATAATATAACGTATTTGTCGAATAACAAAGACCACCAAGGCACTAAGAATTGTCCAAAGACAAGACAATAATAAACTATTATACTTTGGAATAAATGTATCTTCATTATTTTCTATAAAGATTTACATTTATATTATATATGGTCTAAACATAATTCATTTTATTTTATTTTACAGACAGATGTCTAATATGTAATACTTACATTATTCAATAATAACAATTATAACAAATAATAATAATTAATTTATAAATAAGTACAAATAATTAGTTAAGCAATATTAAAAGAACGTGGAGGTCGATTCCAATTTCAATTCCGAGGTCGGTTCTTCTTTCGTCCCTTCAGAACTCGGAGAAATTAGTGGTTTATTATAATTAAGATTTGAATGCAATTATATTGTATTCAAAAATACGTTTCTGAGCGAAACTAGTCAGATACTCAGATTTACAATATATTATACTGATAATCCGTTTATCCGTTCAAATTTTACCTCGTGCGAAGACTACCTATGAGAATATTTTTAAATATTAACAATTCCTTATGTTCAAAATTGCATTAGTTATTCCAAAATATTTAATATAAAATTCATGTCAACCGCAATTTTGCCAATTTTCGATTATTTTATGGTATGTTTTCTTATCCCAATAAAAACTTTTGAGTCTTTCGAAAAATGAGTTAAATAAAGTACCAAATAGATGCAATTTTTAACCGAAAACTCTACTTGTGATAATCGAACCATTATTTCTACTGAAAGAAGTGTCTTCCGTCAAAAAAAAAAAAAAAACGCAAGTAAGTGTATCTAAAAAATAGTTGTAACTAAGGATAATAATTATGTATACTTATATGATAATATTAACAATGGAATAAAAAATTATATTATTTAAAGCGATTATTAACTTCAAGATTATTGTTATAATACATTAAAATATTAAAAAGTGATAAGACATGTAGTTATGGATGAATTATGAATATAAAATAAATGTTTATTGCGAGTGTTGCGGATAGTTATTTTAAATTTAACCAGGAAAGAGTCATCATACATTGTTCATTAATCTTATTATTTATGATATTTAAAAAGAAAATTGTTAGGTATAGTATTCAGTAACTCTATGTACTTTTAAAACATCCATTTTTAAGTAATTTAAAATACGTAACCAGTATGGGTAATTCTTAGAATATTTGATTTATAGCATTATTTAAAGTGAATGGCTTAATTTTGATTTTTTTTTAAGCTGTCTGCTATGTCCGATGATATTATTTTCCCAAAATGATGAGGCATTGATGAAAGGTTTATTAAATTCGGAGCAGTTTCGTTTGATCATTTTAAATACAGATAGCGCTAATATATGGAAAATAGAAAGTTATTTTGAATTAAATAGTATATCTAATTATTTACATAATTCTATCAAAATATAAATTTGAAAACTATATAAAGTTTTTATGAAATTGATTGAATCAAATAGGATCATTTATTTATTCATGGATTTATTTATCATGATTGACATCTGTGCTGACGGTGAGTTACCGCATTCATATTATGTTGCACTGAAATTAGCTAATTTTTAAGTAAATACCAAAACAAAATACGTGTTTAAACAAAACTTTTGATATATTTTAACTCATTTATGCGTAAAAATTGAATGAAACACTAAAGTAAACAATTGCAATTCGTTTATTGAATGTTATTTATTTATTTTAGTAGGTACCTAAAAATTTTAAACTTTTTAAAATATTTATCATCGTTAATTGTGAAGTATTTTTTAATTAAAAATTACATGCGATTTTATAATAAATATTATTACTTTTATATTATTTATATTATTTATACTATTCACTATTTGTTTTTATATAGGTACGGCTATAGATAGGTACTATACTTACATAACATATATTTTAAAACAAAATAAACTTTACACAACTTTAACAATTATAATAAACAGACACAAGACATGCTTAAATTTAAAATAAAATTAGTTATAAACACTATTAGTTATTACGTATTATTGGCTTAAAATGGTGAAATAAAGTATTTTACAGAATATTAGTTTTTATCAGTTTATTATTACTATATATATCTTATATTATTTTAAAAAGCACACACGGTCAGAAGTTAATTTTAATTACATTCCTAAGTATTAATATAATGTAATAATAATGTATAAATGGGTATTTTTTGATGTTTTAACTTTAATATTAAAGGGATCGTGTTAAAGTCATTAAAAATTTTCTCTTAATAAGATTGTTATTATAATCTCTCTCTTATAGTCTTATTGTGTTACAAAATATCGTTTTTTAATAAATGTTTAAGTCAATAAAAAATATTTGATAGTCATATTTAAAATAAAAAATATATACGTAATGTACTTATATTTTCTATTAAATATTTACTTAATTAAAATGTTAGTTGAAACTTTAAACGAAATGTAACCGGGTACGTTTATTAATTCTATAAGTATATTTCTTAGTAACTATTATAATTATAACTGTTAAGATTCACCAATAAGGCAATAATTAACAATTTGAAATCGTTTTCATAAATGCAGTTGCTTTCGTTAAACGTGCATATTTACGTACTTTTGATTGTAATTATTTTCGACGTGACGGTAAAATTTTAAAATGAAACTGATTTGTCTGCGGGTTAATTGTAATATTGAAAAATATTAAACTTCACCGAAGGAATCTCGTCAAGTTTATTACTTGTGAGAATATCGGTTTGTACAATTACTACGAACCCGAATGTGAAAATTCTTGTCAACTATAAATCTAAGAATTAAGATGTTAACGAGAAGTTACAATGTGTATGCGGATGTCAAAATATATTTGGATCCACGTATTATATGAGTTACATATTAAAATCAATTCTTTGAATTTATTAAAACTGTAAAATAATAATTTATGCGGTTGTGTAAAGCAAAATGAAGATCTTAATATAATATTTACCTATATGCCATGATTGAATTTAACAGCGTTGAATAATACAAGAAGAACTATATATAATTATATAAATGAAATATTAAATGTTATATATTATCCATATAGCATATATTATATTTAATAAACATGAAGTTATATTTTATTTAGTTATTTTAAAATTTTAGCATATAATTTTCTCTCAACTTTAATGCTTGGTGGAGAAGTATTTATCTTTAATAGTTAATCATCCTTGGTTATTTGAAAATGAAAATCATGCAAATTCTGGCGATAGTCATGCAAAATCATACTAAATAATGACATTAAAAAAAATTGAAAATTCGAATGGGGTATGGTTGGGGACACATGTATGTGATTAGTTTTGAACTAATTAAATCTACAAACATTTAATATTACCTATGAAGTTTCTTCTCAAGCTTTCTACTTTCTTGGCCATATAATGTTTCTGTTTCATCTCAATTTGAATTTTGTTCTATACTCATATATTATTGAATATTATATGTGAAAATTAAATTTTCTAATTGCACATAAAAAATGTGCTTTCAGAAATGTTAATGTTGTCATAACTTGTTTATAATTTCAACCATTAATTTACAAGGTAATGAAACATTTTAAAATTGTTTTCTCGATATAGATAAGAAACATTAAAAAAAAAAAATTGGTCGTTTTTAATATAACATATTTTTGTAATAAGTATCGAATTGGTTTACGGTAGATTTGGCAATTTATTCAAGGTTTTAATATTTGATTTCATCAATAGGAATATACAACAAAATAATAATAAAAATTACCTATAATAATACGATAAATGTATTTATAGTTTTTAAATGCCAAAAAAAAAATCTATTTATCAATAAATTTTAAAGGATATTATAGTTTTATAATCGTGGTATATATTAATAAAGATATTATAATATTGTTATTTTATGAATAATGACGTATAAAATACACACTTTTATTATAAATATACAAAATTGATATGTAAAAGTTTACAACCTATATTTATTATTATAAATTTTAATTCATATTTGTATTTCATTCTGGCAATGAAGAAAAAACTAAAATAGTCTTATTATTTTTTGCTTTTAGCGTAATTCAAAAAAAAAAAATTATTTATAAAATTCTTAAAGAGTACTATTAACTTTAGTTAAGTTAAAAGTGGGTTGTCCATGGAACTTGCTTAAATTTTAATAAATTTTATAGGTATAATAGTATATAAATATATATTATACATATAGCACGCACAAACTAATTACGAAGTTAATATTTTCCAGGACAAAATTGTTTTTCAATTTCGAGATATCTTTTAAATATATTATCTTTTACTTAAAAATAAATATTATCAGAATTATTACCAAATTAAAAAATGTTTGACAATGTACATAATACTAGCATGAAGTTATTTGTATAGGTATTTTACGTTATTGTAAAAAACTATCAAAATCTTTGACAATAAAAATGATTTAAAATACAATTTCGCTATATGTTATTTTACTTTGTGTTGGTAGTCAATAAAATCAAAAGAGGAAAATATTATTAATCATACAAGTGTTGTTCAATTCTACAATTTTTATAGAATATATTGTTTTCAATGAAGTTAATACAACTGAACTTGATCGTTACCTGTATAATTTTATAATAAATTAAAATACTACAAATTGTATTATCTGTACACGTAGTTTCTATATTTATAATCTATGCGTGAATAACATAATAATATATCGGTACAATTTTTTAACCACATAAATTATTAATAATTTTATGCGACAATATTATTTCCATGTCAATCGTTCGTAGCGTTGGGCGGTGAAGCACAATTGCATACGTTTATCAGTATACAATGAATTATTAAAATAATTTAAAAAATGAAATTATTGTCTTGAAACGTTGCCATTATTATTACAATAATATATATATATATATAACATTATATCTTATCGAAAAAGAAAGTAAACTTTAAAGTGAATAAATATAAATATAATTATGTTAGGTTTTTGTTTTAAAACATAAAATAATTTGGAATTTCACAAGTATATATAATAAATTTGATTTTTTTTTTAAAAATAAATAAAAATAAACATTATAAATACCTAGTGTTCTTAATAATAACTACCTAGTCAAATTGTATAATATTTAATTAACACATATAATAACATATTTAGTTATTTTCTATCAAGTGCTTTAGTGGGCTGAGCTAAACAATGTCAGTAGCACCATTTCATTATTAATACAAAGATTTATTATGACATAGTATGCCATTTCAGTGCTGATATAATTTTTTTTGTACATGTCTTTTCTTATGTTACCTTTAGAACTTAAATAAGCAGAATATACAGAAGGAAGTGAATTGTTTAGTTGTGCGTTATAAATTCGATGAAATCTTTCTGAATACAAAAAAAAACTAAGAAGAATAAAATAGTCATAATCAAAAATTTAGAATGTTTAAAAAAGTATATTACCAAGAATTTTCTGACAACTTCTGAGTACAAATATACAATGGAAATAAACAATCATTTTCTACGTTTATTTTTAAAATATAATAAAAAAATATGCATTTTATATCTTATATTTGAACATTTAGACATATAGACATAAATTCGATAAATACGTTTTCTATTTCCTGAGGCGTAATAAATGGCTGAATGTAAAGTTTCCTCCTTCCCACATTAAACGTACGTGTAATTTACGTAAAAACCTATCCATATAAAATAATTATTGTTCTAACGATTTTATGTGATTCACAAACGCGCACAGAAACGTTTGGCACAATTCGCATAAATAACGTACTTAAGCGTTAATGATGCATTTTTAAACATGTATGTTAAGGATGCATTTGTTCGATAAGGATTAGGGACCGATAGTTATAACCGCGTTGAAATATTGACTGAGAAAATAATTATTAATTTTACTTAACATAATGTTACGTAGGTATTATGATTAATTATAAAATATTTACCAGTTTTGGGTCAGTCTGATATAGTATTATATAATTGAGATTAACCGTGCTTTGTGCGAGGGTGTATTATTTATAATAATTACAATATTAGTCTATGATTTAGTATTTTAGTGTGTCGTTATCGAAACAATAATTATCTCATATGAAATGTATAATATTATTGAACCTAACATTCAAACCAAATGGAAAATAATTATTTTTACAAGTAAAGAAAAAATGTGGTATTATTCCGTAGGTGTTATTGCATAAACAAAATAATATGTAAATTAATAAGCATAAAAATCAATCCATCATTACTATCATTGTAAGATCAGGTATAATATTATTAATTCTGTTAGTACTTGCCAAAGTTGTATTTGATGGAAAAAATATACATATGTAAAAAAATATAAAAAAAAATTAGAATAATTAATAAAATTTAATATTGTTGAATAAGTACTAAAATGTATTGAATGATTTTGTCTAAAACAATAAACTCGTAAATAAGATAAATTCGGATTTATTTTATACGTATTGTATACGCACTCGGTGACTACATGTATTATAGTGATATGCACAGTCATTTACTGGACAATAATAATTTCAGTTGCTGTTTCCGTTTGTCAAATAGAGAACACTAACATTGGACATAACCTTGGTCGTATATTATATACCAAATTGATTTATCATCGTCATTACTCTGATGACACAGCGACGCGTCCACGAATTTTTCTTCAGTGCAAATAAATGTGTTAAGTTTACAAACTTTAGCCTGATGATTCTGCTAAAAAAAAAATCGATCTTACTCATCTCGTAAAACAAAACAAAAATTACCAACGATTAGATTACATCTACATTTTACTAAGGAAAATGACAATTAAAATAATTATTCACTAATATATTTGTTTTAATATTATATAAGTTTTCAATGTTTTCTTCATTATTTTTGTAGCAGAATATTATGATCACCCTGTACATATTTATTTGGTTATGTAATAATTTATGTTTGTTGAAAAGATAAATTATTACATTACTGCTGACCGGAATCAATGATTCATAAATAAATTGAGAGAAAAATTAATAACTTAAAAGTAGCTATGTGTTTTTATGATGTTTTAGTAAGCATAGTTGTTAATAGCTACAAATGAATTTTTTTTATCGAAATTCATAAAAAGTAAACAATTTATTTGTGATACAAATATTATAATATACAAATATAATATTTAATTTTATATGATTACTCTCAATTTTACTAGACTGATTTATTACTATACTCAAGTAGTAATTTATAGGTAATAAATTAATAATATTATCGTGGTTGTTAAATTAACACCCGTTCGATTTTAGGATAAGGTTTGCATTGACTCTGATTTATTTAATGGCAACTATATATTTGTGTATAACATCTATTTTGAGTTTAAATCTAAGATTTTCAATACAAACATTTTGAAATGTAAAATACTTAAAACATTGTTTAAATACACACACACACACACATTATTAGTGGTTCAAAAAAAATTGTCATTTTACGATGATATTTAAGGTTGATATTTATAGAGCAAGAAATTCAAAAGAAAATATTAAAAATACTTTTTACATTATTAACTTAACGATCGGATGACTTGCAATATATTATAGTCTCGGCCCAGTCGATTAATATGTATTAAAAACAAATTAATTCAACTACCATCTGCCAACCTTGTTTAATAATGGTCTACGGTTAAAATGCATTAATAACAACAAAATAAATGCCATTAAAGAATGTTCGAAAATAATAATAATAATAATTTTATAAACATTAAAGAATATTACTCATATAAGAAATGTAAAAAATCCCTTTAATTGATTAAAATATAAATGATTAAAATTGTTATTATTATTATATAACCAAATACATTATATAAAAAAAAAAAAATATTTTTTAACTCATTGAACCTGAAAACTTAAATATCCTCATAAAGGTTACAAAAATGATTTTAAATCTTACAATATTATAGTTCTGATAATAGTGTAATAATAAAAACCTACCCGAAAGTGATGATTACTACTATAATATCGCTAAAACATCGATTTATCAATATTAATATCCATATCAATTTTGGATACGATACCGATAGCAAATTCATATATATATATATATTTTAATAACTAGGATGAAGGACTTATATAGCCGCTATTTGCATATTATTTTGTTTTACAGAGTCACAAAAATAATAGATAAATAAATGGCGTAAGGTTACGCTAGCTTTGCTAGTGCCTCTGGAAACTATAAAAATATTGCGCTCTTATTAACGAAAAATACATATATTAACGGAAAATGCATACTTAGGCTTTTATTATAAATATAACACAACACCTATATATTTATTATGTGAATTTGTTTTGTAATAATCTAAAATTATACAAATTTTTAATTGCCATAAACAAAATTTAAAATTAAACAAATACTTCTTAAAGTTACTAATTAAATATTCTCAATTACCAATCGTGTGTTAAATAAATACATTTTAAAAAGTAAATATCCTTACCTTCAGTCTCTTTGTTTGAAAAATAATTTAATATTATTTTGTTATAATATCCGTATTTGTTTTTGGTTACGATTTTCAGCACCACCAAGTTTTCTTTGTCCATTATTATTATAATTTATAACTTATTTAAAACAATAAACAAATAAATTAAATACCTTGTACAACAATTAAAAACATCGCATATAAATTTGCACATAGTATGATTTTGACGGTAAGTATTACTACAATTTACTACCTACATTAATTTTCCCTTATAATTATCACTAAGTACACATTTTTAGTTAAAAAACCCCGTTTCTATCCGCTCATGTAGATCATTATCTTAATTCTTAACCGATGAGAATACAATATAATATGTCAATATATTAGAGGGATATAATATTATTAATTTTCAAATGTACAATATACTGAAAACTGAAATCTAATTTATGATAATTTGTATCAATATTATACATAATTTTATAATTTATGTATTTACAGAGTATAGACTAGATCCATACAGGTTTGATATGTTAATGTACGAGCAGTAAGCTAAATTACTAATAATAATGCGATACAGGAGTCATCACTCGTCCGACGTGTGTTTGAAAAAAACTAATGAAATTGTTATATTTAAATTTTAGATTATAGATCGGCGGAACACTTTATTATCGAAATAGTAAATTTGGTACTGAATATTTACATTTCTCAAATAATATAACAAAACTAAAACCTAACCTTAGTGAACTTACGTACGATTAATTTTTCGCCCTCTGACAATTTGCGTTCCTCGACGAAGTTCATATTTGAGTTTCTGACAGTTCACCATCATTATCCTTATTATGCCTTTGAGTGAAATATTAATTTGTTTTATGTATGGATGATATTATGCAATTTTATTTATCATATAAATGCTTATTTAGAGTTTTTTATTTTTTGTACGTATTTTTAATTTTTAATCTTTTTTTTTGCGTTCTTCTTGAATTTTTAAAAAGAATATTAAACATTTTATAAGTATTTTGTAAAATATATTGTTTATTATTAATATTTTACATTATATTTTAGAATACCTAATACAAAAAGTGGATAAAAAAATCGTTTTAAAAAGTTTAATTTTATTGTATTATCTTATGAATTTATATATAAATATATAAATAGAATGTATTAAAATAAAATCTCATAACTAATATTAACAAAAAGGGTAAAAAATGATTTTTTGTGATTATTTCGAAGGAATATTTTGTAGTCGTTTTAAATTTTAGCTACAAATAATGATAATCAAACGAGTATTAATTATTATTTATTAAAGCATCATTATTTTTCTCTGTATTTTCTTTCCCGATCTCCGATATTTTATGGACAGTTATGAATATCATTTGGACGATAACCAATGTAACATGTTTGAATATTTTCCGGTACGACATTTATATTTCAAAGTAATCGACCAAGCGAATATCTCGTATTATATTGGATACGCAAACGAGGAACTGAATATAATAATAATAATATTAATAATAATAATAAATGTTGCCTTCGGGTCACCGTCATCGTCGCAAACCGGTAGGAAATAATGGAAAATATATATACATAATACAATATCGAAACCCGTTTTCTATGTGTGCGTGCGTATGTCTCAGGTTGGCGCTGGCAAAGGACGTCAACAATCCTTCATCCGGCCAAGCTCACGGTCTTCTGCGCCGCCGAGCAGCATCAGTTGGTCGCCGGAACCGTCCGAACCGAGAAAGACGCACACGTCAATAATCATTGTTATAACGCGGTTCTTTCATTCGGGCAAAAATTATTATTAATAATAATAATATAATATAATATAGCGGTGTTTATTTGTTAATCGACAACACAATGACGATAACAACGGCGTAGGTTAATCGAACACTTGTGCGACAATTAATTTCGTAATTGCCAGAAAAAAAAAATATATATTAAAAATTATTATTGATCGGTACCGTATATCTACTACATAAAACTTATATATATTATCATTATTTTATTATATTTTGTTACACTATACCGCGATCGTGGTAACGCAACGAGAAAACAACGTGGATATATTCAAGGACGAATTCTAGCCGTCGTTTAGGATCTGTATTGCAACACCGAGAAAGGTGAGTACCTATACCTACTGAAGATTACTATAATATAAAACACGTTGTTGTTGCTAAACAATACCTAACGAATTTATTGTAATATAATATTTTTAATTCTAAAGTCTAATTATGAATTATTTCTTCGCTGTTCGCATGTGTAATTTATTTATTGTTTTTAAACGGACAATTTAGGTAATTATTTATAACAAAATGCGTTTTTTTTTTTTTTACAAAAATGATGAAAATACAATATTATTACGACAGAACTTATGCACATATTATATTTTTTTCACCTCGATATACGAGTACAAATTAAATTATTATCTAACAAACATTGTTATCATGAAGTATAATTATATTAATTCATTTTATAAGAAAAAAAACCACCGATAACATCTTATTTCGGTTTTATTGTTTTATTTCGTAATCTTTAAGGTCACATAAAATAATTAACTCACTGTTACTATACCGATGCTGCTATTGAATATCTGGGTTAATAATTATAATATTTTATAATTATTATTAATTTATACTTTTGTTTTGGTTTTCAATGTTATATTTCAAATAACTTATCACAATACAATTATTGGTTATTATTATTTCTTACGTTTTAAATTTGTTTAGAATAGTCTGTTGATAATATATTTTAAAGACAATTCATTTTCATTAGAGTTTTTAATCATTTAGGATTCTACATCTTTTGTTTTTTAATATTATATTTAATTTGAAACTATTGCGTTTAATTATAAATATTATTGTTTTATACGATTTATTATTTTAGACTACCTACTATATATTTTATAATACCTACCTAATAATTATGCAGTTTTATTGTAATGTTCCGGTTAGAACTTGTCTGGTTTAAGAATTCAAGGTCAATAATTTCACACGAATAAAAGTATCCAAATTGAACCTACCTAGAAATATTTA
Source organism: Eriosoma lanigerum (assembly GCA_013282895.1). Classification (NCBI taxonomy): domain Eukaryota; kingdom Metazoa; phylum Arthropoda; class Insecta; order Hemiptera; family Aphididae; genus Eriosoma; species Eriosoma lanigerum. Next base: position 45,983,479 of record CM023358.1, read on the forward strand.
TAATTGATATGCTAATAATCAAATACGATTTTCGCTTTCATATTTTATAACAAAAATGTACTATCTGCCATGTGCCGATAAGCGATAATGTCAAATAATTATCATTGTATTTTAATATTCCTTTAAAACAAAATGATCGTTTTCATGAAAACGCTAAAATATCGGAAAAATGAAAACAGAATTTGGTTGGTCATATGATTTTCATGACGATTGAATTATTTTTATGATCATTTTAATGTAAATATTATTGAGATCCATTAAAATATTTTATAAGTTTTAATTGATTTAATAAGAACGAAAGATAAATACGAATTTTAGTCTTAAAATGACAATAATTGTACGCGTATTCAGATCGAGGGCCCAATGAATAGGTTTTTTTTTAGAAAAAAATAATAAACACAATAGTTTTAATCGAAGACTAAGAACGTAAAATACAATATTAATACACACCTTTCATGCCATTTATTAAATTTTATGACAACAAAATCCACCGTCTGAGTATAATAAAACATGTATAACATAATATAAATATAATATATAGACATAAATATATATATATAATTTTTATTTTTAATATCTCGCGTGTGTCGGTTTATCTATTTTTTTTTTGTCGGAAAAAGTGAACATATTATAATATTATATATACATGCATATTTTTTGTAGGTCTTTTCCCCTACCCACCTACATTTCCTCCGCACGATCAAAGGCATTGTACACCCTCTAAAACCCTTTAAAACGTCGGCACATAAATCTTTGCCGTTTCGCTCGTTGCGTTTTGCAACAGTCACGTTTAGCTAACCGAATATTAAAAAAAAAAAAAAAAAATCCTCTTTTTATGCGCTGTCCGATGCAACACACAAGGCTTCATCATTTCACTATATTTATACAAAATCTGTGCAGCCGCATAAGGTATTATTATTATTACTATGGAAATACATTATTATAACCTATCGTTTATATATAATATTTTTTTGTTATTTTATAACGATTTTTATAATTCAATTGCATCGGAAAGGTTCGTATATTATAAACTATATAAAAAATAAATCCAAAATCCAAATCCAAATCATAATAATAGTTATAGGTACACGGTAACGATGTTAAAATGTTCTATTGATCACGACAAGATCACCCACTTGGGTCATGAAATTGTTTAATGATTTTTAAAAATTGTAATTGTAATATAATTATGGCGGTTATAGTGATCACTGGGCAAAGTGAACTTACAGTAGACAAATTACAAACGAAACATTTAACAAGAAAAATCCTAATAATAGAAATTATATTATACTCACAAATTCACAGTGGCTATATAATTATAAAATATATATGTACATAATGTGAATGAAAACACGATTTTGTAGTTTACGCAAAATTAATGTATGTTTAATAAGCGCAACGTTATACGTATAATAATATTATTAATAAACAGATGAATGACCTTAGTCCTTAGACCCTGTCTAAGATATATATTTTATGTAAAACGTATATTGTTCACTTGTATTTAAATTAATTAATTGTATTAAATGTATTATTAAATTAAGCATATCGATCAATATTATAATATGAATTAATACGCAATAAATTGTTTTATTGTCCGATATGATAAAATAATTGAATATTATACTATTATTAAATTGACCGAACTATCAATTGGTACGTATTCGCGATAAATAGGTACGCGAAAATAATATTGTGTTTATAGAAATATGTACTTTTGGAAGATATCGGTATAATCTGTTAATCTAAACAATATTATCCAAATTCATTATGTGTACCTACTCCAATTTATAACAACATAGTAATTGGAAAATTAACTAATAACAATCGTATTAAACATAACATAATATATTGCCAGTCGTGCAACTAGTGCTAAAATTTAGAGGGGAGGGTTATACCCCTAAATTAAAATATTTTTTAAAAAAAGTTTAGAATTGTAATTTGTTGGAGGGTAATTCACTACAGCCCCACTAGTTGCACTTATGTATGATACACTCATTTTATATTAACTTGTTAATTTATTAATACCTCAAAGTTAAAATTAAACATATCTATACAATATTATATGACATTAATGTATATAGTTTAATAGACTATATTTCCATAGACATTTTCATTGTCAAAGAAATTACAATAATTTACTATTGCTATCAAATTAAATACATCATTATTATCACAAAACCGTTTTAAATTTAACTATAATAGGTATTATTAACTTCATTCTATTGTATTTATTATTTGTTTTTATACTTAACATATTATATTAAAATAGTTTAACAACAATAAATATAATTAAGTTTTTTCATTGTGTTATGTACAAATAGTTGATTGAACGAATGTTTCAGATTAAAAATATGATTTTGTTTGTTTATAAATGTAATTGTACAATCAAAAATGCGTGATATGAGAAAATAAATTCAAGCGAGCATAGTCTGCTAGTAATACTTTAATTACCTATTACAACTATAATTTTAGTTATTTAATTTTTTAATTTATTTTAGATATTAAATGTAATAATATTTTACTTGTATCTTGTTTTGAATTTAATATAAGTAGGCATGTGTTAGTTTTTTTACGTTGGTTATTGTACATATGTGTATAGTAATTGTACATTTAAATAAAATACAAATTAATTTGTGGTAAAAAAAAATCAATGATACTCCTAGGGAACAGATGGCGTTTTATAATTATTTGAACAAGATCTCCTTATCACCCAAACTAAACACTGTACTTATATTAGAATTATTACAAATTGTGGTTATATTATTAATGCACCAAAAAAGTTTAATAATCAATTAAGAATCATACATTTAATTATAGCTACTATTTGTTTATTAATTCAATTAAAAACTTGCTCTTGTTTGGTAATAATATTATTGTGTTTTGATAAATCAATAGTCTATTAAATATAGTCTATATAGTTCAACAGACAACAATAGACGGTTAATGACATTGAATAAATAAAATACGAGTAAACAACACTTAAATACGGTATTAAAGTTTATAATTATTTTTACACTTTTAAATTATAAATATTTTGTTACAAAGTTACAGAATTTAAATACTACCTATATATTTAAGTATCGTGTTGTTTATGCTTATTATATAAGTACATATAGTGACAAAAATCATAAAATTAAGTTGTTATAATTTTGTTTATATGATTTAAACCGCTAATACGTTTTTAAGATTATGTATATATGAAAGAGGTATAAAAAATATTATATTAAAGCGTTAACTTTACCCTTATATTTATATATTTAAATGTGTATTTTTCTGTGAATTATATATATAATATATTTAAAAACAATTTCTAATATAATTTACTGTATTATATAAGTATAATGCGATTGTGTATGTTAGATCCCTGCCAATAATCCCTTGAAGTCAGATAATTTAGTTAGATATAAACTACAATAAATACAACGACTTTCTCGGGTATCACAATTGTTCAAGTCCATTAAACACTGCAGTACGATGTTGGTGAAAAGTTAAAAAATGAAAGCAGGAGAAGAAGTTGATAGTCGTTCAAGAAATAACAATTAGGAAGTGCTGTAACAGTTGAAGAAACTTAACAGGACATTGTAAATGACAATGCAAAAGTTCTTATTATTATTTCTATCAATGAATCTAAATCAGATAATATAAGTCAAATTTATAATAACCTGATTGATAGTAGTTTCCTGAATTCCCTTCATCTTCACATTTCTAAATATTTAATTTTTTCTTTTCTTTTTGTAATTGTAGGTATTCTATAATCTAATTAAACTAGGTACAGATGAAACGTAAGGGATGTAAAATTACAATTTTTAATTTAATACATATTATATTGATAATATTTCTTGTGATTTTGCCATATTTGATGTAATATCGTATATATTATTATTATTATTATTATTATTATAATTATTAATTAATAAAATTGTTAATTCGTTTGTCGCATATCAATAGTTATATTATTAAATACTAAAACATCCAATAATATAATGATACCATCTACACTGTTGTTTTATAAACATGTTTGTTTAAGTATACATTATTCATATTATATTACAGTAAAAGACCAACTAGATTTAATTTGTCAAGAATGTTAAAATTATAGATGCTATACTAATTATAGATACCTGTACTAAAATTATATTTTAAATAATAAAATATTAAAAATTAACTTTTAACAAAATAATGTAAATAATGTTTTTATTTATAAAAAAAATAACTTTATTAATTATTAATTTATGTAGATAAATCACGAAACATTAAAGTACACGAGTAAACTATTTCTAAAGTTATTTTTAAATCGACGCATATATTTTGAAAACTTTCAGAATTTTCACATTTTGTTGAATTAATTGGATTTTAGCTAGTAAGCTACATCCCGAGGTGTCTAACTTAAGAAATTTGAATAGGCATTGGATTACTTGTAAATATTTCTGGTGTTTAAAAATCTGATGGTAAATTAATTTTTTAAAATTATTAATTAAATTCTAGTTTTTAACACGATAGCAATTTGAAATGGATTAGAGTTTGGAGTAGGAATCTAAAGTAAAAGTGTAAATTCAAATAGTTAGCTTAATTCAATTATTATACCATTATTTAATCATATCAATTCGAAATATCACTGTTTTTATATTTTCATAAAACAATCAAATACAATATATGGTTACAATATATCTGGTTAACGGTTAATAATAATACAAATAATAACAACAATAGAAGTTGACGATATAATAATAATTAATAATTTATTAAGAAAGTAAATTTAATATTTCATACAAAGAAACTGTGCAATATAAGACAAATATGTAATATTTTATTGTGTGTCAACTGCACGCGGAGTAATACATTATTATGTTATTGACATAACGTGTCCGCCGCCAATAGGAAGCAGTGCACAATAGCGTGTATGTAATTTTTATTTTATTATTTTTTACATCATTTTCGGTGACCTTAAAAAATACACGTTACGATGTGTCCGCGACTAGTTCTCCTCTGTGCGGAGCCATCAAACACGTTATCAGGAATAGTCATTAAACCGACTTCGCCGGTTTCCGATCAGCCGGCGCGACGATCGCCGTGTAGATCGCAATTCGCGGGTTGTTGATCATAATATTATTTAGACTGCCATTAATCTCATAGTCACTATTATTTTAAATGTTATAACGTTAATATTATACATTTATATCGATCTAATTGCCGAAATCGCGTGTCGTTTTTACAGACCACCGCCATGGAAGACATTTCGCTGGGACCGGAAACGAGCGAAATAGCCGTCATGATAAGGGACGCGGTGAAAATATATGACAGGAACAACGTGGTCCTGAGGGGTCTGAACATGACCGTACCCAAGGGTAAAATGTAAGTACATATTTATGTCGATACGTTTAAGCTACTTTATAGGAATCCTTTTTTTCCCCTGGTAAATGAGTAGTCATTTTAATTCTTATTTGTAAAAAAAAAAAAAAACAATATAAATTCTTAATTTTAATAATTTGTGTATAAATAAACTGTATGTAAAAATATACGAACAAGTGGTTTTTATACGGACAATTTAGGTATTATATAAATAGTTTAGATGTGGAACTGAACTGTCTATAATCTATAATCTTCATGATTATATTATTCTCTGTCCCAAGAGAATACATGCCAATCTGCTGACGAAAATCATTGCATGCCACATAAAAGTTTTGTCTATCTGGTTCCATAAATTTATAAATAGTACTGAACTGTATAAATAAAATCAGCACGGTCTCTCGTGGTACAATATACCTATTTTGCAATGTACCTATTTTATTGTATAGAATGTTATAAAAAATTTATCTCAGATTTTTTTTAACACAATAGACATTACATTTATATATTTGGGACAGATGTATATTTTTGACCCCGTCATAATAAACACGGAAAGACGACCCTCTTAAATTACGCCTATGTTTTTGATCAAATAATATTGTAGAAAGACTCGTGTATTCGAACCGCTAGATGGTGTTCGAATTATCGTTGTATTATCATTTGGACCCACATTATATTTTATGCGTTTTAGTTTTTTAAAATCATTGACTTCCTCGAGGGAAAAAATAATTATATAAATTTAACTCATTCTTCATTATTTATTATCAATTGAAAAAAATCAATTATTATTAATTAGGTACGATTAGAATACATAAATACATATTAAACAAGTTGTATTTATTGTTTTTATAATATTATTTACAAAAACAATGTATAATTTATAAAGACGACTTTTTTGTAGATTTCATTTATAATATCCGCATAAATTAATATTATAAATTTCTGTGTACAATTAATAGAAGTATATTTAAAGGACATTTATAACTAAATATATATATATATATATATATATATATATATATATATATGTATTAATGTTTAAGAGCACCTTTATTATCATATTTGGTGTAAAATGATATGATAAGCGAGAAGCAATATTAAATATAGTATTATTATATTATATTGTAAAACAGTTTAATAAAACAATTTAAATCGATAATCAGTACTCTAAACAACTAATACTAAAAAAATGAATATATATACAAACGAATATACATGCCTATATCTTAAAAGTCTATAAATCATACTTTAAAATGTTACTGGTTAACTTAATTTAAATTACTTTGTATTTATAATTATATTACATTTATGTTAATATACGTTACAAATAAAATATTCAAAACTACAATTTAGCTTAAGAAATTGAAAAATTTGATGGAATTAACGTTAATTGGAAAAATATACATAAAATTTGATGTTGAATTAATTTCAGTGTAATCGATTTATATGATTACTCTGTTCTAATATTTTACGCGTTAAAATATAAATATGCAAATGTAATAATACGTCAAGAGACTGTCGGACTGATAACCGTTTAGGTAAAAATTTAAAATTATTTTGACGTATATTATGTTCCCGAATATTAAACCAGAAAAACATAATAACAATATATCGATTGTCATCGGCGTAAAATTCTCTCTAATGATAATATTATCTGATACACACAGTTGTCGAGTAATATACGTACATATTTTATAAAATATACAAAGACGATACTACAACAAAGCACACTTGTTGTTTTTACGTTTGTCGCACGTGTGGAGATATAATATATATGTATTAAAATACGACTTGCGCGTAAATTGTTTGAGAAGTTTTGTTTTCACATGTCGCTGTTTTACACACTGCATTATGACTCGATCGTTTATTTCACTCAAGAAAACACTATAAATACGACATTTTCAACATTTCTTATAATAAAATATCGTGTTTGTCATAGGTATAATAGTAATTTATTATAGAGTTTCGTACAGATCAGGGAGAGACAGTCAGACGTTATTTTTCCACTGACATTCCAATTAAATTCGCTCTTGACAACGTATATTACTGGCAATTACGACAAAATTATGTATACTGCGATAAATTGAATGAAAATAATCTCACCGGGATCGATCGTTTTCATTTAAGCAAATTGACTATTCTCGTGAAATATTTTTTATAAATTTATTGCAATTTAAATTTTAAAATAACAACACGAAGTATAGTTAATAGTTTATTAAGTTTATGAGTTTAATAAATATATAAGATACACGTTTTTTATCGATTTAAGTAGGAAACTATATATATATATATATATATATATATATATATATTTGTACACGTATATCGCACTAAAAAAATGGCATGCGAAACACAAGTTTGGAATTTGAAAACTTAATTATTACGAGTTGTATACACGATGTCACGTAAGAAGAAACACGATAAATACAAATTATATTCGTAATCTTCGTTTGTATAACTTTTAAAACGGATAACAACTAATTTGTTATTTAATTTATTTAAATTACAAACGAAATTTTACGAAACTTGCAAAATATAAAATATAGATATTTATCGTTGAAATATGGGCACATGGAGGAGAAATTAGTTTTTTGAAAGTATCTATAATACATAGTACCTATATTGGGACTTGTCAGTTAATTTGAAAATATTGCACAAAAACGTATTTATTTAAATCTGTTTCTTTTTTCGATCAAATTGGTTGATCCGATTCGCGTTTTTTCGCGACGTGTCTTAGATATAAAGACTGTTTTGTTTTATTCTCATACGTATTATTATAATATTTAAATTTCATATTTTACGCGAAAGAATTTGCAAGCTATTTATTAAAACTATTTGAATTATGTTATGTTTACAATGAATGATCCGGACTAAATTGCATGCATTGTATTTCTGTGTTAATTGTTTAAATGAACCTTACCTAACATAGTGATTCCAAAATATCATACATAGAGGCAGTTAGTATATTATTAGCTGGTATTTAATATTTATAATTTGCGAAATATTTTCGAGAATCGTGTTATAAACATATCGACGCTCATTTTTGACAATATTAAATTATTTTATGTTGTGTTAAAATAAAAAGTATACGTTTTTGTTACAGCATTTAGGAAACACTGAGTCGTAATATATTTTTTTTATAATGCATACACCTGACTAACACAAAGCGAAAGGAAAGTATAATAATTATGTCTACGCACATTTGATTATAATTTATAGTTAATCATTCATAATAATAATTATAATGTTATTTACATTTTCGTTATTGATGACTAACATTATGTTCACATGTTCGTATGTCTGTCTTTAGAGTTAAGACTGTTTTTTTTATATTATTCATCGGAATACCCTATAGTCTTGTAGTCAGCCGAGTTATAGGATAAAAATGTATAGGTACATTAAATAATAACATTATTATGGTTAATATTTTTGTTGCATTTCCCGTGATTTATGGATTCATTTTATAATGTTTATTGTGTATTAAAATCTTAACTTAATGTTATCACATATAGATGGATCCGCGATTAGCTATGTTATCACTGTTTATGATAAGAGAAAAAATAAGCGTGAATAATAATAATCGTACGTCCGACATAATTAACTTATAGATATTTGAAAATGTTAAACGTAAATGGTATACTTACCATTAAGTGCCGTCGAGGCACTGTAATATGCAATATAATATTATATTGCTGCTGGTAATACTAATTTTCTGTGTCGCCGTCGTCGTAGCTTTGCGGACCGATAAGTGAATTTACTCCAGGACGTAAAAACGTCATTAGATTTTATCGAATTATAATAATAACATTTTGATCTTAACAGTTGCATTCACGTATAAAAAACCAATTTTCTTCCGGTAAATGAGTATTTTTTTTTCAATTTATCTACCTTATTTAAATTGTAAAACTTTATTTTTTATTTTTTCATTTATTTCGACTTATTATAGTCTTGGATATAAATCTATTATAATATGTCTATAAAAATAACAAATTACAAAATGATAGTATTTAATTAAAATAGTTTACAATATATTTTAATTATACCAATTAATAGAATGGTATCATTATTATCTTGTAATTGATTGAAAATATTTGATTTTGATAATTTATCTTTATTATATACTTAATAAAAATAAATTTATATTCATCTATTTTTATTATTATCATACTTTTTTTTTTTTTGCTTTTAATTTTATAAACTAAACGCTAACTATAATTCAATAAAGTTTAATGTTTACTTTAATTTGTATATTATATAGTGCGTATGCATTTTATCATATCACATTTTATTTTATTTTTCATAAAAAATGCTTTATTTAATTATATTTTTATGTGTTTTAAATGTTACTGTACTTTTGTTATTACCTATTAATAATTAAATGAATAACTAATATTGAAATATCAAAGTAATTTCGTGATATCCATATAGTTTTTATTACCTAGTCACATATTTTAGAAGTACGATTGGAAAATGTAATTCAACTTTTTTATGTATTCATAATATTTGCTCACATATAGTATTGTTATTGCATCTATAAAGAATAATTCGAAGTACTTGTATATTTAAATTATTTAGCACAATAAACAATTGCAACAGATTAATTGGTATTATTATAAGTGAAAAATTCCAATCATGTCAATTTAAAATTTAAGTGGAAATAATATGTTATACAATAGGTGTATAGATCTAAATATAGAGCTTTGAAATTTATCCAAAACTGTTATATATTACCCGGAATTTTAGATTTAATAGTTCGACAATTTTATAGAAGCATAATCATATACTATTTAACTTATTTACAAAATATTTTGAAACAGAGCTTGTGCTAATGGGCACTTCTAACCAATATAGGCAGTTCAAAATTTAAATGGGTAGTTGTAAATATATATTAGGTTAGTACCTAAAATATGTTATTTCTTTGTTTTATCAGAAAATATAATTTTAAAATCAATTATTTGAATTCAATGTAGATATTTAAATTTTCTCTTTAAACTTTTGTTGTATTTGAAAATTTAATATTCAATTTTGTTTCAATATAATAAAACAAAAGGCAAACAATAAGATTATTTTAATGGTGTCTTCTATGAAGCTTCAGATAAAAATAAAATTATAGTGAGGCGAGGCTTTAGGAAAATAAAATAAATGCGAAATAATTTATATATAAATACCTAGTGTAAATATAGTAATACTGTATATTAAATGTAAAATATATTATGTTATATTAAATTATAAGTATAAATAATTTATGATTTCTCGATTACTGGTTGCATTTACTAAACGTTAATGAATAATAATTTTTATTAACCGACATGCATAAAAATAATAATTTGGATAGTTCTAAAAATCCCTTAGCACAAGCTCTGTTTTGAAAATCACATGTTAAACATGTTTTTTTATTAGCTTATAAAGTATGAATTTCTTGTAGAATTACAATTTTTTTTTGAAAATACTTTTTGGGTTAGGAATAATGGTTTGGTCATCAAAATTAGGGTATGCTTTTGGTTGAACATTTTTTTTTTTGATTACTTATATATGTAATCTACATATGTGGTAAAATTTGGGAATGGATTGTCAGTATAATATATTGATTAATTAACATACAATATTTTCGTAATTTAAAATATAAAAATATTTATTTATATTATTATTTATATTTATATATTTACATAATTAAAGTTAGATTAGGTAAATTATTATGCTATTGATAGCATATTAAAATTTCTGAAAACATTTAAATAATTTATAATAAATTTAACATTTACCTGGCATTAAGTAAAACTATGTAAATTATACTTGTAAGTATTACGCGTTATTGAGAAATACGCGAAACATTGTTACGAGTGTTATGACGCTCTATAAATGTTTCAGAAATTCTTCTGTTCGACTAATAGATTGCTTATTTAGCTAATATCACTAAATTATATTTAAATATTGTAAAAAAAAAAAAACAGATAAATAGTTATTATTTGCGGTAATTGTGTATCGCGAGAAGAATTGTTTATCTCCCAAAATATCTGATGAATTCGTGTCAATTAAAATTTTTACGATATTTCAATATAAGCTAAACATAACATTTTATTTGTTTCCTTTCGATGAACTGACAAATAAAAACTGCAACAAACGTATTTATCTTTTCATTGAAATAGCACAGTAAATTAATTATTATGTTCTATAGTCGTATAATTACATAAAATTAAGTATGTTTTTAAAATATTAATCTAAATCGTCTCTTTATAAATATGTAGTCAAAATATATTTTACAAATAATTGAAATTGGATAATTAAAAATACTATATACTTACGTTCTTTTCAGTTATGGCCTTTTGGGACCTAGCGGATGCGGAAAAACAACACTTTTGAGCAGCATAGTCGGTAGAAGTGAACTGGATTCTGGCGATATTATGGTCAAGGCGTTCAAAAGAGAAGATATCGGATATATGCCACAAGTAAGAAATTTAACGCCTTCACATTACTAGTGTTATAAGTAAATTACTTGTGTATATTACGTATCATTAATTTCATAAAAATTTAATTGTTACCAACCTTTTAATTCAACTACCTACTCGTAGATCAATTATTAAATTTGGAAACTAGATTCATTGTAGGTTATTTAAAATTGCCTTTCCGGTATATATTCCATTCAAAGTTTATATTAAAAACAATATGTTTAAAATAAACATTTTAAAATGTGTTATGAATATTTTATAATTTGGTTTTATCATTATTTACGTTTATAATTCATTTTAAACTATTATTAATTTCAAGATACAATAGTGATTAATAATTTTAATTTACAGAATTTAAACTATTTAAATTTAGTTTCAATATTAATTGTTCGACAGCAAATTATATACATAATCAAATACCAATAAATTTATGGACTTAAAGTTATTCATTTTTAATGCGTTAATCGAAATTAATTTGCAATAATTAATATGATAATGATAATTTATTACGTATATTTATCGATGGAAATTAATTTATTATATATAAATATTTTTTTCAGGATTTAAATTTACATGAACATTTATCAATATATCAAACTTATATATTCTACGGTCGTATGCTTAATATGACAGATTCGAAAATAAAAGAAAGATCCAAAGAACTATCAACTCTATTGGAACTTCCAGATAATAGTAGATTGATTGAAACTCTTAGGTAAATTGAATTAAAATATAGTATATAATAGTAAACATTTTTTTTATGAAATACAGACAATTAAAAAAATTGTTTTTAATGATACTCACGAAATATCACTGATTTAATTAACATTGGTTTTAATGAAAATAATTATTAATTTGTATTATCTTAGTGTATTCAAAATCATATATTATTTGTTGTTTAAATATATTTAGTATAATGTATGATATTTTTAGTATATTTGGAAAATAATTATGTATATAATTTCCAACGTTCTTAATAGGTATCATTATTTTCAAAGAGAAAAATATATTTATCTGAAATTATATATCTAAAACGTATTTTTGAATTCAGTTATAAAAAGCGTCTCAATGCATTCATTCTAAAAAAAAAAAAAATGTCATTATTGTTTATCCATCATTCGATTTTTATATTTATGCCAAGGGGGCTCGTTAAATGCGGTTGGTCCGGGTGACTTGCACATTTAAATTTACCAGGTAATAGCGAATAGGTAACCATTATTAGTTATTTAGATATGCTACAAACGTAAACACATAAGATACAAATATATTATAATAACAATAATAATATTTGATAAGTAAGGAAGCGTCGTGTGTTTTTTGTGATATGAGCATGTCAATAAGATTGAAATGTATGTATTATAAGGCAGTAGTGAGGCCAGCAATGTTATATGGATCCGAGTGTTGGGCAATGAACAAATTAACCAAAAAAATGAAACAAAGGACGAGTGTTAGCGGAGAGTGAATGAAGAATGCTTAGATGGACATGTGGAGTAACTAAAGTATTTAGAATAAGAAATGAATTTATAAGGGGACGTTTAGGAGTTGTATCAATTGTGGGAGAAAAAGGCTAGGATGGTTTGGACATATTATGAGGACTGATGATTCAGAAGCGATGAGAATTTTTATGGAAATGTATATAAAAGGTAGGAGAAGGAAAGGATGAACAATGAGGTAAATATATGGAGAGTAATATGAAGATCGCTGGTGTGAATTGAAAGAATATTAGTGATCGAAATATATGTAAGTGAAAGACTAGGGTGCCCGAACCTATATAGTTGGAAAGTAATGTGAAGAAGAAGAAAAAAAAGGAGAATAATTGATAAATTAAAATTAACGGGTGACCTGAATTGAATAAACACTTTGGAAATAATGTAAATAACACAAATAAATAAATAGAAAATTTACAGTTAACGTAATCACGTAATTCCGATCATTCGAATGATATGTATATGATATGTATAATCCTTCTTAAACTACATTGTTTCACTACTTGATTGCCATAATTGTCTGATTTTGAGTCAGGACATGAATCTACGCAAGTCAAATATGTAACCATATCACTCAAACATACTGGAATAACAGATTGGCCCCAATTACTGATCGAGAATTTCGCCTCTAAATTTGATACTAATAGGAAACGAATCGTCGAACCTTCCTGTCACATGGACACAAAAAGGACATACAAAAATGTTTTTTACAGACAGGTGTGGCCAATATGCAGAAGAGCAGAAGTACATAAAAATGTTACAAATAGACTTTTCATCCGTCTAATTGATCTAGGAGTACTAGCGAACACCGTTATCTGTACGGCAAGGGAACTAGTCTAGGGATTAGGAACATGAGATGGTTGTGGCAAATTTTTAGATTCTGAGTGAAGCGAGGAATGTATTGGTTTTACAATGATATTTACACTTTTACGGATAGTAATAATGGTCCGATTACCACAAATAAGGTATGCTTTCGGTAGTAAATCGCGTCTAGTTGGTACTTAATTTAGTTCATTTTTCGAATTTCTCAAAAGTTTTTCCTTGGAAAAAAACTAAAAAAAAAATGGCGGAAAATCGGCAAAATTACGGTTTTTGTTATTTTTTTTTTTTTTTAATTTCGTGATAACTAATTAGGTTTTAACTGTAGGACCTTAAAATGTATTTTAGATATTTACATTTATAATTTACACACGTGATAAAATTTTGGAATGGATTATCAGTATAGCATATTGTAATATATTGAGTTTCGCTCAGAATCGTATTTTCTTATGCAATATCATTGCATTTAAATCTTAAGTATAATAAATTACTAATTTCTTCGAGGACTTAAGGGACGAAAGAGGAACATCCACAATCGATCTTCCCACATTTTTTTATCTTAACCTACTGACTGGAGAACAATGTGGATTTTTGAATAACATGATTTTGAAACTTGTTGAAAAATGTATTTATATCCATCTGTCTTCAATCATCATGATACTAATTTATATACAAAACAGTTTTATTATTAAAATATTTTGTTTGTTGTAAATCTATAAAAATTCTTTAATGATTATCTACGTTGTTTAAATTGTTTGATATAATTTTTTAATATAATAATCATGTTTTCTCTTTAGTGGTGGACAGCAAAGAAGAGTGTCATTAGGAGTTGCTCTTTTACACAATCCAAATATTTTAATTTTAGATGAACCTACTGTCGGATTAGATCCAGTATTAAGTCATAGGTACATAATACCGACTTTTATTATAATTATTATTACTTATATATGAACATTAGCTCAATAAAAAGTTTTGGTTTTAAGTATTTGGAATCATTTGGTTTCCTTTGCTGCAATGGGAAAAACGATTATCATTACAACTCACTATATCGAAGAAGCAAGACAAGCACATATGGTAAAATTATATTATAATAATTAAACGGCGACTTACACATTCGTTCAATAATTTCATGATTTACTAATGTTAATATTAGATCGGAATGATGAGAGGCGGTATTTTATTGGCTGAAGAATCCCCAGAAATGTTAATAGCACGATGTAACACCACAACTTTAGAAGAAGCATTTTTGACTCTAAGTTATAAACAAGAAACAGCTGCCAACACCATGGTATTTATAATATTATTAATAAGATGCGTTTTTTTAATAATGAAATAATCAATAATGAATACAAGAAAAACTATTTTTGTTGTGTTTATATATTTTAGGTTGATGACACATATAAAAAATTAAATTCCAAAAAATCAAATACGAAATTAAAATTAAATGATGGGTTCTTCCGGAAAAACCGTATGAATTGTCTTTTGTACAAAAATATATCCTTATTATTCCATCAAAAGGGGTAAGAGTGATAGTCTCCTCAGACAATATTATTTGTTTATCCAATTTTTTAAATTATTTTTGCATATTTTATTTTAATAATATGTTCATATTATTATACTAAAAAAAACTAATAAATCTAATTTTACTAATATATTATAGATTTTTGGTATTCCTATTTCTTCTGCCTCTGGTGCAAACTTATTTTTTTAACCTAGCAATTGGGCACGATCCCAAAGGACTATACATTGCAGTCGTAAATAAAGAACTCCAACATAAGAATTATACGGAATGTATACCGGATTATTACAGCGGATGCTTCCTCGATAATCCTGAAAACGTATTAATGAGTTGTGCGTACGTTGAACAAATGAAGACTAAATCAATGAATATTGTAAGTGTATATACGGTTAAGTTTGTTTGAAATTTTAAATTATTTATTCTTAATTATCTTTCTGTATAGTTCTTTTTATATAACGTATCTATTATATTTTCTACGCTATTATTACATTCGGAAAATAAATATAGTTGTGTTGAAGTAGTAAATGGCATTTTTTTAGTTTAAACGTATACATTAATCATCAAATAAACATTTATTTATATTTGATGTATATATAAGTATAAACAGGGACGATCTTACATTGTAACGTTACGAAACTGAAGGGATTACATTATAACGACTTTATACCACCCCAAACATTTTTATTACATATAATTTCAATTTGATCTTTTTGTAAATGTGTGTAATATTATAAATAGATATATTTTTGATATAAATTAAAAATATACTCAAAGAGCATACATGTTTACATTTTAAATATTGCATTATATCATATTTATGTATATACACATAGAATATTTCCGAACACGGTTTCCGTTTCAGTTTATTTATTTTTTGATTATATTTGGTATACAATAACGTCGTAATATGTGTGTGGTCTCGATGGACTTCCTGGAAGGGACCGTACTTGTACTCATTCGATATCGTTAACTTTATATTACTCATAATAATATACAATATGTGTTTTCTTATACTGAGGTGTAAAACGTATTTGAATTGATGATTTTTGACGTGCACAATTGTAAAAAAAAAAAAAAATATTATGATATTAAAAATTACATCAAGAAATGCCTGTTCTACTATAGTAGTTAATATTATGACAGTGTATATCAGACTCTGTTGAGTTTAAATTTCCATATCAGTAAGTTTCAGTAAGTTTTGAATTCAGAGAGGAAAACATTCGATCTAAGTAAGATTGAAGATATTAAAAAATCAATATCAATACTTTTGAATTACCTTCAAAATATAAATGATAAAAATATTTGTTTATACTTAAATATTACTCGCTCGTTTAGAATTATTATTAATTTCTGATAATGTTTTTATTATGGAAATATAGAAATATGGAAATATTTACAATATATAAACTTAAGCAGGTATATACGTAATATAATATTATTATATTATCATAATGTTAACATGTTTTTCGAAAAATGTTGTATAGGATTATCTTTTATCTGAAACAAATGAAAGCATACAATTATTTGTGTAGAATTTTACTAGAATCCATCTTAAAATATTTCAAAGTATTCTAATTCAATACGAACAACTTTCTTTCACAGTTACATTACGACGACGTCAAAATTGCATTAAAAGCTGTAAAAAGTAATCACGCTTGGGGCTTATTATATTTCCCGAGTAATTATACATCGTCCATTGCGGTACGTTTCGTGAATGCCACCAGGACTTCAAATTCAGATGTCGAATCAAGCACAGTGCAGGCTTGGATAGACTTGTCTAGTGAGTAATTTAACGTTTAAAATTACGTTATTACATTATGATTTTATGAGTATTAGACAACTAATTAAATTTTAATCATTTACTTTAGGTAAGAATCCTTATACTCTAATAATGAAAATTGCACTGCATAGTGTATCATTATAGTTAATAATTTTATGAATATTACCAAGGACTATTGAAATACTATTGAATACTGTTAAGTATTTGTTTTTAAAATTAAACAATTTAGTCAAATTATAATATTAAGATATGTAAAAAATGAACTTATATTCTAAGCATTTAAATATATTAGCACTCTAGGCTGTTTAATAATAACTTTGAAAATAATTGTGTATTTTTTGTTAAACAATTAATAACTGAATGTAAATTTATTATAATATACTTATTTTCAAGTACACACTATTTAAATCCGTAATTCACACTTATTCTTTCGAACTATAAAATTTGAGTCCATATTACATTTGATATGATAAGAATACATGTTGTCAATTGTCAGTTAAAAAAAGTAAATGGAATTGAATAATTGTTAGAATAAAGCAGCGCGATAATTTGTACATATTTATTTTTTTTACTCAGAATAATACTTCATAAAACTTAAAATACCAAATAAGAAAAAAAAATAACTATGGTTAGATATAATAATATAATAGTAACACAATATATATTCCTGCATATATTCCTACTAAATTTGTACGAATCGCGAATGAGCTACTGAATAAGCCAATGGAAGTAAAAATCAGTTTTATAAAGCATAATAATATAATTTGACATTAATCTAGAACTAGATTTAACTAACTTCAAATGCATTATTATTATCCCATATCAATTAAAAAATTTTTTTAAAATATTTTAATAGTACTTTTTAGCCAATATATGTTCATAACTTTCGCGTTATCTGCGAAGATACCACGATTTGTTTTAAAAATATAAATATAAATTATTACATAAAATAAATGAATATTTTTTATTATATTTAAAGTTTAAATCAATCGTAAAGAAAATGATTGTTAAAATAATTATTGTAGATCAATATATCGGAAATATGGTGAAAGCAAATGTGCTTTTTGGTATGCAAGATTATCTAGGTGTAGCATTGACTAAATGCAACGTCAGTACAAAAATTGGAAACATTCCAATAACAGTTAGTATACAAGTGTATTAATTTTTTTTTTTTTTAATATAATCTTAATTTTGAATTTTTCCAATATAGTATAACAAACCAATTTTTGGTTCAGTGGATACATCTTTCATTCATTATGCTTCAGCAGCTATATTATGTCTGTAAGTAAAATAAAGTACATTTTATAAAAAAATTATAAAAAGTAACATCATAAATACAGGAATTCATTGTAAAATTTTAGATAAAATGTTTAACAACTTTGTGTGAATTTTATAATAGGTAATGCGATTTATTAAGGTTTTTGTTATAAATTTATAATATTATGAAATATAAATAATGTTTCACTTCGATAGATAAATAAAATAAAATGTTCAAACTCTATTATTTAAACCATGAAGTTATTAATTCTACATTTCATATTTTCAGAAAATTACTAAAGATATTTTTTTAAATTTATAAACTGTTTTCTTACATTTTTATAACGAGGAACTTTTAGCATATATTTCGTACATATTATTTTTAATTGGTTTTAAAAAAATAGTTTCCATTATATAATATTATGTTTTTATTGATTACGACACCGTAATACGTTTTTACTTTAAAAAAAAAAAAAATAAAGCTATTTATCCATCACAGCTTAGCAATTCAATCATGATATTACGTTAAAATAAAACCATTAACGTGTTTATTTCCTGCATTATTGTATCCCGCGGTAGTTGTTCATAATTATCGTTTAAATCTGAGCATTCAATACAAAAACGTTTCTACGATAGAAATCCAAGTCATTTATTTCGTTTCAGTAAATTATCGTTAGATATTATGCGCGTATCCGTGGAAAAACAACCGTTATAGCGACGACGTCGGAAAACAACGAAATAATAATATATACGATCTCGCGTTTCCATCTCGATAGAAATTGGGATATTAATTTTGATTTTCGATCGTTTGTCTTGCAGTGCGTGTAGTCGTAGCAAATAAAAAAAAAAATAAAAAAAATAATAATGATCGTTTTTTTGTTTTTTTTGTTCCTTTATTCATTGTGTTTATCATCCCTCCGGTTGGAGCTCTAATAATAATAATACATCGATCAGTTAATGTTTATAATCTCATAAAATATATTATACTCGTTCACATAATAATAATATACGACGTCCCTGATTCGAGTCATTAGTGACTGACGCGTTTTGAAATATAAACATATATAAACGAGTGACCGTTTTACTTTGTACATAATATATACACTCGGAATATATTATAATATCTTTTGCGAACGGGAATTAATCAAAAGACAACGCGTCGGGTGACGTTACGGCGGAGGGAAAAAAGCGAGAGAGACACTGAGATGTAGATAGAGAGAACGAGAGAAAGGGTTTTTAGTATATGCCGTTGACGAGACAATGAGGTCGATGTGAAACATCCCATTAAACGTCATACGTACGAGCAGTGTTATATAATAATAATAATAATATTATAATGCACGCACAAACTCGGATTCTCTGGAAATAATCATACGTCATTTCTCATACGCTGCAGATACGTGTCTTTCTGTCCTCCGGCGCAAAGGAACGCGTAGTTGTTGTTACAATCCGACCAACGAAATAACGAAAACGTTGTTTGTATATCGCAATAATAACAATAATAATAATAATAATAATAATAATACGCGACGACAACAAGATAAAGTGTCAATGTATTATGATCGTGATAGAAATTATTATTAAACTTCGGTCGCGATTCGTTTTGACAGGTGTTGTTACTATTTGCCGGTCTTGCTGACAGCGGGTCTGATTTTAATGGAGAAAAAAGAAGGCATGATGGAAAGGATGATGGTTTCCGGTGAGTAACGCATCAATATATAATAATATGATATCATGCTATATTATTATGTTGGATTTTATTTTTATATTTTATATGTTTTGTTTATTCCAAAATTACATTTTCGATACGAATATACGATACATACTCAGGTATATGAACGCGAAAATATTATACCTTTTTGCCGCGTACCTATACCCATATTATTTTCCCGCGGGAACGTTACACGGCGAACGTGCGGTTACGCAAGTCGATATTTGAAAATATCCAATTATAATCCCAAATCGTAAACATGCGCTCTTTACCGGGCAAACAATATAAATAATAAAATAGGAAAACACCGGGACTGGGTCGTAAAACACAAAAAACAAAAAAACAAAAAAATCCCTATTTCCGAAATGGAAATCAAATAATCTAGATAATTAACGTCCGGCCGGGACCGCGGCATGGAACTTGAATAAATAAATAATTATAATATACCTAATGTTCAATTTGACCGTATAAATTTATAGTAATTGGACGTTTCCGTTGCAGGTATAAAATTCAGCGAGGTTTTGGTGTCGACAGTCATCATGCAAATGATAATACACGCCATGCAAACGCTCATATCGATGTACGTCATGTACATACACTTCGACAATCCGTATTTGGGAGATCACTTGCCCACTCTCACAATACTTTTACTCCTCGGAATGGAAGGAATGATTTTCGGTAAGTTAATGAATGGACGGAGATATATTTTATTAAATCCGTTTGTTGATATTTCACATTATTGTTAATATTCTACTACTTTCACAGGATTCTTGATCGGTGCGATATGCAAAGACTTTATATTTGCTGCGTATTTGGGCACCGGCAGCAACATTATGATGTCTTTCACTTGTGGTAAGTTTGTATTCATAGCACAATTTGACAATACTCTTTGACGGTTCACAATTTGAGTTTATTTGGACAATCCGACAAATCAAACATCTTGTAACGTCTCAGAAAACGTCCCAGTACACCTGTATTTATTGATTTATTTATGTTTTTTTCGGGAACAGGATTAATCTGGCCTTTAGAGGGTGCACATTATCTGCTAAGGATCGTCGGTCCTATATTACCGATGAGTGCACCGGTTAAGGCTTTGCTAGCTGTGACCGCTAAAGGTTGGTCATTCGACGCCGAGCCGGTCTACATAGGAATCTTCTCGATTATAGGCTGGTCCAGTTTAATGGTTATAACTATATTCATTATTAGCAGAGTGAACAAGGATTTATGGGTACTGCGGAAATAAAACAACGAAATAACGATGAAATTGTACAATTTATTACATTGAACAGTACTGTTGACATCTCCACAATTACCATTTGACCTAAGGCACATTACCACAAAAAAATAATCGAAATGCAAAAATCATAATATGTATTCTTAATTTCGATGCTGAAATGAGTGAATTTATCAACGTGTCGTCTAATACCTATTGTATATTGTAATCTGTAGTTGGTCGAACTAGTGATGAAGTATTTTTAGATACATTACACTCAGTAATATTCGCGAGCACATCATGTTATATTCAAAAATAGACAGAAAAACTTTATCGTGAATGTTAAAACTAAATAATAATTCTGACCGCATGGAATAGGTATTAAAAATACGTAGGTGAATTGTATGTATAAATATTAGTTTGTTAATTTATTGTATATTTTATTACCTATATTTAAAATAAAAATGTAAATTATGGTTTATTGTTTCCCTGTTGTATTGGTTTTTTTTTCCAAACAATGGTTTTAACCGAGTAACGGTTATACATTTAAAAAAAATGTCGTTTGGAAGTTCTTACAGTGACACTCGAGATGGGTTTGTATGGAAAAAGTAAACTTGACTGCACAATCGTTACGTTTAAGTTTAAGACACACTCTATGTCTTTATATCCTATGGGATGAATAGTATTTGAGTTATACGTAGGACATCACACAAAAGAGTACTTCTAACTTCTCACTCATCTCTCGACCCTCGTATTGATACTTTAAAAGTATTTACTTAGTCTACTGTAGTTTATAATAGTTTATTATATAACAATGATACTGCCAGACGTTTTGACAGCAATTTAATACTTTTAAACTTATCTTTTAAAATATATTTTGTTTAAAATAAAGTTGTATATTTGATATTAAATCAATTAAACCTTTTAATTTTGGAATAATAATAAAATGAAACTAATAAAACGGTTACAATCGAAATGGGTTTTAGGAGAAACAATCATTGCAACATTGCAGATATTAACGCCGGAAGTACTTATAGTGGCAAGAAAACTAGTCGTGCGTATTATACGTAAACAGATTCAAAATGGTTAGCTCAAATGGTCGAAATACGCTGATTCAAATAGTCTGATATCAATGCTGGGAAATCGATGTTTTATATTATATTTGTTTGAACTCGTTGAATCAATATTGAAAAAATAGAGAAAAACTTCAAGGTAAATGGTTAGTTAAATATTGTATTACTTAACTGTAAGTTAAGATAAACATATTATATTAGAGCAAACAGTTTACAAAAAGTGAGACTATTGTATAGATGTTACATTGCATAGTTTACCGAGAATTTGCGAGGAAATAAACTGCAAATAAAATGCGGGTTCTGTTTTTTTTTAAATTTGATTTTGACGAATAGACGAAAAACCCGATTCTGTTATTTATTATGAGGTTGCTAGCGCAGTCTCGGCAATATACCTACGTATCACGAGATTTGGGTTTTAATCTAATATGCTTCAACGTCACGTGAGATCTCGTACTCGCATGTATAAATGTATAATACACACGAGTTCGCTATTTGGATTTTCCGTGTCAAAGTGTCATGGACCACATAACATACATAAATAATAATACAAATCCAACAAAAATAGAAAAATCGGAGACCAACGATATGAATTAGGAAAAAATAGACCTCAAAAAGATCTCTAAAGGTACAGACGATGAAAATGAATTTTTCGAAAAAAATATCTTACGTGATACGCTTTTGACCAAAGCGAAAAAAATGGGCGAAGAAAACGGCGTATTGAAACATATTATGGTTTTTATCTTGCTATAAAAGTGAACTTTTCAAGTTCGTATAACATTATCTTAAACGCATAACGACTACTATGTAAACGAATTTTCTACATTTATTTGTAAATCTATTTTATAGGCTTATTTTGGTAAATATTGTATTTGGTTATTTTACTACTGTTTGAAGGTACTACTACAATCGATTGTAGTATCTATTGACTTAAATCGTGTCAATGGGAAAACTTTATATAATTTAAAGCCACTTCTTTCCCAGTGTTCCTGACGACCCAACAAGATAGACTACGAGACAAGATGCGGCGAGACGAAACGAGAATTTCTCGGGTATAATAGTTATTATAATAGGAATATAAATAATATCTGTAAAAATCGGCGATTCAACCCACCTAAAGTAAATAAAGTGTTTCGAAGGAAAGATGACGAAGGGGCGAAAATAAATTGGCACGTGGGGTGAGATCGACAGAGATATGCCAAAATAAAGAACTCTCCACAAAAAACAAACACGCGAGGAGGGTAAAAGTGTATTGCCAAACAATATAATATTATATTGAACGCGGTAGCGTTTTCGTTTTTACGTGTTCTTTTTGGGGCAAAAATGTTCATTTTCTGTCTGATATATTTTTCTTCAAACACACTATCGCCTCTTTTTTCCGCTTGCTGTTACCGTTTTAGTAGAAAAAATCAATGTTTTATAAATATCTTCTTAGAAGTATACTTTCACATTGTCAGAATAATAGTGTAATTCATTCGTACTATCAAAACTAGGTGAATATTTTTTTAACTCGTACATACATATTATACATAATGTAGCACTGCGCGTAGAATTCATACATCATATCGTTGAATCCTTAGCAAGATGCTTGGCGGTACACGCGGTATGAAATTACTATGAAAATTATATACAACACGACCGCAAAACATAATATTATGTTTACCGTATTCGCGGTATACCGTAAATATATATATATGCACTCCGAGAAAATTGTATAAAAGGTGATAGTAATGATATTATTTATGTACATATTTTTTGTTTTTATAACAGTTTTACTAATTATAAAAATATAATTTTTTTATAATTTTTCTTTTTAAACTTTTATACTTGTATGCTAATACCAAATTATTTTTTTTTTTTTCGAATAAAAAACACCATTTCAAATAACAATAATAATATTGAGACTCTTTTGTGCACTTTTTATTTTTTTTATTTATCAAAATTAAAATTATAAAATATGAGCATAAGTAAACCAATAAACGTCGTTATAGTGAAGAATGAATATAAGTTCTAAATCCTTTAGTTATGAAATTGTGTGTACTGAGAGAACACGATACCAATATTTGTTGTCTTGGTCTAAATAAAGCAAAATCAATGTCATTTAATATTTAAATTGTGGGATTTGTGTCAAACTTACAAATTAATTACTTATTGCTAAATTATTAAAAGAGTGAAACACTTTCGAGTATCTTTCAAGACTATTTATAAAATGTCATCTAACAACAAAGTTATAAGTGTTTAAATTTGTTTCATATTTTAAATTCATTGTCAGATGACATTTTACGAAAAGCTCACGAAAGATACTATAACATGTTCCACCCTTCAAATTTGATAGAAACTATCTATAAGTTTAACTCAAATGACATAAAATATGCAGCTGTGATTTTGCTATACTTTTCATTGGATAGATAGAGATAGCTAGGATTAAGCAAAAAACAATTTTATTTCAATCGATAAAGAATAATAAAAACAAAATTCAAAATGTTTAAATATAAAACATAATGCGAATAAAATTGTTTTTTCAATACAATAATAACATATTAATATACAATGTTATTTTTTTTTGCAATAGATTACTGTAGGTCAGTAGTATCATCGTTTTTAAACAACTATTGGCTTAAACACTATATTTAATGAAAAACAAATATATATATTATTAAATGTATACTTACGTTTTAGTTTTCGTTAAATGAAACGCCTTTAAAATTACACTTTTCAACTCAATAATTACAGTAGCTACTGATTGTACCTATTACGATATAAATCAACTATAAATAGTATACAGAATAGTATTATATTACATATACCTAACAATACCAGTAAATAATTTATAGAAAAGGCATGTGATTTCTGGAATTCAATGTTCTGTAATTGATTTTTCTTATGAGTCCATTGCAATTCCCTTTAGAACTTCCTGTCAATTTATAAATGATGCTAAATCAATAACATAGCGCCTATTAACACTTAAGACTTAACTAATTTTCTCAGGAATCACATATAAGGATACGATTACAAACATTCCCGATTTATAATCAACGAACCTTATAATTTTTATAAACCTTTTGATTTATTACTTATATATATATTTAACATTTAACATAATATATGTATACTATGCACTTGTACCAGGGGTGCCATTTCAGTATTTTTATAGGAGAGCAAAAATTTAAGCAGGCCAAGTTTTACGCCGATCAGAGCAATTTTGTTTGATATTAAAATTAAGTTAGTAATTGATAATTTCATTTGCACTGCATTTTTTAGGAATGTATAAATTTTTTAGTTATAATTTTATTAAACATATATTATTTACTGCTAAACAAACCACAAGATTACAAAATACAAACGACATAATGGTACAAATATACAAAAGTACAATAAGTCCATGTTATTGTAGATTATGAAGGTGACGTTTGCATATTATGTATCGGCGCAATAAAATACGTTATATAATAGGGCAGCCATTGCCCACCCTGTTCCCCCCTCTCCTCAAATTTCGCCCCTGCACTAAACACTTATTAATTTTAAATTTATTATATTAATATGCTACTTAATGTAATGTGGTTTTTGTAGAACATGTAATAATATATAATTTTAATTAATAACTTTAGTTAAATATTTAAATAAATTTAGTATAAAATGGGGCTAGACTTGGGACATTTCCACGTGTTACGATATTAATCTACTTATCCCTAGAATAGTAAATAATATAATTTTATTCTAAATAGTATATATTAAATTTATACTAATAAATTATAGTCAATCTTCACTTTTTTAACTAAAATGGCCATCGTTAAACTAACTCTTATAATTGTACATTATTTGTTGATTTGATTTTGTTACGATTGAAAAGTTTAATATTAATATATAACAACGTCATCATTAAGTAGAAAATAAATTTGTACAATATCGCCATTCACTAAATACTAAAATATTTATCTACATTTACATATACATATGTATATATATATATGATATTATGTGTAATGCGTTTATACAATTGTTCTTTAACTTAAACGGATAAAAAGTTTACGTTTGTTTAAAACTTTAAAATTCCGTTATAACTGAAGTTTAATAAATAATATTTTAGAATAATAATTATAATAATTATTCGGTTTTCTTTTAGTTTTGAATTATTTTCCTTTAATATTATTTGAATAAAGAATTAAAAAATAAATATTTTTTTAAGTATTGACTATTGCAAATATTAATAAAATTTTTAGTTATACATTATAATATTTACAACGAAGTTTATTTTCAAAGCAAACTTAATATCAATTAATTGAAAAATTTAAATAATTAATTTACCGGCACTACTCAGCAAAAAGTTTATTTATTATCTTTTTGCGCTTAATTTATAATTTATATACCTAATAATAATAACTAACTACCATATATTTAACTTTATATTATTCTCATTTATTGTGTAATACAAATTTTAAAACAAGTGAAATACAAGCGATCTTAATCGATCTTAATCGTTAACAAAAAATCGTATTTTTATATCCATTTTTAATTAACTGTTATTTTTTTTATAATCGATCTGCTTTTGTTTTAACGGATTAATTATTATTTTTTTTTTTTTTAATCACAAAATGGACAATCGACTTTAATACATTTTTAGTAAGCAATTTAATAGTTTTCTGAATTCTGTTGACTTTATTTACTGCCAATTTTGACTTAATTAACTCAAGTTTATTTCCTAGCAGACTATAAAATGTACATTTAAAATAGTTTTTTTAGGTACAGTTTTATTTTTGGAACGACGAAGATTATGACTTTTCGGGTTTATTGAAAACTACTCAAATTTACGTAGTTTTATGATAAGACACTTTAGAAATCTGAGTGTATATATTTATTTTAATATGGATGATAAACCTAATAATACGATATAGTATTACTTTTACGTGAAAAATAAAATATTATGCATTTTTTATAACTTATAAGTTATAATATTATAAAAAAAACCACTTAAGTAACTAGTTTAGTATACTAACAACTTACTTTAGTTTGATGCTTTAAATGCAAAGTAAATACATAAAAGTATTCTAAAAGCGGATTATAAGATAGTTATATCTTATATTATTATAAAAATAGTATATTACATACTACGTAGTGATAGGCTTAATAAGAAATGAAAAAATTAAATTCAAAGTACGGATCAATAACTCTCTTAAAACAACAACAGATCATTAATATATATTAGAACGCAATTCTATCTGTAGAAATGAGTAATGAAACAAGCGAAGTCTTCGATTTTCAGCTTATTAGTATCGTAATATCGTATAACTACTATAAATTAAACGCTGTGCCAGACGGAGATGATATCCGTTCACGAAAAACGAGATTATGCCATTAATTATAATTTGCCACAAATAGAATTATAGGTGATGAAATATAATATAAAATATCATAGTCGTATTAATGTTCGCGCGAAAAATGTAATTGAATCCAAAACATATAAAATCAATAAAAACACGTAATATCTGCGTATAATAATATAGGTGGATGATTATAACTTTATAAGGCAAACGATTATCTGTAGTAACACAAATAAAACTAAATAATAGAAAATATAAAAACTTATCGATTTATATTGTAACGCAATTGTACGATATTTTTTTCCACATTTATTATTTTACATTAAATAATAACACGAGTCTATCGCGAATATGCTAGTCAGTCGGCCGTAACACGATAAACCACCATCGTATCAGGTTTAGGTAAAAGTTTTATGAAAATATTTATATTTAAAACAAAAACTTGTATATCAATAGTTACATTTACCGTAAGTAAAAGTTAAGGGTTCAATCCTTTATATGGCTTTTCGACCCAATTAATTATTGTGTAAGAGCGCGTAAGTATTTTAATATGTGAAAATTAGTTACAATAACTAGAGTTTTGTCAAACACTGTATTATATAAGTAGTTATTTGCAGTGTTTAAATATGTATAGCTTGTTCGTGTAGCTTTAAATGTAAATATTTATTATTTTTTATAATTGGTTTCTATATTAGTGCAAAATTACAGCACATATTTACAATTGCATGTATTAATTAGTGAGGCTAAATTATTGTATACAGGTGAGAATGTTAAATATCATTATTAAAAATACTATATTAATTTCCATTCGTATTTTTATCAATAATATTTTGTAGGATACACACAACATGTATCTACATTATATTATAAGCAATAAGGTAACCTTTTTTTTTTTTTTTTAATAACAGTTATTCATAACAAATTAACGAACAATACTCACCATTTATCAAATCAGTACTTAAACTATAATATTAAAGCTAGATTTACTCGTAAATATTTATAAAATATAATATGGCTAAAATGAATTTATCCAAGTCTAATGGACAATAAAATTGTAAACATTGAACTGTCGGTAGATGAGCATAATGAATATGAAAATGGTTTTGAAATATAATTGTTTTTGGACCTTTAATGGATCCGGTGAGGATAATTTAATATATATACATGATTATAAATTATAATATATATATACCTAACTATTAAGGTTACTTTTTTATTTGACTATTTAGTTTTTATGCATATTCAATGAAAGATGAATTTGATTTGTGAACTAACTAAAAAAAAATATAGGAAAATAGTTTACGTT
The DNA here is from genome assembly GCA_013282895.1 of Eriosoma lanigerum. Lineage (NCBI taxonomy): Eukaryota > Metazoa > Arthropoda > Insecta > Hemiptera > Aphididae > Eriosoma > Eriosoma lanigerum. The sequence continues at coordinate 46,012,754 of CM023358.1, forward strand.
CATAATAATAATAATGGGTGATAAATCTGTAAATTATATAAATATTTAATAGATATTTGAAAAGGAACAGTTATATTTTGCATGTGCAAAATATGTATCCACTAATAATTTATAAATCAAGAGATTAATACAGATTTATAACTATGTAGTACAGCTGCACCTAGTAAATACTTGTAACATGAGTTCAGAGAATTATGGTAATTTACGCACATTAAATATACTAACGTTTATGGGAAATTATAATGAATGGACTACATTAATTTATGATAATATGTTCGTCGCACTAATATATTCGAATAGTTCTTTAATGAAAGTACAACAATTATTCTATTTATAGTCAGTGCTAACTGTTGAGCTTAACGTAATTAAGTAAAGGTAGATGTGGTGAAGCTCCCTAATCCGATTTTCACCAAATGTTAATATTTTACAAATTGGTTTTTACAATTTGTAAATGACAAATAAAGCAGTAAATTATGTTTTTCAATAGGTAAACTATACTAAACTCATGCATCTCACATTATTGGATTTTCACCAAACAAACGTCAATGTTTATAAAATTAATTACAAATAAAAATGATTGAAATTTAGTTTTTAAAATTTGCAAATCAAAATCGTCATTTAAAACATTTTCAAAATAACTAAAGTTATAAGAGTAATATACTAATATGTAAGATTCCAATGGACAGTTTAGCGTAAATGATAAAAATTATAATCAATTTTACAGGAACTTAATATTAAAATACAATTAAAATAAAAATGAAAATGAAAATATTATGTTCAGAACAATAATTGTTTAAAAATTTTCAATGACTAATAATACCTATTATTTTATTGTTCATTAGATAATTTATGTTTTAAGAATATTCATTATAGAGAACATAAAATAATGTTAAAAGCCATAATTATTTATAATGATAAATTTTCGTAAGTATTTCTAACTGGTTAATTACCAAGTAATAATATACTCTTATAAATATAAAATCATCTAATATCGATTTGGTTGATCCATCATTTAGTATACCCTGCGAAAAGTTGATATGATTATTTTATTTTTTATAGCATGTTTATTTTCTGATTTATTATATAATAAAAGATTAAAATAAGATGCAGATGGTACTATCAAAAAAATACATTTATGATGATATGCAATGTACGTCCTCAAACTATACCTATTAGTCTAATCTAGTTTTATTTAAAATAAATGCTAATATTGATAAAATAAATAATCAACAAAATGGAAGAAAAAATATCTACTTTTTGTCGTATTGAAAAATGTTTAACTTTTATCATATAATAACACGAAGAAAAAATGTGTACAAACTATTTCGAAAATACAGTATCTAGTTCATAAGTTTAGACGGTAAACTTATTGTAAAATTTACATTACAAGTTAGTTGTAAAAAAAAATTTAAATGTAGATATTTGACCTTGATAAAATTTAAATGGAACACAGAAAAAATACATTTTTCAATATATAATTCAACTTATATCGGTGACAACATGATAATTAAAAAATATTATTATCAATATCTATTATATTATATTTAATTTATTGTTTTATGTGTCCAGTTTTTGTAGGAGTCAAAATAATGATGTAGGAATAATAGAAATTACGAATTTATTGATAAAATGAGTTGACTGAAAATTATGTAAAAAGTTGGGAAAATATCAAACGAATTTGTACTATTTAAATAATATACCACGTAATAAATTATCAAACTTAATAACACTAAATGTTCTCAAGTTCATCAGTTTGCAAATAAGTTCTGTTTCATTCGTAGGTGCATTTATGATAATTAAATTTTATTTTATATACTAATTACTTAATAATATAATTTTAATGTATTAACAATGTCGATATTCTATAGAACCTAATTATTTCGATCACAAATATTATTAAAAGTGTTAAATATTTTATATAAAAGTTTAATAAAAGAATACTAAATAAAAAATAAATTACAATAAAGGCAATATTTTTGTTTAAAAATGTAAAAAAAAATACAAAATTCAATTTAATCCAATACAATGATACGCGAGTATTAAAATGTAATCCCTATACGATAATTTTATATACAATTATTTTTTTTCAAGTTAATATATTCTTACAATAGGCTAAATTAAATAAATACATTTGAATTTTTAAAATTATAACATTGATTGTAACGATTCCGTTACCGTTACCATGAATTATTCTAATAATATATATTAAGTTTGTTTTCGTTAGATAAGATATACGACTGGATAACGTATTATTTTATTATAATTTACATGTTCCGAGAAAATGTACGCATATAGTGATGTATAATGATCTATGTATATTTAATAGGGAGAACATCGTCAATAAAAAACATACGATTAATAATAAATATTATTATTTTAAATAATAATAAGGGAAAAAACATCACAGTTGGAAATGAAGTATTACACGCGAAAAACGCGGTGTGACGCGTCTCGACAAGGGGTCCGGTCCAATTAGGTAGATTCAATCTCTCTGTCGGTCGGTCGCGAGAGAACACGAGGAGGACTTGGGAGAAAAGGGACCGTTTTAGTTTTTTTTTCTTAAACATTTTTTATCTCGACATTTCGCGCAGCACGTCAACTTGACAAGCCTTCGTTCTTCCAGTTCTGTAACATTGTCGTCGATCCTTATTATAAGTCACATCACGACGAGGGTTCAAGACGACGACGACGCTGCCATTAACGCAGTGTTTTCGAGGTTTTTTTTTTTTTTTCTGACAAGAAAATCCTTTGGGTTTTCGCGGCCTCAATGCTTTCCTATCATTAATGTCACCAAATCGTCTTCTATCCCCACCCATCTCTCATACCGCGGTAACGGCAGATTTTTCGCCACCGGTCGCAGAAACTGTGTGACTCTCCCACGTGGCGTATTGTCTGGATGTTGTCCCGGAAAATGTTTGGTTAAATTTGTTTTTTATTTTATTTTTCAATATCAGCAATCAATCTGCACTCCGCAGCAATGTGGGAAAAAAGCTAATTTAATATACGTACCTGCCATGCTACACTTATTTCACAACACTTTTGGTTTTTTTCTTTTTTTTTTTTGTAGAAATCCTGAGGCGTTTCGATCTCCACCCCTAAATACTCTCCATGTGTGCCAGGTGTGAGCAACAATATTAAATTATACTTTGTGTTTAGAAACCTTTATTAATTTATTACATTATTACTACGACAAAATACACTCGGTGTGAACAACTTTATATCGTATAGTACATTATTTATCGTACCCAAACACGGTCATAGTTACCACTTGCTGTGACGTTATCCGTTAATAATATAATATAATATATAAAATAAGCGTTTCGCGATAAATATAATAGTAAAGTAGTCGTAACAAAACCATTACCATTGTTTCGAATGCGTGTACCGGGAATAAATATTGTTCGCGATAGTTAATTGTTTTTTTTTTTTTAAAATATCATTGTATTCGTTCTCGAAATTTATTACACGGCTTACCGTTTACCGGGTAAACTCGATACTTAACGAACGCCCGTACCGTTTCGCGTTGGTAATAATAACATATTATAAAGTTTCCTTACTGAAAAGTCACTAAATTTAATTTTTGAAGTTTGTAATGACTGCCCGTGCAGAGACTGAGAGGACGACGGGACGATGCGTCAGAATTAAATATTTTGTTTTTACTAGCGGCTTTATTTTTCACCCGTTTCCGATTTTTATCCGTTTTCCGAACTAAATAAGCTTAATATAATTTTGAGACAAAATAAATAACAAAATTAACTTTTATCGCTACTATGAGTGATAAAAAATGATCAATAAATGTATTATTATTTGACGAAAAAAACACATACTAAAATAAATTAGTACATTAGTTATTAGTAGTCAGTAAATATTTCACAATCGAAATATAATTAGCTGCACGCTAATTTTAAGTACAATCAAATCAAGGTAAATAATTTTTAACAAGATGGGTAAAAAAGTATTAATAATCGGTGGGTAAAATACTGTAAATATTATTATTTAAAATAAATAAAAATATTATTATTTTTATATTATTAATATTAATAGAGTTAGATAAGATATAATCTAGAGTAGTATTTTTAGTTCTGTTTTTAATATATCTTTTCATTTGGAAAAATTTTAATTACCTAATTTTTCATTGGTATAAAAATAAAAAAGAGGGAAGTCCGATTTCGGACGATCCTCCTTCGTCCCTTCGATCCTCGGAGATTAGTAATGTATTATAATTAAAATTTGAATGCAATAATATTGCATTAGAGAATACGATTCTGAATAAAACTCAATACAATTCAATATATTATACTGATAAGACCAGGGTCGGCTTAAGGCGTAAGCGACTTAGGCTAAGGCCTACGACGGTATGAAAAACACTTTTTAAAGAGACGGCATTTTTCGGAATCATTTACTAAATAATTAATATTTTAGATTTTGCATCTTTAAAAGCAAGAAAATTTAAATTTAAAGTTAAGATTAAATTAATAAGAATTGTATTTGTATCTATCTATTTAGAACTTATTCATTATTTTAATATGATTTTTATTTTACCAAAAGAAAAATAAGCTCGTTTCTCCTGTTTATATAGAATACAAATGACCAAATAACAGGGGCGAAAAATCCAGGGCGACCCTAGATAAGCCATTTCAAAAGATTATTATGTGTGTAAACTACCTACGTGAATACTCAAAAAACTTTTCAAGGCTCAACGATCAAAATTAAATAAGCTATACGAAATAAAAAATAATAATAATAATAATAATAATAGTATTATTTTCAACTTTCATAAGTTTTGAATGTATATTACTTTGAATAGCGATAAATAGATAATTCTAGAGAAAGAACTGATTTGAGTCATTCTATGAAGTCCATAAATATTGTAATTGGGAAAGTCTAATTCTGATAACATAATATTATCTATTAGCCAAGGCCCAAGTTTCAGTAAAAATAATAACATTATATAAATAGCATGCAATTTGAGATTTTAATTACGAGAGTTTATTATTTAAACTACGAACATTTTGATAGTGAAAATTAATACTAGTAGATCGTGTACTTATTAGTTTTTAATTATATTTACGAGATTTGGAATAGGTATCGTTAACATATTTAATTACATTCTTGTTTTAATTGTTACCATTACTCTTGTTACCATTTTCTCATCAAAGTTGTAGTAATTTCTTGAGATTTGCCATTTAATGGTGTTTTATTGTTTTATCAATTGATAACCGGATATTGGATAATTTTATTAAAAATTTCAATTATTTTTATATACATATAGAATAATGAACACATCAGATTGGTTTGTAAAGTGAATTTTAACGGATGCAGTTTGTTAGGAGTGATTAATTTTTTCAAGACGAGAAGATATAAAATTCAAATTATTTTCATTCAAATCACAAATATATTTTTAATACTTTTCAAATATTATTATGATTATCCACTTCGGGAAGATTAAATCATATTATTATTAATAATACTATTATTTGAAATTACTTGAATGTCTTTCTATTAATTCAATAAAAATAACATGTTCGGATGAAAATTATTCGTTTTGGCTTTTATTATTTTCTATAACTAATATTATTTTTTTTTTATCAATAACTTTCGATTTAAACTCTCAAATTTCATCCATTAAAGTAAACACAATGTTAAATAAATCATCAACTTTTTTGCATAGTCGATTTAATTTTTCATTATATGAATTTAATGAGGATATCATTTTTCCGCTTAATAATTTAAATGCAGAAATATATTTTATAATTTCGTCAATTGTAATATCTATATAATAAATATTATTAAATACTAATTATTATACCTACTAAATAATTGTATGATGATTTTATGCTGCGCTGTCGGTAACTAAACGAATCACTTGTTACTTAAACGACGTCTATTACAATACTGTTATAAACATGTATAAATTGCATATAATGTAATTTGCATGAATCTTAATCGATCTTTTGAAAATGTAATTAATATTCAAAAATTCATGTCACGGTTTATTTATTTGTAGCCCCGTTGAAATTCCGTTCAGTTTCTTAAATATTACACAAGAATAAAATAGTATCAACAGTGTTTGCCATAAATAATGTTTTATTTTCCAAATAAAGGTTTTATTAACCTAATATTTTAATATCGATTTACGAGTGTAACCGCTCTAACGTTTTTATGTTTCCGTCGAAACTATAATTCTATTTTATATACTGATTTTTACAATAATTCACATATAATATTTGCGACTTTGGCAAGGTTATTAAATTATTAATTTATGTTAGGTGTTTCAAAAATATCTCGTTGTCCTACGTAATTATGTTTACATATGCAAACAAAAATTGATAGGATTTACACACGTTTTCATTGAGGATCTCCATTAAATAATGATCTTTATTTATTTTATATTCTTATTGTAATGTATTTTAAACACCGTATTTGTTATTAAAAGAAAGAGAACGATATATTGTGACATATTTATTAATTACATTAGTTTCCAATATTGTATGTCATTTAACTAAAATTTTCCGTTGTGGGATTGCGGGGGGGGGGGGCTCTTGTTCAAAAGCCATCCTTGTGATTTTACTGTTTGGGTAAAATTATAATTGTGCCACTCCCCTGAAATATTATATTTATAGTATATATTTTATAATTCTCCAGAATACGATCATTAAATTTTGCGTAACTCTGTTTTATACAATATGTAGATAAATAAATAATTATTGTTAAATTAATACTATTATGTAGATATTTATCAAAAAAAAAAAAACACAATTTTCCATAATATAATAGTATAATATATATTTATTATGTACCCTCAAATTTTTTTCCCAATTATGCCTTTGAATATTTTTCTATAATAATACCTATCAATCTAACTGTACTTTTTACAGGTCCAGTTTCAACTATATGAAACAAATAAATAAAATACAATCGTTATGATAAACATCAATATTATTTCATTTGAGTAAAAATGTTAATTTGATCGATGATAATATTATTATTATCAATCATTACTTCTCTTCTGCGGATGTTGACTGATTATTCTATTGATCGCGTTCAATCGGATTTTTTTCCCTTATAGAGTTAATTCGTAGTGTAAATGACGGGTTCTCGGTCAGGAATATTCAGATTCACAAAGCAGTGTAAAAATTAATTTAAGTAATTAACGGTATGCAAATTCTATAAAAATTATAACCAGCAAATTATATTAATAAATATTTATTGTGGTAAATTTCAAAACAATTTATTATTTTTATTATTATCAATATAAAATCATTTACAGCTTAATATCTAATATCTAATAAGTAATTAATATTTTTAATAAAATATGGATCAAATAATCATAAATTTAATTAATGTAACCTCGAATGTAAACAATGTTAATGGACTATAGAGTAATAATAGATTAAAGCGATTATTTTTAAATTCAGTATTATAGAGTGTTGTTTATTTTATGTTATATTTTTTAAAACCAAAAAAATTAGCACGAGATAAGGATGTTGTTGTTAAGGTTCATAATAATAGGAGTTAAGTCACATATATTTTATTATCATTATGACGTGCGTAGAAAGGAAATTGGGTAAATGATAAATGATAGTCTTTGAAAACTGTATACACATATATTTTTAAAGTCTTAAATTTAGAGAAAACCTTATATTATTAGCTTTTATAAACCTACGTATAAAAAAACACGTATCATCAAACACAACATTTTTATATTTTATATTATCCTTTGGTGCAAGATTCATTTTCATTGATAAAATAATATATATTGTTAATGGATATAATAATAACAACGATACCATTGGTACATATACAATATTCAATTTTGTTGATATACCTATCTAATTTTAATTTTCATAATTATTTTTACATTTTATTATCTTATGCTAATTCCACACTCCCAAGATACACCCCGCGACGAAATTGGACTTGGGGTGGCGAAAAGCGATAAAACGTGAAGGGGCTCTTGAGCTCGCATTGCTTCACGTCGAATCGACGATATTATGGAACTTGCATTAAAAAAGTATCTTTTGTTATTATTAATTTAAAAATGATATTTTGTTTATTTCTTCTTTCTTTGTGTGTTTGGGACTTTAGAACCATCCCGTCTCACAACCAAGCCTCCATTTTTCTCTGTCTAAAACTAGAATTTTCCAGTTAGATCCTCCTTCTAAACGTTTAACATCGTCTATTTTAACACATATATTTTGTTTATGGGTACTTTTAATAAACATTTAAAATTATCGACATTAAAGTGAAAAGTTAAATTAATACGTTGAATGACTACGTAATGTTTTGATTATCATTTATACAGATTTTATCATGTAATATTAATTATCGCAAAAAAATTATTATATAAATATATATATATATATATAAATTTTAATTTATATTCAAATCGCATAATAAGTTTATAATAATAATAATTTTAACAATGACCAATTGTATTTGCAGGAATTGAGTATCTAAATTAAATCTAATTGCCAACGGTGGTACAACGTAACAAAGTTTCGTTATAGATTCAAAAAAGTTCATTGCCTAAGTCGACAGATGTTATTAGTTATCTTTGCTAAAGCTCCTAGTCGAGGTTTTTTCGTTTGGAGTGTTTTTCTTCTGTTTTTCACTCTCATATCTTGCTACATAGGTTACACGTTGGCACGTATTTTCTTTATGCGGAAATGCTTTTAACGTTCATCTTCAGTTCATTAGGTGTCATTGTTTTTACCGAATAGACGAGAATGATACTAATAGGCTTAATTTCGTTTTACCTTTGGCCTTTTCGTCAACGACGTGTATTCGCTTTATCGCTGTATGAGATAATGGAATTATATACTAGTAATATTATATTATTATAATTCCATTTATTATTTCTCATCAAAGTAAAATTTTAAATTTAAATATTATTTATTGTACTTATATAATATTATCAGATTATAATTATATATGAGGAACACGACGTAGCAATCTTTTCGTTTTAACATGAAAACTACAGAAAAATCTATGATAATATGTATTTAAAATTATATGATTTATTTTTTTTTTAACGACGTTGATAGGCGTTTATTGTAACATGATATTTTTTTACCGCTATGGTGTATACCTATAGAACAATATTTTTAGGATTAATTATCGATTATCAAATGAAAAAGAAAAATATGAAACTAACAGAATTTATGTATTTTATACGGGGTCCAGAATACTATAAATTATAACATGAAACAATACATATGTGTGTAATACACACGATGTCATGAACACTAATTTCCATTTATTTTCTAAAAAAACCGCTCAACTTAGGGTTGTCGTTATTATACTGAAAGCTTTTAAATTATATTCCCGATTATTGTTGATCGCGAATTTTAATGAAACTATATTCTCTGTAAGACGTATATTGTTTAACTTCCTCATATTTAATGAATAGGTGATTGTAAATTGCAAATGTATATATTTTATTTATGATTAATTATTGTATTCCTTAATGTCTTAACGCAGTTTTAAATAAATTCGTAATTAAATATTCCTTGTTTTTATAAATAAGCATTTGAAATTAGAATATATTTGTACCTATGTCGGAAAACAAATTTTCTCCGATAACCGTAGGGTATGTTTTCGCTGGAAAACTTTTCTAGTTAGTAAGTACTTTATTTGAATAATTTTTTGAAAGCCTCAATATTTTTCTAATGAAATAGGAAAAATCACAAATAACAGCAAAAAACGCCAAAATTCGCAGAATTTACATTTTTGACGAAACTGATTTTAAATATTTTAAGATATCTTAATATATTATGTTGTTGCAAATCATTTGATAAAAGAAATTTATAAAAATTAATACAATTACTATATTAGTATATATTTTATAACTGATTGAGTTTCGTTCTGAATCGTATTTTTTTTTTTTTTAATGTAATATTATTGAACTCAAATCATAGTTATAATGTAATGTATTACCATTCTACCACTAATTTCTCAGAGGACCCAAAATATGAAGGACGAACGTCTAGAATCGACTTCCAGGCTTTTTTAATTGAAATAAATTCTAAAAGGCAAAAAATGAATGAATCAAAATAAAAATATTATATAAAATTATTACGGTCGATTTATCGATAGATTATATTGATATTACTTTTTCAACATACTTCCAGGAAATAAAATGGTAAATTAAAAATAAATACCTATGTTCGTTAAATATTTTACTCCGTGACATTATTATTGCAAAACATAAAAATAATATTTGACACACCCACGTGTAAATACTAAATTGTTTAACCCTTAATCTAAACTATAAATAAATAATCAAAACATTATTTAGTTTTAAAAATATGAGCTTGAATAATATAAGATTTTTTTAATCAGTTATACAAACTATACGGATATAATGTATGAAATATAATATTCTTATGAGTAAAATTTATTACAAGTATATATCCGTTACTTTATTTGATTATTAAAAATATAAAAAAATCTACGTAAAACATAATACTATTTTAATTTGACATAAGATTATGTTATAAGAGAAGAATACAATTCAATATTAATTATTTTATCTCTCCGATTTCAGTATATCATGTTCACTCTAAAACGAATTACTTTTTTTTAGTAATTTGAATTTTTTTAATTAAAAGTCGACCACGATGATGTCAAAGTTATATAAAATTACTTTATTAAATCGTGGTTTATCGAACATTTCTTCATCGTGGTACCTACTTATTTTGTTTGTTTTGCCCTAATTGTTTTACAGTATAAATAGTTTGTTCGTGTTTATCGACCATTAACCGCGGTACATAGTAAAGACGACAAAAGTACATAATATATAGCCTCCACTCAGACGGTTTATTATTAATTATCGTACGACCATTACCGTGATCGCGGTCGTGTGTTGGTATAACCTATAAAGGTATGTGGACATTTACAACAATAACACGGTGAAGGTAATTTACAAAGAGTTGAGACCTGATTTTTCAATCACATCATTTTGTTTTTATTTATATACGAGTACATCTCGTATATATACGAGATAAATTTCAAAATGAAGTATAATGTCCATTATATACCAGAAAACTCTTAACATCTTTAAACCGCGTTAACATTTTATCTGTACAAAAAGATTTGCTTAAAGTAAGAATTATCAAAAAAAGGCAAAAAATAATAAGTTTTAAGTTTATTTTAGGTACCTAAATAGTAAATTTAATCGTATAAAACATCATATAATATTAAGTCAGTGACATATTAATTAGTTAAAACCTAATAATAAATCTATATTTGTTTATAATTCTTATTTTAGTGAAATAATATTTTAGTATGTAATTGTTATATGTAAATCACATGAAAACCAACGGGTGTTCATGTTTGATGTTTCATTTTATATTTTAATATTGTTCACAATGAGAGCAGTTTGATAACAATTCAATATGTTTAAACATCAAAACTGACCATGACGATTTTTCAATCGACTTTGTCGGTAGTGGCAAAATACAAAGTTAACAAAAATACTCATTTATGACATATTTTTCTTACATATATTCTAAATTTTAACTTTTCATTACTGCCATTGATTTTCTTATTTTATTTTTTAATTTCCAAATCATTATTATTATTATTATTATTTTAATATTAATTTCTCTACTACAAAATCATAATATTAATATATTAAAATAGAATATATTATAAGATATTTAAAATACAACTATAGTTTGTATATAAATGTAATTTTATTAGTATAATATGCGTGATAAATAATTGATATAAATAAGTATCAATAAATCTTTAATTTATTAATCTATTAATTAATTTTATTCTTAATTACAAAATCGCACTATAATTTGTACGTAATTACATATAGGTATTCTCACAAACATCTTTATAACATAAGTTTAACTGTTAAGTCTTCCACAAGTTTCCTCGAGAGACTAAAGTATACGTAAAAATATGTTTTATAAGGTCCATAAAAACTATCCTGTCGTCAATAAAATAAGGTAGACTTTATCGTAATAGTTTTACGAAAATAAAATATAATCATAAACGTTGAAAAGTTTAAAGCAATAATAACTTACCAATATTCATATTTTAATATACTACTTAAAATATACATTTATATAATATGAAAATGTAACGTGTATTACATTCTACTAAGTAATTTTTATTTTTCATAGAAACTATTTATATTTGTATTGTACAATATTTATGAGTTTTTATTTTTAATTTTCGTTATTTAAACCCATTTACTGTTCAATATTACTATTAATTCTATAAACGATAACAATTAAAAAATGTATAGTTACGATAACGAAGAATTTGTATGTGACTTATGGAATTATTATATGTATACAGTAATGTACTCGCAGACTGTACCTTTCTATAACAGACAAATAAAACTTCTGAAAAAGGAAGATGTTCAGCAGAACTAAATTCGCAAAGTTTGTATTTATAGAAAATAAATCCTTTTGAGTTATATTATTTAAATTGAAAAACAAATACAGACAAAGAAAGACAAGTTCCATATACATTTCAAATAAAATTAGAGATAAATCTATATTTAAGTACAATCAGTGACGTGCTAACTATAATTTACACCCTAGGGCAATCATATTTGGCGCTTTTATTCAATGTAAGCAGTGTCGTACGAAAAAGAGCGATAGGGGCTTTGTCCATTGGCTCTCTTATATTATTATTTATTTTGGAGGAAGAAGTAAAATTATAATTTGAATCCTCAAATTATTTATATCATAGTTATAGTTACTATAAAACATACTACTACAGTGTGCTTCACTTAAATAAAGTAACACCATATATTTCTGCCTGATGATATTAAATCGTACCAGCACATATTTTGAGCAACTTTTCAAAATTTTAGCTTTTTCATTGTGCGTATACTTAATAAAACTACAGAATAGATGATATTGCATCTATTCTGTGATGAAGCTTACACATTATCGACTGAAATATTTAATTTAATCCAAAATAATGAGAAAATTTATTTTTATTTTTAAAATAAAAATGCGGTAAGTCAATTTTTAAGATAGGAAAAATTATTGATTATTAAAGTTGCTTTAAAAAAATAATTCTATTCATATCTAATAAAACAAATAATCAAATTTTATGTATTAAGTTATATTGAAAAGATAATATTGTAAATGATGTATAATTTCAAAATAGTAGTAACAAAAATTAGAACGACAAAAAATGTTCAAATATTAGTGAAATTTGTGGGCAATAATTTATTATTATATATAGATTAATACAATTTGAAGATTGTAAATAAGAAGTATCTGTTAAGAATATAATAATTATAAAAGTAAACAAAACAAAATGTAAATAATATTTCTAAATATTTTTATAGAACATAAAAAATTGTATTTTTGTAAAGGTATAATAATTATTATATAAAACGACATAGTTAATATTTTGTTGTATTCTCAGTAAACGTAGCTGTTATGAAATAGAAATTTCAAATAAAAAAATAATTTTTTAATTACTAGAATTATTTTACATTTCTATTAAAAATAACTGAACAATTTAATTGGTTTTACAAAGATGTTTTTTTTTTCTTGATGTATGAAAACACTTTTTCGGGTAGAAATAATGGTCCGATTATCACAAGTACGGTATGCTTTCGGTAGCAAATCGTATCTAGTTGGTACTTTAATTAGCTCATTTTTCGAATTTCTCAAAAGTTTTTCCTCGGGAGGGGAAAAACTACCAAAAAATGGCGGAAAATTGGCAAAATTACGGTTTCTGTTATTTTAAATATTTTTATTTCGTGATAACTAATTGAGTTTTGATCGTAAGGATTTTTTTAAGTATTAACATAGGTAATATACAAGTATGGTACAATTTTGGAATGGATCGGTTGATTATTCGGCCAAGTATAGAACTTTGAATTTTTTTCCAAAAATGTTTAATATTTTCTGCAATTTTTGGTTTATCACTTTGAAAATTTTATTGAAGTCTAATCGTATATTACTTAATATTTTTACAAAATATTTTGAAAATCGTGACTAACAATTTTTTTTTTTTTATAGGCTTTTCGTATAGTTTTTAAATTTAACTTGACAAAATAAATGTTCTATACATGTAATACGGGGATTACTAAAACATTTTAATAATTCATATTAATACGTGAATATTTTGTATAATTTTACTTTAAACATTAATTGAACGATATTATATAACATTCATTATAAAAATAATTTTAAAATATCAAATTACTGTGAGGGTAGGTATTAATGTATCGTGATAGACAAATATGCATTATGCTGGCGTTATCGGCACTTAATGTTACGTCAAACCGAACAAATTGTTCATTCTAATAAATACTACGAACCTACTTTGTCTCCTATTTAATAATATAAACATACTCTTATTTTTGAATTACAGTCTTACAAAGTAGATATTATACATTTAAAAGAAATTTGGCGTTGGTAAATTAGTTACAGAATTGTGTGTTTTGTAGACGTAAAATATTTATTTATATAATAAACTAATTTTTGACGATGGTTGTACCTATCAACTTGTGGTTGTTTATTATCATAATGAATCAATTAATAAATATTGTATTATTGTCTGTTATGAATTTAGGTGTTAATATTGAAAAATACAAATTATTTATATGAATAAGGTAAATGATGAAGACACAGAGTAAGATACAAGTACCTAATGGTATAAGACCTGATGGTCTTAAAAATATAATTTAATTATTAATACTTTATTAGTTATACTCAATATTTTGGGTTTAACAGCATTATTTTTAAATTGGTTGAGAATCATATAGGTCCAGACTATTTAAATTAGTTATTAAAAATGTATTTACATTAAAATATATTATGTTTAATGATTTTGTGATTAAGGTTTTTATATAAAATATAATTAAATTAAATATGTTATTTGTTTATGTCATTTTTTATTTAGAATCGTGAAAAAAGCTCGTTGCAGTTTGTTTTTATACAGATAATATAATAAAAAAATGTAAAAATGTTAAAAAAATAAAACCGAAACGGTTTATAACAACATAGCTCACAAAATGTCCGTTGGCAGAGGTACTTTTGCGGTCGACGTATCTTCTTTGTTTTTTTGCGCCGCATAAATTATTAACTCCGATGTCGGTATTTCGGTGACTATCGTCGGAAGTAGGATATATGTTCGCGGCGTGTTTACGATTATTATTATAACGACTTTTGTTCCGTCGGCAGGAAAACCGTTAAAAATTAAATTACTTTATTAACTATTTTTGTTATTTTTAATTACCACCCGATGTTTTTTAAACAACAGTTAGTATTATACGCGACACCAAATTGAAATGGACGTGCATTAAAAAATTAATTTTATTCACATTACATAAAAAATGAAATGAAAAACAAAAATATATATAAAATATTATTAATCTAGTATTCTTATTACTAATTTAAATTACATCATTGATTGTATAATGTAGAGTTAGTAATTATAATCAATTCTTATTACGTTTTAAAAACGTCTTACAACGTCTTATTATGATTAAAATGTATTTGTTAAATTAATACTCATTTTTAGAAATACTATATGATTAAATTGATAATTAATAAAATATATTTTGTTATAAATCAATATATATATACCTAATTATTTTAATATTTAATGATAATATTTCATGAGTATCTAAATCGCATATTATAATAACATATTTTAACGAAATAATAAAAATGCATGAATAAGTAATGATATTATATGATATATGATATTACGCATCACGTCGTGTAAATTTAATTAAAATATTAAGCTCACACATACGAAATACACAAATCGAACGAAAAAAATTGAAATAATTATTTTTAGTATAATTCTCGTGTTCTCCGTATACAACGTGTTAAACTCGATACAACTTTATTATAAATCTTACCTCATAAAGTGCTAATGTTTAAAAATAACTTTCGTTATGATTGTCTATACTTTTGATATACCTAATACAATATAAATTTGCTATAAAATTGCTAGAATTACACTGATGAATTTGATTTTAGATTACTTAACCAAACTACTTTACCAACACACGTTGTCAGATTATTTCTTACTTTATGTTAAATAACCGATTAACAAAATGTTACCAATTTATAACTTAAATAAACTTCTCCACTACGAATAGATTTGTATAATATTATTAATATTTAAATTACATATATGCTTAATAATAATAATTAACTAGAAACGTGGTTCATCCTAAAATTAATTCTCTTATTTGTGAGTTTTCAGTCCAACTTTCATAGGAAAAACTTTTTAAATGACCCGAAAAAGCCCAATCATTGCTAAAATGTCATGATTTAGTTAACCAAGAACTATCTTAGATTCTTTGATTTCATATGCCTAACTAGAATTAAATAACTTAGGGGTCTATAGTCCCAATTTGAGAATACTTTAAGATACACATAAAAATAATTAGCCAATTTTCCAAAAAAAATTGTTTATATTAATGTAAAAAGTGAAAGTTATATTTACTTATAGTGTTTGTGCGTTGAGTATTTTTTAAATATCAGCTATCTCTTATCACACGAATAAGTAAAATTACATTTTTAAAGGGGTTAAGCCACATTAACCCTTCCTTAGTAACACCGATGCTAGATTTGTAATGATATGTATATATAAATAAATAGGTCAGATAGATAGAATAGAATGTTGGTAGAAGGTAAAAAAAAGGATGTAAAACTGTTAATTATTTAATCCTATACCTAAGTAATTAATACGACACTATTAAGCCAGCATATAAATAAACATATATTATATTAAACGAAGGACAATCAAATGTTTCAAGTTTGGTGTCAAAATTCGCAAATGATTATGATGCTGGAATTTCTACAGCACCTCTACTGTAAATCGTTCATAACTCGGGTAAAGGGTATTGGAAAAAAACGACGGAATTTCCAGTACAATTAGATTGTTTTTCACTTGTTTTCCAGGTTCGATACTGAAATACTGTGGTGCGATTGGTGAGAAATTCACATTATGATCAGCATAACTAATACCTACTTAATTATATTCAAGGACATTTCGCAACATATTTTTTTTATCCTACACAAATGTTTTATGATAAAAAAATACCAAACTCGAAAAATGTTTAAAAAATATTTCAGGGTTAACAATCAAGCATTATAATATTTAAAATTTTAAATATTCTCCAGCATACAATTAAACATTATTTTACAAATTTTAATAATTATAATTAACGAAAAAACAATCACATTTTTTTTTATGTATTAAGTTAGTAATACTTAATATAGTTAAATAAATAAACCTAAAAATCTAAATTTGTTCGAATACTATACCAAAATAAAAAATCTAAAATATGATTGTCCGTTTTATCGTTAATTCATTCGACTATCTGTCTATAGTTTTAACGGTTTATAAAATATACGTTATAATAAATTGGAAATTATCAGTATATTAACCCAACAATGATGTTTAAACGATAATGTTTCGAGTCGATAATTATTATTATTATAATTATTCATTAGAAATATTTTAATTTATAAAATTATCTACCCATGATTATGTTACGTAAGTAACAAATTTTTCCAATTTGTTTTTTTATATACAACCAAAAATGTATTTTATTTATAGAATTATATTATTATTATAATTATTTGCGTTTTTTTTAAAAAAAACTATTTTTTTACTTTTCGCAGAATCTTTTACATATAAACGTCTTAAAAAACTATTCATTCGCAATAATTAATTACTTTAGTATACTTTATACTTTACTATCTAATGAATTCTTAATATTATATTGTAATAATACACCGATACGTGTTGAATTAAAAAATATTATACGATATTATTCGCTCATAATATTTATTAACAACGATAATATAATAAGATTGCGCGATAAAAAATAATATTCAATCAGACATTTAAATAATTCATTTTTATTTTAGAAATAGGATACGATATAGACGTTGTATAATATTACGACCCTCTATCAACGGTAATGCATTGGATTCGAGGAGTAGGTATAATATTATAACGGCTTAAAAAAGTCGAAGCGAACCAATTCGGTTTTATGAAGGTATTTATTAATGTGAAATTGTCTGACGTTCCTGCGTATAATATTTATATAATGTACTCGTGTGTAATATAATGTAGTACTTTTATCGCGAATCCTATGATGTGTGAAGTTCAAAAAGTAAACTTTTTTTCCGTTCAACGACGTTACATTTAGAGATATTGCGTTTTAATACTCATGTTTAAATACTATATATATACGGTTGGTATAGTAGGTGGTAGATTCTTGCATGAAATTGTAATCGTGACATGGGATCCGGTGTTGATAACCGCTATACCACTACCACGATTTTACACAAAACCACCGGAAGAACGAGTTAAAAAAATAATAAAAAATAATATTATACTATATGTAATATATATATATATTTCAACACGATACATGACTGTTATCATTGCCAAGTTAACCATTATAAAGTCGTCGAGATATTTGTTCTTTTCGTTTTAGTATTATCTCGCTCGGAGGCCGTATCGCAAAAAGACCGCCGGAAAGCTAAATAAACGCTTAGTTGTCAGTAAACCGTGCACGACACGCGACCTCTTCTTGGCACGGTACATCGGTATCGTTTCCATCCCGATCCAGATCACGACGACCGTTTTATAGCAATAAAATCTTATAAAATCGTCGTTTTTACAAACGGTTTCTATTTTCTCATCCCGCCTACACCGTTGATCGTTTTGCTTTCCGTGCCGTTAATAAAACCGTCCATACCCCTGTACTTCTCAGACGCCAAGAATTTAAGAGGATAAAACACACACACAAACACATCCGCAGAAAAAGAATAATATCGTAGTTGGTATTTTTATTTTATTGAAAAATAATATCGATTCGACGACGTATAACAATAACATTTTGGTCGACGTTCAAAACGAAAAGTGGTCGGGAGGAAATCGTCTTCGGGTCGCATTTGTTATTTCGTACGACGACGATGCAACAAAAAAACAATCAAACGAAACGGATGTAGATGTATTATTATTATTATTATTATTATTATTATTATTATTATTATTGTTGGTTCTTTCCGTCTTTCAGTTGAGACCGCAGCGATAATACTACAACAATATAATATAAAATACAATAATATAGTTTTGACGTCGCTCGTCTCGGGTAGTTTTGCTTTTTAATCGTTCTCGTTAAACCAAATGCAAAAATAATAATAATATAATTATTTTGTACTATACTATGCGGTATGACACTAAGGTCGGTGACCGAAATTATAGCAATATTGTACAGAGCGATGAAAATAGCATCGGTGTGAAAGTTTGTTATCAGCCTGTATAAGAACTGACATTGACACGCCGTATCTAGAGGGGAAAATGATTATCAACAGGGTGACTACGCGAAACTCGACACGTATAATGTATTATAATAATGTGTATGAGTATGACGGAAGATTTTTAAAACATATATATATATATATATGTATATATTAAAATCCCGAATGAATATTATTATTAATATCGCAAAGAGCAAATCGTATACATGACTGGTTAAAAATAAGAGAGAGAGAGAGAGAGAGATAAAAATGTGAAAACTCAGTATTCGTTCAATAATACTTATAAAAAAATTATTCAGTAATTCAGTATCAGCACATAAATCGTTGGCTTAGAATGAAAGGGTTCTAAATCCGATTTTTTCAATATCAACTTTTTTAATAATCTTATTAACATTTTTTTAAAAATCATATTTAAATCTAAGAACGTGTTTCATAAGTTTAACATATAAGAAATTACAGAAAATGAAAAGGTTCTATCTTCTATGTCGTTAAAAATCATTTAATTTCACCATGAGTTAAATAGAACTTTTTTATATTAAATTTACAAATTAGGATGAAAAAGTTGTGTATAATAACAAATTACCATAAAATATTTAGAATAAATACCTACGTTCTGTATTGTGATGTTACGACCAATTAAATAATCAGAGCTGTTACACCCAAATATTGTTCTAGGGGCAAAACTTCAAAATACGCCATCTTTTGAACTTTAAATTAGGATTAATTCTAAAAAAAAATTATAAATTATAATATAAATAAATATATTATTGTTATATTTAGTAATTTTATTTAAATTAATAACTCATAAATTAAAAAATTTATAAAAAATATTTGTATTAGGTATAGATTTACAGTTTAATTTACGCCCCTTAAATTGTTGCTTCCGGAGCTTAAAAGATTTTTCAACCCCCCCCCCTTCTTGCTATGACTCTATATATAATGAAATAATTATGTATATAATACAAAAAAAAATAATATTTTTTTACATAGTTTGAGAAATTTACTATCTTATTATATACATTTTTAGTATGAAAAGGATCTATATTTCGTATGCATTTCTGAAAAGTTGACTGTAATCATTCTTTCTGCTAGAATCTTTTCATTCTAAATAGATATATTTTTGTTTTAAATTTTTAGTTAAAACAGTAAGTTAATTAGATAAATCATTGTTTGACAATATTCTTTGATATAATTTATTGGATTTTTACAAAATAAATTAAAAATAATTTTTTTTAAATAAAAAACAATATTGCGTTTTGAATATTAAAATAGCTCTCCTGAATAATTTAAAAATACTATGATAGAACCCTTTCATTCTAATCCAGTGAAATATCTATATAGTTACTCAAATGTATAGTATAAAAATATTATATAATAACGAAGTGGAAAGCGTGTTTACAATAAGATCCATTGACGGTAAGTCGAACGAGTATAATCAAGAAAACAATTTTTTAAAATTTAAAAATTGATTATTTTTTTCAATATTATATTAATACAAGTAATATAATATGTATTATGCTTTTATACGTAAATATAAAATAAA
>CM023358.1:46033598-46256991 GCA_013282895.1 Eriosoma lanigerum
TAAGTATATAATATAGCACCATAATATTAAAAATTAAAGTAATAAAAGGTAAAAAGTTTACACAGAAAGGAAACCAATTGAATATAATACATGTTTTTTTTTTATATTTTGGAATTATAATATCACACAAAAACAAATTTAATTATTGATACTTTATTAAATAATAATGAATATTAATTGAAAATCATAAAAAATGTGAAATTATCTAAATGTAATGTAAAAATGTCTTAAGCAATATCTTGATAATAATGAACTAAATCATTTAAAACACAAAATATTATGGTAAACATTAAAACATGTGCATTTTTAAAAGTGAAACCTGACTAAATTAAAATGGATACAATAATTACAATGAAACGAAGTTGATTTTATGTGTTTTGTGATTGCACAATGATCCTTAAATGTGGAATAAATAGTTATATAGTAAAATTTGAAAATAATATATACGTAATTTATATATTATAAAAATCGATCAATATATTAATATACAAAATAATAATAATAGAATTATTTTATATAAATTGAAAATAGTATATATTTCAATTTAAAATGAATAACTTTTATTATTATAATTATTGATATTGAAGACCAACCTAAAATTGAAAAACAAATCAATTATAATTTTATGATTTCTTTTGTGGAAATAAAATCTAATTTTTGAAAACGAATTCTTAAATCAGTTTAAGTTTAAAGAAGAGAAAAGAGAAAAGCGAAAATGATTATATTATATTATTGTTATGTAGCTATTTCCACCAAAATGAGCTCACTAAATCTTATACTGGCTTTTAAATTGTTATTTTCTGAAAATAATTCCTTTCGAAATTAGATTTTTATCAACACTTTTAGAAGATCATTTTTTATTTTATTTTTTTTAAGAGATAAACAGTATTTCAAAATAACTAGATTCAACAGATTCACCTTGATTTTTTACATAGGAAAATTGATTTATCAAAGACATTATTTTATTAAATATATTTATTTATATAATACATTTTTATATATTTTATAAATGTAAAAATATGTATAATATAAGAGTCCTTAATTTAGATTAATTTAGAAATCTAGACGTTTAAATTATACAAATGCTCTGTTTGTATGAATGGATTATTTGCGAAATAAGACTTGTATCAGTTGTTAAATTACCCGCTATTGTTTATGCACAATATTTTACGGTATATTTCTATAGGAAATAAAACTTTCGTTTACTCGATCTGTGTAAGATGATGCATTTTAAAAATTAAGTTACCCTCCTAAGAATGACCCAAAGGATTTATCGAGGTAGTTTTGAATTTATTTACATAAATATTCTCCTTTCCTGTAACCTTTTTAAACCAAGAAAAAATTATATTTTATAAAACATATTATACTATGAAAAATTAACAATAATTTGTTCAAATTAAACATAATATAGATTAATGTAATTTTGTAATAATATTAAGTTATGATATTAAAACTCTTATCCTCTCAAAAAAACTGGTTCAATAAAAGTGATACTCTTTAAGAAAAATAGGGAACATCTTACAAGGCCATCTTATCTTTTCTTTCTATGGAAAACCATGTTAAAGATAGAAGTGTAACAAAGATTATTAACATATTAAAAGACAACTCAAGTAAATCAGAAAGTAAAATGCTATAAATGTTCTTCAACGCTTTTTACAACTTTATTGATTTATTTATAAGATGAATTTTTTTAAAAAAGTAATAAAGGTAATATTTTATTCCTTTGCTTAAATAATAATTTGAAAAAAACTGCATTAAAAAATTTTAGTTTTTCGCGGATATTCCAATTAGCAAATACATCTGAGTCACCCTGTATAGGCATATATGCAAACACAATTGAAAGTTTATGAAAATTTAAATGGTATATTTGAATAAACATTTAATTAATATTATACCGTGCGACGCTAATGAAGTAATAATTTTCGAGATGTTTGAGGTCATTTTTTCATCGTGGTGAGTAATAGGTCAAAAATAGTAGCGGCTACTTGTTATCCAACCCTCGTCTATAAATATTAGTATTGCATTCAAGTTTTGATTTCAGTCAAATGATAACTATGTAATTACAAAATATACCATTATGATGTACTCACTACTCGTATATTAAATTGCGTATATTTTTATTTTATTTATTACTACCAATTGCAATATTACCTACATATATATATATATATATATTCCATCACTTATTATGTTCAATTTTAGAAATTATTAAGCATAGGTAACCTAGTCTATTATTAACAAAAATATATAAATTCGATGAAAAAATTGTAATTTATTAATATACAGTGTTGTAAAGTATTTGAGTAATTATATTAAAATACTTTTTTTGATATCAAATACTATTTTAAATACTTTACTGCATAAGTATATATTATAGTATTTAAAATACATTTTGTAAAATTTGTATTAAACATTTTCCTAAAATAAATTTTTTAAATGTAATCACTCATAAATATTCAAATGTTCAGCATAAAAGTAGGCATATTAACAAAAAAAGGGAAAATTTGACAGAAAAACATTTTGAGAAAAACAATTATGTTTTTGAGATACAAAATACAATGATGATATTATAATTTATTACAGTAATATAATATAATTATTTATAACAGTATAATTTAGTACATACAGATCAGATAAGTCTCGATTTTCAAGTAATTAAAAGTTCAATTTCGGAATTTGCAAGCTAACCTTTATAACTTGCAAAGGGATTAAAGAAGTAAAGGTACTTACGTTCAATTTCAAATAACTTGCAAAATATTATTATATGTTTAATACAATAGCATATGTTAGGGGCCAACTTGATACACGTTAATTCCTTCATAACTATACATGATCCTTATTCATTTCCTCTCAAACGCTGCTCACCACTGTTCAGATCTCATGCTCTTCCCCAGATCCTGATTATATTAATAACCATTATTTTATATGTTATTATGTAATTTTTATTATTGTTTTACTTATATAATAAATAATAATTTAATAATGCATTTTTTATTATCATATTTTATTATTATTAATTATTGTAAGTTATTGTATGTAAAACCATAACTTTAACATTATTTACAAGTGCCCTTTTCACGATTATTCAACATGTTTCTGTGTATAATAAGCAGCATTGGGACTTATCTAAATAAGATAAAAAAAAAAATTATTTTAAATAATTAAATAAATATAATAATAAATAAATATAAGTTAACTAAATATTTATTTTAGCTAAAAATTTATATTATCTAGATAAATTTACAAGTTAATTTTTTTATGAAAAGTAGCTAGATTTTTTCAAAAAAGTTTCATTTTTATTCATCTTGTATCAGGCACAATTTGTACGTAAAATAACATCCTGGGTTAAAAATATATTACGTTATTCTGAAAAGACTATACATTATTTCTATTAAATACTTATTACTTATTACTTATTAATAATTAATATTCTGTGTTCGGTTATAAATAAATATACATATATACATAATATACTAATTAATTTATATAAATAGCCTATATTAGTATAATACTGTCACGACCGATGTTATTTCTTAGAACTTAATAAATATTTTTAAATTATAATTAAATTACGAATAATAGAATCAGACGGCAAGTTATAATCACCGCCGTCCGCCAAATAAAATTCCGTAGAATATAATATTATATTATTATTAATTTATTGAATGATTTATCAAATTTTATCTAATCATTATTAATAAAGATAATTCAGCCGTTTATTCTTTGTGCTAAAGGTTAGTTTGTTAAAGTTTGATAATACATAACATGACTTAATAAATTAAACATATTATACAGGCATGTACTTACACGACGGTATATATATTTTTTACATTAGTTATTTTAATTTTTATAATTATCTGTAATTTATCTAGATAAAATATTTTTATCTTTTATGTAGATGAATTTGATTTGTTTATCTTTTATCTGTATCTTAGATAAAATTTAGCGTCGTCAACTTTATCTTTATCCAGATTATTTTTTTGTTATCTGTTCCTAACACTGATAATACGAAATGATTTTAAATTGTACAAAATTAATTTGATTAACTTTTGCTTATATTTATTTCCTCTTTGATACATTTTTAAATTATATAATATATTATCTGTTCACATATCTGACTCAATGTAGCCCCACCTAAATTTGAACACTAGTTGCGTTACTGGGTATTATTATATTTTGAACATTATCATTATATTACAATACTTGATTTGTCAAATTTACTGTATTTTTGGTGAACCCATAATATTTATTCGCGACTCCGTGATTGAAAACCACTGACATTTTTACTCCCAATTAAATTCGTTCGTTCTTTTAGAAAGTCCATATCAATCTAACAAAATATATTAAATTAATAATAATAAAATTCTTACCACTAGGTCGTTTATAAAATGACCATCTTTCCAATATATCTTTAGTATTATTATTTTCAATATATTGAAGGCGAGATTGACAATAAGCTTTTCATGAACAGTCAAACTCCACTGCACTTTTTGAAAATATTCCCCTCTGGGTGGTTTTTGGGGGGGTGACGCTGTAATTATAAAAATGGCGTTTGTCGCTAAAGCACGATTATACAAATTTTGGAGATGGTCGTACAAATATATACGAATTATATACTAAATAATGGTACTGCTAAAATTAAGAAAACTCCTGTTAAAACTGTAGGTGGGGCTGAAGTAACGTTATTCCAGCCTCATCCAATGTTTTTAAAGTTTATCTTAAAACCCAGGTACGTACAATTGTGTTGATAATCGTATAACTTCATACAAATTACATACTAAAATCATGAAAAATAATTTTTCAAAAATATCAAATGGGTCAGGCGGGGGTGATGTACGTGGAAAATTACACAACCAAGAACTGATATATTCATTAGACCATCTAAGCGTATAGAAAACAAAATTCTATGACACAATTAGTGTTCTAAGAAAACCCAAGAAACAAAAGACCGCTGGGTAAGAGACTAAAGGAGACCAAAGGATGGTTTCAGAAAAGATTTCCTAAATGCCAGAGAAGAAAATTATGATGACCGAGACTGAAAGGAGGAAGTAGAGAATAAAGAAAAATAGAAGAGGATTAGTGATGAGGCAGGATAATCTTAAAAGCCGTTAAAAGAAAACTAAACAAAAAACATTATAAAAACATAAAAAATAGAAGGAAAAAAAGTATTAATTTAATATTATGTATACATTTTACTTAGTTCTATACAAATTAATAAAATGAAATTAATTTTATACAATCATCATTTTCAAACGAATTCATAATATTATATAAATCTAAATTTTAAAATATGAAAAAGTAATATAAACACTGAAATTAATACTTGAAAGAGGATAAAACTATTAAAAAACGAATTGTGATTCTTGAATGAAATATGAATTACACGTGAGAACCTGATAAGGTTAGGTTACGTTATAATAACACATTAATACATCAATATTACGTGGAGTGTTGTTGACTTATTATAGTTGTGATCACTTATAGTAGCATACTATTGTGATTATTTGTAAACAGATGTATTGTTATTAAATTTCAGGGAGGAATGTATATATATATATATATATAAATAGCTATTATTTCAACTACATCATGGCTAAATATATAGGTATGTCAGCAACTTTGTAAAATGTTGTTATAGTTTGCGCATGATATTTCATAAAAGAAAATCTCAGCTGGCAGTGATCCATAGAGTAGATTATTATTACCTGCTTAAATCATGTGAAATATCTCACTCACTCACTCACTCACTCAATATTCACGTGTGACCAATTATTACTGTTATTTATTATTGATAATAATTGATAATGAATTCACTACTAGTGGCCGCCATGCCACCTGCGTATCACAAAGTTACTGACATACCTATATATTTAGCCATGCACTACATCAATCGTAAAATATATATTTATGAACATAATATTTGACTAATTAGTAATAAGCGATACCAAGTTAGACTAGGCTAAAGAAAATCACAAAAACGTTTTAGTACCTTTTAAAGAAACATAGTTTGTGTCTTGTAAATGATGGAAAAATTAGATTATAATATTTACAGGGTAAATACCAATTGAACTTAAATACAATAACATATATTTATACCTGTAAAGGTTATTAAAATTATACAGTTGATCAAATCGAACGATATTATCACTTAATATAATTTCGCATAAATTCCACAATAGGATTAATTACTAATAATAGAAACTACAAAACCATTATATTATTATATTGAGAGGTTTTTTATTAGATATGATTATTATTTTTCAATTTTTGAATGGGAGATTTAGAATACACGTTTTTAATAAAATACTATTATGTAAGCGATTATGATGTAACATCGATTTTGTCAATTTTATATCGAATGTCATTTGAAATTTATTGAAAGTGAAAAAGTAGTAATAATACTATTACTTAATACCATACGGTTAGGATATAAACACGTGAGTTATAATTAATAAAATATTATCGATTAACGAACAAAAATATTTAAAATTATTATTATCTGCAATAACTAGAAAATAGAAAAAGTAAGTCAACGATTTTCTTCTTATATCATTGTTGCTCTTTCACGCGTTTTAGCGAAACTATTAACACATGTGGACAGAAATGCATTACGCAGATCCCGGTGACAAACGCTCAGTTACCACTTACCGCATTATAACCATCGTGATTTATGAACACCGTGTCATATATTATATTATACGTCTGTCTTCACGACACCTTATTAATATCATCTCTCGTGCGGGCATGGGAATTGGGAAAGCGTTTTCCGGGCTGATGTGCCTTTGCCACGTGTGCGAATGCAATTACGACGAATTCGCGGGAATTCCTAAGAGGTCGCATCAAACGCAACGTCTTTTGTATCATACATTTTATACCGAGTGTTAAAATGTTCGGTACCTACCAAGCAACCGAGTTGGTACATCGGTGTGTGTTATTTGTCAAGGATAAATATAATGTGTGTTCGAAACTTTGAATTGGATCAGAGACAAACGATTCGTCGAAACCGATGCGGGTCTTGTGAATATGTTTATAGTATTACGAGTATAATACAATTATTTAGGTATGGGCAAATATTATACTTGCGCCGATTGCCAATGTTTACCGGAAAAATACTCAAATAGATTTCATACTCGCGGCTACCACGCGTGTAACGGATCGGTGATCACACAAAACGGATGGCGGACCAAGTTTTTCGCTATTATTCATGCTAGAATATTATAATTTATTTATGAAACGACAAGACAATATTATGTACGATAATGTTTAAATTTCAGAGGAGCTCTTATTAAAAAAAAACAAAACAAAACACAGGAATGCACATTTCATATTAGTACGATTTTGCGTGTATTTTAAATTTTTTGCAAGGTTATTTAATTCAAAATTTTTATTAAAAATACATTTTTTTTTTTAGACATATAGTTGAGTATAAAAACGAAAAAAATCATAAAAACATATTTGTTTAATCGGACTTTTGCATTATATGTTATAACATATTTAGCGTACATTATATATTATCATATTATTATCTGTAAATGTGATATTATTTTCGCACGGATGTACTCGGTAATGAGGTAAATAAAATATTATTAAAATTATCACGTGTATGCACTAACGCACAGATTTGGGTGCGAATATTATCATCATTATTATCACCGCTCGGCGGTGGATCGAGGGTCCCAGAAATAACGCCCCGCAGTATACAGAGCGTTCAGAAATAATTTTCGTTACGAACATTATAATAATATTGAAATATTGTACATAGTTCCCACCATTTTTTGTCACGTGAAATTCGGATCTCCCTGTATACAATTATTATTATACTTCTCCACCGCCGCCACCGTCGCGTATTTCCTACGATTATAACACGATTATATTATTATTTTTCGAGCACGACCACTGTTATAATATAATATTATTATAATCGTATATAATAATATAAACACCGGTCGGTTTTTTTATTTTATTTTTTTAGCAGTTTGTTTGTATTCCGAACGGTTTTCTCCGCTTACTTTTATTCATTTAATGGGTATTACAATATTCTTTAAGAATTTTAAACACCTAATGTTGTAATGTCGCACCGCTACGTCCTACAAGAAAATCTACGTTGTTTTCCCCCTTTTTGTTTTTACTCGATTTAATAACAATAATAATAGTTTTTTTGCACGTTAATAAAAATGCTCGTAAAAAATATCTCGCCAAGCGGATTGCGCAATACGATTTTATATTACAAAGATTATAGAGGTGTAAAAAACTAAAAACATTTAAAACAGAAGACTGTGATAATTAACACGTTTATTCCACAACGTAATTGATGTTATGGACTTTCACAACTTACAGAATATTTTTAAATTATTGTATAATGATGGAAAAATAAATAAATTGACGCATCCGTTTAATTTCTTTTTTTCTTAATTTTTTTTATGAATTTTTTTTTACCAAAGAAAGCAACTTAAAAACACGCATATAGCAAGTGATGATTCTAATAATACTATAAATATCTCAAAAAAATCATGAAATATGTGATTTTGATATATCAAAAATCAAAGCATAATAATAATAATAAAGTATTTGTACCAATGACAATATTACCTATTTATACATTTATTGTAGTTATATTATCTTTTCCAAAAATGTGCAACACGAAATGACGGTTTGACTGATGACATATCCTAAACATGGTTCTGGTGCGTCTTATTATTTTAGCTATTATCCATTTCAGACCAATATGATAAAGACAATTATTAAAACAATATTTTACACATAAATTTGGTTTTGATTTGAAATACAGGACGAACTGATGTTATATTAATATTATTTTTTTTATTAATAATATAATATGTATCTACAATAATCTAATTAAATAATATTTTTTGTGTTAAAAGTGGCCGCAAGTAAAGTTGAAATGTTTTCATAAATGTAACAAGAAATGTATTGTTATTTTTCAAAATTAACCGATAAAATCTCGAATCACTTGTTTACTCAGTTAAAAAATTGTTGTTACTGCAGGTTTTACAATAATAAAGCAAATATTTACTTTGAATATTTCACAAATGGCTAAACTCGTCAATCAAATGAAAAATGTACTCAGTTACATACTATATTGCGTATATATCGAATATATACAAAATATAAATATTATAACCGTCAAAAAGCTACATGGTAAAATAATTTTAATGTAAACTATTTAAAATATTGACTTGCAGAACATTCATAAAAAACATGTGTGAGAAGATTGATTCCGGGTTCCTCCTTCGTCTCTTTGATCCACGGAGAAATTAGTGGTTTGATTAAGATTTGAATGCTATGATATTGCATTCGAAAATATGAATACGAGCGAAACTTAATATAACATAATATTATATTATACCGATAACTGTTCCTTCATCACATGTATAAACTACTTATGAGAACACTAAAAATGTTTTACAAATCTCTTCATTCAAAATTGCATTTATTATCATGAAAATCTAAAATTAATTTCGTCAAAATTGATTTTCGTGAATTTTGTTGTTTATCCGTTATTTTTTAGTAGTTAATCTTCTCCCAATAACAAACTTTTGAGAAATTCGAAAATAGAGCTGAATAAAGTAGCAACTGTATGAAATTTCCTACTGAAAGCATACCCTATTTGTGGTAATCGGATTATTTCTACCTGAAAGAATGTTTTCAGAATTTTAAAAACACAAAAATCACACAATATTGAATGAATGAAATGTTAAAGTCCAATTAAAAAAAAATTAACGTTCGATTTTCAAAATAGTATGTAATAAATATGTTTAGTATGTAATAAAAAAATAGGTTAAATAATATGTGATTAGGCTATCATAAAATTTTCAAACCGAAAACCCGAAATTACAAGTATATTAAATATTTTTGGATAAATTTCAAAGTTCTATATTCAGTTCAAAAATCAGTCATCACGAAATAAATAAAATAAGGGTTCAAAATTATTTAAAACGTGAAAAAAATAAATAAAAGTATCCCTATTACATAACAAACTGAGATTTTTCTAGAATAATTTGCCTTTAAGAAACAACAATCGTCGTAATATCAATTTAATGAAATCAGATGGTGTACTCGAGGATACAACAATCGATTTTCAAATATGTGGTTCTGTGGTTGGTTAAACTACAACCAGAATAACCGCATTATTTCCATTGCAAGGTGTTTATGCAAAGCTATTTATAAACTAAATAGTAATTTTATGTTGATACAAATATATAATCTATATAATTGTATTATATATTAACTTTAGAATTGTTGGACAAGGAATTATTGTCTCAGTTCTTGAATTCAATGTACTTTGAATCCACTTAAAAACTATCCTAATCACCATAATTTGATAACAAAATTCAATATAAACTTTAAAAAATATATTTTATGGTTAATGATCAATTTTACCTTTGATTGAAACAAATGTAGACATATATATATATATAATATAATAAAGGTTAAAATAGGTACTACACCTATAATATCGTTTTTCTAAGTCCATCACCATCTTACATACTTTAATATTAAAAATAAAGTTAAAATTAAATTTTGGTTCTTTTGCACTGAAGGCAAAAATTTGATTTTGAAATCATGACCAATATATTTTGGTAAAAGCTCTAATAACTATATTATATCATAGGATAGTAACGCTCCATAAAGTAAGCACAATATCTAAATGTATTTTCTTAAATGTCAATTTTCAATTGTATTCATGTTAATTATATGTATGGGCAAGTGTAAGTAATTTTAAATAACAATAAATAAAATAATTGTGAAGTTCAACATGCCATATAACTGATATATTTTGTTGTAACAAGTTTTGATTTTTAATTTTTTAAATAAAAAATTTATTATCAGCGGGCATTCTATAAAAAGCAGAGAGAACATCAAAAAATGTTTCACTCTTTAAATTTGGAAATATGTGTAGTAACGTAAGAGTTAAACACAAATGGCACAACTTACAAATTATCTATGTGAATGTTAACTTGCTAATATTACTTGTTGAATAGAATTAAGAACTATGTAATAATAATTAAAATGTAATTTTATAATTTGTATGTCAAATTATAAGGTATATTTCTGTAACTTGACAATATATTTTAAAGTGAATCATATTAAATTATATTCTGCTTACATACAAGTATTATAAAAAATTCATTTTAAATTTAGATTTAATTAAAAATAACATAAAACAACTTTCTTTTAAATATATAATTTAATAATTATATATATTTGATATGACTTAAATAATTATGATTAAATAAAATAAAATATTATTTTATTTTATTATATAAAAATTACTCTTAAAATATGTTCAGTAGCACTACATATCAAGCATGTTTTTTAATGTGTTGTTAACAGCTACTAACATTTTTTCTGTGTTAGTTCTTTCTTCTATAACATTTGTTTTTTCGTGAAGGGCCACTTTAAAAGACTTATTAATAATATATGGTGTAAATACAAATTCTTTCAAATAATTTTCGAAATTTTCCAAAATCATATTTATTAACTTGTGCTGGATACGTTTGGGCACAAAATCTCTGATATTTTTTCTAATAAAATCAAAGTACTTAAAAGTTAAATTTTTATTAATAATATAATAATAAATAAGATAACCTGTTTAGAGATATCTGCAGTAGATGCATTTTTATCCATTTTATTTAAACCTAATATAATGCTATTGAATAATTGGTCATTTCTGGTGAATTGTTTGTCTCCTATTTGTAATGAATATCGACTCATAAATATGAACTTATTTTTTGCATCAGTATTGGATGAATTAGTTAATTCAATGAGAAAATCTGGATTTCCTTTTATAAGCACACTCTCATGTTATGTATCTTGTGAAGTAAACTCTTATTGAAATAGGTATTAATATTTAATTAAAAATTTTTAAATGTGATTTATTTTACTTATACTAATTTTATGTGCAATATTTATACTACTAAATGCAATACAGC
The DNA here is from genome assembly GCA_013282895.1 of Eriosoma lanigerum. NCBI lineage: Eukaryota > Metazoa > Arthropoda > Insecta > Hemiptera > Aphididae > Eriosoma > Eriosoma lanigerum. The sequence goes on from CM023358.1 coordinate 46,045,553, forward strand.
TTAATATCATTAATAGGTATTATGTAATTGTATTAAACAACTACTCATTTAATTACACTGTATTAAAGTACCTACCAAACGCCTTTATATAAATATATTATAGATATGTACCAAATTGTACCCAAACCGTACTACTTTCAATTTAAATATTATTTAAAATTAAAATAGTATCATTTTGATAAAGACTATCAACAAGACGTATTGTAAAATTGTTAAATAGGTACTTATTTTATAATCTTTATAATTATTGTTTTTATTCTTATAACTTTTTTATGTCACTTTCAATATAAATATTATTATAACTTAAAATTTGTACCCCACTTTATTTTATTAATTTTATTAATAGTTAATTTCTTATAAACAACAAAATCATTAACTAAACAACTATATATGTTAATTATCATTTATATTTTCCAAAATAATAAATTAATCTTCATACAGAATAATTTATCCTCAATCTACAATAAAGTCAAATTTTTAATTCATTTCATCATTTTATTATAATTAAAGAATACATTACATTAAAAGAGTACGATCGCGAGTAACGCCATCGCCGCGACGTTCAATAGAGATATGTTACCACTAGCGATTCAACGATGTACCCTATAACTAACAACACGAACGTGTTGGTTTGTCGCGCCACCGAAAAACTTACAGTACCTATTTATAACTGTTATTAATATTTATTATACGTAAAAAAAAAAACGTTTTTATGTAACATACCGGTGAGTAGCAGACACTCTAGAACTGCGCACCGAGCTTGTGTCTTACCTAACAAATAAGATATATCGCGACAGACGATAGTATCGTACACCACTCAACACAATATAAGTATAACTTTTATTTATATACTGACTTTTCACCCCCTGTCTAAATGTCCCCTCACACCATTGGCGTCCGCAGAGAGGGACAAAAGGTAAATGCACCCCCCTTGGCTTTTTTTTGGATCAGTTATTATAATCACTATGCAATACAAAACAAACATTTATCAATCATTTTTAAGTTACTAAATTACCTCTACCTATGAAAGAAAACATTTCACAAATCATAATTAAGCACTACTCGGAAAGGGAAATTAAAAATTGTTTGCCCCCCCCCCCCCGAAAAGTTTCTTTGGGTCTCCTTATCCTACACCAGTTTTTATCCTACTACAACCCAAATAGTACATTTAATATTAAATTTAGTTTTTCATAGAAGTACTTTTAAAGTTTATTGTCGTTGAATTTTAAATTATAATCGACTATGTCGTATACGTCTAGGACTATATGTCGCACATATTTTTTGAATAGTCTATATGTAAATAATTTCTTTGATAGTAAAAATTCGAGCGAGTTCTTTAGGTAAATTAAAAGCTAATTTTAAATTCGTATATAGGTACCTACTTGATATACTTAGATATCACACAAAATTTGTTTTTAAATTTAACTTACAAATAAAGGTAGTTCATATAAAAATATATATATATATATATTTGTTCTTTCGTACCTACGTATTTATAATACTTTATAATATTTTGTATTTCTAACAAAACTAGCCTGCAATTTATTTTTATTTGAATAGAAAGTAAAAATTGAATTGTAAAATATAGATACATGCATGTTATTAGTTCTCATATGGGATTTTAATGGGTACCTCTGTAACGATGAAATATATTGTTTAGGTATTTTTTTTACATTACGGCTCTGTAATATTATATAAGTATTATTTTTTTATGTAACATCAAAGTAATTTAAATATATTACAAAATATTTATACTTACACCGTATGTCGTACTTGTAGTGTCGTGTAATAATTAAAGATAAAAACAATTCAGATTCGAAGAGAGAACCGCTCGGAATAAGGTAATACGCGTCGGCGTCGATCACCGGATCATACACCAACACCAACAAATAACGATGATTGATAACGACTTCGACCGTCATCAGTGGGGGTCCTGGCAATATAAAATAAAAATAATGATAAAAATACCATATTATTATGTATAATTTTAAGAAAATACAAAGAACAAATAAGTATTTATTGGTACACAATAATGTCAATGAATAGTGAAAAACCAGTTTTGAAATAAATGTCTATGTCCTATCATCATGAATTCAGGGCGTAATATCCCATTGTTTGTTGATTGGTGCACGCTACAGGAATATTATATTTCTTATTTAACTATTTACCATTTATAGCTCTGGTGTAAACATAATAAATACTTATCATAATCGTATCAAAATAAAATATAAAGCCCGATTCCCGCGACAACTGACAAGTGCTGCCACATGGCTATTAATTTTACAAATTTTATACTACATGGCCGTCCCTGTAATAAAAATAAAATACCGAGGAGATGATTTTTCATAGATGTGCGATGTGATGACTCTAAAATAAATGATAAATAAACCTACCTATATATATATATATGTATATTGTATACAATATATATAACCTATAATCCCATATAGGTAATACTAATATATTTTTAGGAAACTTTTCTAATTTATCTTTTTATCTAATTTTTTTGTAACTTTATAGGTAGGTAATCCAGATAAAACAATATATAATATAAATGTATATAACATGAATCCTGAGTAATGAAATATTTCAACGTATACAAAACTTGGCGCAAATCATTAGGTTTATAATTTATTATAATTTTAGTTTTAGTTTAATGTTATTTTAAATATGTATATTTGAATATTTGGAAGGATTTACTTAGATAAGTCATTTTAGATTCTGAGCGAAATGAAGAATGTATTGGTTTTACAAAGACATTTTTTTTTTTTGATGTATGAAAACACTTTTTCGGGTAGAAATAATGGTCCGATTATCACAAGTAGGGTATGCTTTCGGTAGAAAATTGTGTCTTATTGGTACTTTATTAAGCTCATTTTTCGAATTTCTCCAAAGTTTTTCCCTAGGGGAAGAAAAACTACCAAAAAATAGCAGAAAATCGGCAAAATTGCGATTTCTGTTATTTAAAATTTTTAAATTTCGCGATAACTAATTAAGTATTGATCGTAAGGACTAAAAAATTTGTTTGGGTATTAACATAGATAATATACAAGTGAGGTAAAATTTAGGAATGTATTATTAGTATAGTATATTGTAATATAATGACGTTCACTCAGAATCGTATTTTTAATGTAATATTGCATTCAAATCTTAAGTATAATACACCACTAATTTCTCCGAGGACTGATGGGATGAAGGAGAAACGTCCGCAATCGACATTCCCTTTTTTTTATAAATTGATATGATTCAATAAAGGATGCTTATTGAACTAATTTGTTATTTTGTAGCCTGCAGGTTCAAATATTTTTTTATCAAATTTGTTTAATATTTTTATTTGGTTTTGGATATAGGGTGCATTTATTTGGCATACTCAAAAGTTTTTCCTTGGTAGAATAAAAACTACCAATAAAATGACGGAAAATAATGGAAAAATTCACCGAAATCGTAATTTTGACGAAATTTATTTCAAATTTTCATGATAACTAATGCAATTTTGAACGTAGGGACTTGTAATTTTTTTGAGTATTCTCATATGTATTTTACATACGTGTTAAAATTTTGGAATGAATTATCAGTATAATATATTGTGTTATATTGTGTTTTGCTCAAAATCCTATTTTTGAATGCAATATTAATTTCTCCGAGGACCAAAGGGACAAAGAAGAAATGTTCGAAATTGACCTTCCCGCTTTTTTATATTACAATATTTCAGTTATTAAATCTGGAATACTACAAGTATAGTGTAATATTCAGAATTACTGAATATTATCAATTTAATATTATAGATAAAAACTTAACTTATTTTATTATATGAACGTGGAATGTCCTATTAATCAAATTGTTAACTATAGGACTATAGGAAATCTAAAATAATATTTGTAATAATATGTAAACACAAAAATATAGAAATGACATTTATGAACAAATAAAATTTAAATGTGAAATACTACAGTATGTATAATCATTTATTTCATTTCTAATACAATAATAAATCCACTTAACCTTTAATACCTAGAGTTAAAAAATCATCTAATAGGCATCGACTACCACACCCTCTCAGAAGGAGGTAAATACATAATTTTATACACAAACATATTTTAATAGTTAGTTTGTAAAATACCCCTCTTACCATCTTTTCTCATCCCTTACATTATCCTTATTTAACTTTACAATTCACCATAAATGACGTTTATATTAATGTTATGCGTAACACGGTGCAATCCCTTTTTTTAAATTTTACAATCTACTATAAATGGCGCCTAACTAGGTACTATTAGAAATTAACTTTAACTCAATTAGGTATTGTTAACATAAAAATAACTAGATATCTTATTTACAAAATATAATTTTATATTGCATTGGCTTTCATCATTTACACAAGAGCTTGATAATTATAAATATATGTTGGATTGAATCTTCGCCGTCACTAGGTAGTTGACACAAGGGCTTTTGAAGACATATTTGATTCAACCAATGTATTTGAGCGGTCTAAGTAACTTGGCACTCATCACCTCTACAGAATTATTTATAGTGATGTTCAAAAATAACATCACAAAAGCCTCTTTCGTTCACGGTAACCAATAAGGCGTAGAACTGGTTCGAATTTTCGTTTTCCATTTGAAAATTAAAAATAAACGAGCTATCTGATTTAAACAAATCTTTTCTAACAATTATCTTACAATACTTACAATCATAACTTATAATATATTTATATTATATAACATACATTATTATAAACATACATATTTGCATAAAAAAAAAAAAAAAAAAATTCCACAAAATAAAAAAAAAAAAATAAAAAATTTTTAATTTTTATAAATAAATTTAATTATAAACAAACATTTTTCAAAAAAAAAAAAAAAAAAAAATTCCACATATAATACACAAATAAATATAAAATCGAAATTTGTATGGATGAATTAAATAATTCACCGACTATTGACGATCTAAAAATCGAAGACTTTAATAAAGAAATACAAACATCATGGGCTCATAAAGCTAATTTAAGTAAAATTAGAGAAGAACTAATTAAAAGAAAACTAAATACTGACAGAAATTTAGCAGACCTTCGTAGTAGGCTTATAAGATGTATCAAAGGTGATTGGATCCCTTCAGAGTTTCAGAATAATATTTTCGAATCATCACAACTTGACAATAAAAAATGACAGATAAAACTCCCGCCCTAGGCGCCGCCACTAATAATGAGTGATAATTGTTAATACAAAAGAAAGTTATTTATTATTAATTATTATTGATCTAGCAATTGATTGTTGTCTTAATTAGATTATAATTAAGAGTAATAGACAATCTAAAAATGTATTTAAAGCAAAAAATATTTTAAAGTTTTTTGACCAAATTGGGTTGGTAAAATATTTTAATGTTAAAATTCGAAAATAAGTAGAAAATAACCAATATGTGTACACGCACGTTCAAAAACACAAAAAAAAGTGTGACGTGACATGGTAAATATTATGTCGTCGCAGCGAATGTTTGGCATTGTAATATATAACATATAATATAATATTATATTGTTTGAAAGTCGTAAATTCGCGCAGTGCAATAAAACGTCGGCGGACACAATAATATCGTGATATATATGTACGTCGAAACCAGTAGAGATAATATTACACTCAAGGGGCTACAATTGCCGGATATAAGGCGGTAGACTGATAGGTATCAAAAACGATTCTGTTTCTGCACAATTTCGGGATATATTTTTAAAAAATCCATTTTAAAGTTTGAATTTAGATTAATTTTTATTTTACTCTCTATCGGAACAATTGTCTTACTTCATTGTGTATCAATAAATCGAAATATATGTAATAAAATAAGAATAGTTAACGTTTCCTTTTGGATTTCAGTTGAATAAACTTCAATATTAGAATAAGCGGTTAGATTCTAAATAAATCGAATATTTTATATATTTCTTTTTTCAACGCAAACTTTCCTGGTTAATGTTTTGTATTTTAAATTTATTCCATATTAAGAGTTTAAAAAAAAATTAAAATATTTGTTGTGACATTTTAACACATTGTTGATGTCAATACAAATTTTCATTGTAAAGGTACGATTGTAAATATTTTTATGACATACATATTATTTATTGTTGAAAATGTAACTTTTTTAAATTAGATTAAGTAGTAAGAACTTATTTACTTTGAACATTCTAAATAAATGTGAAATGGTATATATTTCATTTTTCATTATATTATAATATTCACTAATTCTACAATATGATATATCGAGCACCGTAGGTATAACTTTTTTATAGTCTTTTTGTACTATTCTATAAAATATATATATATATATATATATATATATTTGCCAATATAGGTGAACTAAATGATAAACCGCGCATTGCGCATGACATATGTAATATGTATCACAAAAAATTTGGTTAAAAAAACATTCCCGAAAATATTGACACGATAGAACCCATAGTATGGTTTCCAATATATAATTTCTTATTCTTAGACCTTCTTATCAAATTTTCTTTTTGATATTTGTTTTTTGATGATTTTAATCGTAGAAGTGCAGACTAAAATAATAATAAAAAAATAAAAAAACAAAGCTTTTCCGGAGCAGTCACGCCGATTTAGTCTAGATCATCAACCCTTTTTTCTTCATTATAGTTACAAGTCTTTGTAACATAGGCATATAATATATTGGTATTATATTTAATTTAATTTTGCTATATACGACCGGATGTAATGGCGATACGACAGCAAAGACTAGTGGAGTAAATAAAAATTGTTTCCGCGCGTGCGGTAGAACGGAGACGAGGAAAAAATAATAATAAAATATCGATACGTACATGTACAGTACAAGAGTAGGAAATATCAATACACGTACGGAGTTTACACGGCCGTACTTCCGGTTATGCCTGTATCCCGACTGAATTACATTACACGTGGTTAAATGCGTGTACATAGTATATTATACAGGATGATCAGAATATTGAGTTACGAAATAATTAAAAACATCAATGAAAACGTATACCGTTCTTATTGTTCGCACGACATTAAATACACTGATCATTCTGTATATACATTATACATATTATATTCGCGAGTGTGTTATAACCGGAAGGAAAAAAATCGACAGGACATATTCCACGCAACGATGGTATAACAGTTTTTCATCATTTCCGATCGATATATGATATCTTCCGGTGTATTAAATATTTTAAAATATTAGTGTTTATCCGAAAAGTGTAAAGATAACTTTGATATGGTATGCCTATACACTAATTTAAAAGGTAGGGTATAGTTGACAAGTTTAGATTAATTTTAATTTTTAACTTTTTAACTCTACTAGACTATTTTAAGTAAATTTTCCTTCTTAATGAAATAAAATATGTAATCACTATATTTAGTTGTTTTTGTTTGAACTCTACTAGCTACATTTGTATAATCACGTTGTAAATGAAAGATTTGATTAAAATTAATTTTATATTATATGTATATTTAAACATACATTTATATCCACGACTTAAATTTATTTTTGTTTTAACGTTCAATCGAAAGGATTAGATTAACTGCAAGACTATACTAAATTCCTGGTTTTAATTTTTACCTAAACATATCTATGTTAAACGGAAATAATAGATTAAAGAACAATGAACATTTATTTTATCCTCTCTCGAACGCGTAATATAGACATATATTTTATTATACTTTAAGCTTGTCACGTTTCAAAAAAAAAAAAATTAATTAAAATAAGCATTTCAAGATCTATTATATTATTTGAGTGCATCGAGTTCACTATACATAATATACGTGAGTAACAGAAAATCATTACACGTATGTTATTATATTGTACGTATACCTGGTTAATATCATATTGTATCATAACCGACTACCACATCGCTCGGTTTGGATGTTAACGACAATATTATGATCGCAGTAATGGAATTTTTTTCTCATCGGAAAATTGTCAAATATGACTTTTACATTATATGTTATATTTTATCAATCATTATGTTATAATTATTAATCATATGTTATAGTTTTAAGAGTAGCTTAGACGTCAAATTAATTTATATAATCACGAGACTACGCAAAAATTATAATTACTAGTAATAAATGATAAGTTGAAAGACGACATAATATCAACATGTAACATATACATCCGACTTCCAGGCGATGTTTTGCGATAAAAATAAACAACTTTTATGGGATATATAAAGAGAGAGAAAGAACTACTCTTTGGACCGTTGGCACCCGCGATGTTAATTGTTACAAAATTCTCCAAAACTAATATAACAATATTATCATTGTTGTTAAATAAAGAGTATATAAGGTTTGGAAACGTTCTCTACCAATAGTTATTTTGTGATAAACCCTTTTCGAAACTTCGCATAGTCGTTCCGCGTTATTGATTACCGGCAGAACCTCGAGGGCGGTAAAAGTTTCCACTTTGAGCGAATTTTAATAAAGAGAACTACAGCTTACTGCTGAAACGTACGCGAATTAAACACTAAACGGTAAACACAAACACATGCTTTACAATACAGATCAAGCAAGGTACTCAAATATATTCCGTGACGGTTGATATTAAAATATTGTAAATACTATGAATACACACATTTAAGTGTGCGCGAAAACCATATATTTTGGGTTTTGTTTGTGCACGTGGATAAACATCGATGACAATGTTTTAGACGGTAAAATATAATAATGCAATATAATATTAAATTTATCTCAATACTTAACAGTCACCATTGTTGATATAATAATAACGAGTAATAAAATAAACTATGATGAAATTAACGATGAAATTATCCGAAATTTCGTTCAGTGACTTCACTATAAAATTAATTTATGTGCTTATTCATAAACTATCCTATCCCGTCGTATGAAATTATAATGTAAGAAAATTCGCAGAAATACGAATACAAATTATATAAACGAATGATATTATATTATACAGTTTGTATTTTTCGAAAATATGTATAATACAAACAATTAGAAAATTATTTGTAAAAATAAAAATTTGTATTTGTAAAAAATATGTAAAAATATTATAAAAATTCGCCAAAAAACTCAACTTAAAAGGAGAAATCTCTTTCATCGCTCTTTGTAAATATATTATTGAAAAGCATTTATCTACTTAAATAGAAATATAAACATTAAACATTTATCCGTCAGCTAATATTAACATGTATAATTTAATGACAAACAAATAACGCATTACCACCGTCACAATTAAATTCGAATATTTCCAAACGATTTCTCACTTTCAGATAATTTATAACAATATATAGTTTTACCTATAGTCTGTTTACTATCTCATTACAGTGTTGTTTAATATTTATCGAATTCAGTGTGAATTCCAACTGTTGTGTTAAAACTCTATTCAATTCAATTCAATTCATAATATATTTAATAATACTATATTGACATAAACGAAAACTAATATGGATTGATATACGTAGATAAATGAATATTTATGTTTAAAGGCTAAAATACAACGTCTAATAATATTTACACAAAACTACAAAAGGGAAATTCATATGTGAATCACACAATTTTGCGGTTGTTCTTTTATAATACCGTTGACGAGTGTTATTCATTTAAAATATGTTTCGACTCTGTAGTCTTGTAATAAAAACAAATTAAGATTAACGTTTTATATATTAAAAAACTTAAAATGTGCAGTTAAAATTACATAAAAAATCTAATACTTGGATGTTTTAAACCTCTATTACATTATTTTTTTGAACCGAGAGCCGGAAGTTATCTGCTTTTACAATTTACATTGATAGCAACTTATCTTTTTAAAGAATTATAATAAATAAACTTGAAAAAGCGACAAATATTCAAAACTTAAATCTATAAAATTACAACGGGATTGAAAATTATGTGTAGATACTCTTATGTTGTATACAGTAAATACGATTAAACTATGATACTTTTATAATAAAAATCAAAATGGATAACAATGTGATCTGAACAAATAGATACTTCAGTTCGGTTTTTTCGGGTGAATTGTATACTAAACGATTGCGTGGATGAGTGTAATATAATACATGCGTTCGGCAACCGAATAAATCTCGATCGCTTGACTATAAATTCAAATAGTTTTTATTAAACCTTTTTTTTCAACAATACGTTTAATTCGACGTAATGAATGTTTTTATGACTACATAATGACCTTTGTCATAGTTGCATAGTAATAATGTAATAACTGGGTATATATACATATAGTATCCCAGGGTCGTATTTAGAATTTTGGCGTCCTGGGGCATTTTTTTTAACTCCGCCCCCTTTTTTTTTGAAGACTTGGTTTTTATAAGTAGGTATCAATATTATTACCAAATACCAATTATTAGATTTAATTTTATTATTATTTTTATTTATTTATTTTATTTTATTTTATTATTGTTATTTAATTACATACCAATAATAAATTTGTTAAATATTTACCATTTTAAGAATAAATATTTTATAATAAAAAAAAACCACTTACTTTAATTGAAAACTTTTTCACGCATTATAAAACTACAGGATACTCAATAATATTAAATTATACATATAAGGCACAGATATTAAGTTGAGTGAAATAACTCATAAATGTATCACATTTTCGTTATACAACTATGAACCAACTAAAAAATATTTATATATATTCGTATATTATGACAAAAAAACATTTTACTTAATTATTATTTATAAATCATAATTATTTAATTATACCTAAACACAAAAAATAAGTTCATAAAAATTTACCGCCCCATCATTACACCAGAAGGGACAATTGCCCACCTTGGCCCACACATAAATACGGTCCTGCGGTATTCCTTATCTATATAATACTAATTGTAATATCTCCATGAAAAATGGAAATTTTTTAATTTTATTAGTGGCAGTGGACTATTACTTTTACTCTACCATATTTTTAATTTCAAACTTCTAATAAAAAAATATAACATTTTATTTTCTAAGGTATGTGTGATTTGAAACTAGTCAGTTTAAAGAATTTATTTTTATATTTTTGATTTGTTAAATTTCTTAATTTTGTAATTAAAATTGTAAAAAATTAATCAATGTGGTAAAATTTTAGGATTTTTGTTTTCATTTATTATATAAATTATATTACTTTCGTCATGTTTTATAATATGTAATCAATTATAATGTCGTGGAATGTAAAATTCATATAACATTAATATTCAATATGATAATAAGTAAATGATACATTGTATTGTACCTACGTATATAGTTCTGTAATCATTGAAAATATTTATATGAATTTTGATAAAAGAAAATTGTTCATACCATTAGTTTGAAGTATTAAAGTATTAAAAATAATGACGTCATAAATATCATTTCTTCAAAAAATGAAAGAAATTTCTAATAATCGATACTATGATTAAATTAGTAGGTCCATACGTCCTAATATACTTATACAAATATACTCTTAAGACTTGATATCTTTCAATTTTACATAACACAAAAATTATAAGTTATTACATACTTTAATTATTTTATGTACCTAACTTATTTGTTTAAAAAAGTAATAAAAGTTATACAATTTATTATAGGTTATTGCCTACAAACTTTTTGATTTTTAAAAAAAACACATTTGGGACACTCAGTATATATATAAATATACTGTTCGTACGTCGCCCGCCTGATGACAACACGCCCGGTTTAGACGACGTACTTAATAGCGTAAATAAAAAAAAACAGGATTGGACAATTTATAGTATTAATTGAATTTAGTGTTATTTCTCTCAGTTAACATAGTGTATACAATGATATTTACATTCATATAAAGGTAGGCCAAGTAAAAATGAATATGACGACAACATCGGCGACCATATGTAAAGACGTGGAAACAGCAATGACCGCGACGATGATATGTAAAGACGTAGGACAGCAAAAGACCGTGACGAAGATATTGTTGAGTGACGAAACAAGACGGTGTACAAATCAGCAACCGATCTCACCAAACTTTGATATTAAGACTTGCGGCACACCGTGCCGTTTTACAAGAAGTCAGACACTGTACTGTTTCACTCAACGAGAGCAGAACAACAACAACTTTATAATCGCGGTATTTTTCTATAGATTATCGCTGTACGTCAAGCCATTCAACTGCAGTTGCTTGAACATATACATATATTTTCAATAACATACTGTGTATTAAGGTTTATTGTTTTTAAATTATTAAGTTATGACGTTTACCGTTACTTACCTAGTTAACTATAAAGGAAATTTTCATGGTATATCAAGTTGAGTAAACTCGACGTCACCGGATACCATACTTTTACACTTTATAAATACCAAACGTACATACTTATATAAAATAATATTACGTAAGTAGTTCCTGTTATTTTGATGATTTGAATGATGTGATTTGGCTAGTATACACTTCAGAATACAATTACGTCATTTATATTAAATTATTATTGACAGAATTTATGAATTGTTCTAAATGAAGACTTTATTGCGAGAAAAAACTACCAGCAGATGTACATTTTTGGTGTTTGTAGAAAGACAATAAGACACCATTTGTACCTTAATGGTTGTGTCTAAAATTATTTTATAAATATCTGGAAAAATACATTTATATATAAAATTAAAATTCAGAGAAACAACTTTATTTTTTTTTTTACATTTTAATCCTTATTTATATATTATTTTATAATTACTGAGTTCAGATTTATTATAACTATATAATCAAAAGTAAATTATATTAGACAATAAAAGATGTTGTTACTATCTAAATTTAAGACGCATATAATAATGTTAGTTATTAAATAAGTGTTTTAATTCAATTATTTTAATTGTTCTCTATAATATAATATTTCCTTCTCGAAGCACTTCGAATATTAATGTTATGAATGTATTAATAACAAAATCAAAATAATTATTATAATTAAAAACAAGAAATAATGGGTTCGGTCGGTGCAAGTGTAATGTTGATGTATCGTGTGGTCTTGATTTACGCTCTCGATGGCCAAAATTTTGTGGTACAATAATCAATAATGGTAGACATTACATATATTATCAATGTTTTTTTAATACTTTTTTAATTCAATATTTCTATCACTTTGTATATCAAGGTTAATAGTGATGATCTTGATCGCTGCTATTAAAGTGATAGTGTAGCATTCGCAAACGGTATTTATAAAAAATCTAAATTTTTCCAATTTTTTTATATTCAAAATGTCACAAACAAATTGAATGTTTATCTTTATGTGTAATTGTAAATTTAGACGTTATTACATTAATTAATTTGTATAATTTGTATTAATAAATGTAGAATATTTTAACTTTTTCTGTCCATGTTTATTTTTTAAAATAAATTATAGCTAAAATCTTTATTATGCTCAATATATGTGATTTACTTAAATTATATATTGGATAAGAAAAAAATTATATAAATCATATTTTAAATTTAAATACGAAAACAGGCATTTAATATATAAATTAGTATTACAAAAATGTGAAAGAAGTTATTACATTTTGTTTAAAACATTTATAATTGTTGGTAATTTGAAAACATCTTCGCTACATTGACTGTCATAGTGTCATATTATACTATATTATATATAAGTATGAATTTCAAATTTTGGGATAATATTACTTCGAAATAGTATCTTTAAACTGTAAGCAGATTATTTGAGTTGTTCTTTTTTTTATTTGATCATTAAGAAATGTGACGAACGGATGACAGTTTTGTCATCAGAGCAAGATAGGGGAAAATGTATAACTGTATCTTACGTCAAATGTATGACTTACAGTTTTAAAGGACGGAATTTACACGGGCTATTACTTTCAAGTAATTTGAGTTAACGGTACCGTATCATTATTTTTATTATTCAAGGAATGAATTATAAAACAACCTTCACTAAAACCCATCACACAGTTCAGTGGTATAACTTTTAATTTGTACAAACAATGTACATCTCTTTATTATTATTTAATACAGTTTCGTTTTATAAAACGAATGTTTAAAAATATATTTCTAATCAATTAAATATTTGATTGTAAAATATAATGATAATATATATTTGACCAGTTATTATTAACGATAACTTGAAACCGAAACTAATAATAATTTTGATAAATAACAACAACTCAAATTAATTTTATATTGAAAGAAATATGAAATAATAAGATGTCATCAACTGACTAATAAAAAAAAAATATTACTTATAAAATATTATATTTGTGACATTCTAATATTATGTTAACACTAAAACTTATAGCGCAGTCTAATCAAAAAAAATATATTATTATTTAATGGAACAACCTAATTTCATTCGGAGAATAACTTTGGTACTAAAGTGCGTAAAACTCTATAATGGATATGTTAAGAGAATCTGTAATTGTATTTTATTAGATTTTATTTTCTTAACAGATGACGAGATTTGAAGTTTCTCCGAGACTATAATATAATGTAACACGGCGGAGTTAAATTTACTATAAAGTGCATTTCGAGGGCAACCCGGCGGGTGACGGCACCGTAACGTTATTACACGTGAAAATCGCTATTCACTCCAAAGATAAAATTCCTTTTACCCTACCTGCTTTGTAATTCCGTTAGCTATTAAATTATATGTAAAAATGTGTCTTTTTTAGTCTTTATAATAATAATAATACTAAATTTATCGTATTATATTTGATAGAAGATAAGACATTATATTATTACGGACGTTTCTACACATTTACACGGAGTTGCTTATAATTTCATCCATAGACAAACAATTTTAAAACTGTGTTCAATAATATACAATAATTATTATGGTAAATGGACTTAACCATAAAATACAAATCGATGTTAAAGAAATTGAGAGAGAGAGAGAGAGAAAGAGAGAAAGAGAAAGAGATGCTTTTCTCTCTTTTCCAAAAGAGAGCGATTCCATTACAAAAACAATATAGACCTACCATGTATAATTTTTTATTGGTAGCTGGTGTTTTTGATCGTACAATTTTTTGTCACCTTTAAGTAAACATTATTTTTATAATTATTACATTATAATTACATTATTTATCGTAAAATTCATTCTAAGTATGTTTATCAATTGTTAGCTTATCTATTATCAATTAGAGTATGCAAAATTTCATGTTGTTGAGTATCAATTATTACACTTAAAACCTTGAAACAATCCATTAAATTATTTCCATATTTATTTGTGTTATATTTAAAGAGAAATATAGGTTTTAAATTATCTAATTGGACTAATCCAGGAAATAATTTTCAGGGAAATCAGAATGATGCAACATTATTTTAATTATGTCAAGTTTTATCATAAACTATGATTCATAATTGTTTATTTATGTTAACTTGTAAACGTTAATCTTAAATATAAATGAGAGAAAATCAAAATATTATTATTATAATGCACATTGCACGTCAACGAGATGATAATCTATTGTTTGAATACTTTTGGCAGATTTCTTTGGGTCGGTAACGAACAACTACTGTCCAAAGAAATTCAGAAATGGTAATTCTTCTGATTTTTAAATTCAGAGCATCTATCGTCATATTATTATACTATGCAGTGAATAGTCCAAGCATTTTGTGATCGTCATTTAAAAGTTAATAAGATTTATATTCTTTTTACCTTTTCTAACTACGGCACAAAGAATAATAATATTATAAATTATAATAGTTATTTGGAAATACCAAAAAGTACACGTTTTTGTTAAAATTCAGTGATTCAGTTTCGGGTTGATCCCAGATAAGTTCAATTATTTTATACTTTTAATAAATTCGTGAGTAGTATTTTTTCTCCCTTAATATTTATATTTTATCGATTTGTCGTAAGATGTCTACTATTGATAGTTTATAGATATAAGCATACGCGTCTTGAATATATTAAAATAATATAATATTATTTTCATCTACGAAAAATGGCGTACAATTTTTGAAGTGTAGAATGTTAAGTGCTGTATTACGACATTGACATTTACAGCAGAATATCGATAGACATCATTTCGAACAATCGTTTTAAATATTCTAATATGATTAAAAATTCAGTTTATCTCGAAATCAATCCATCATGATCAGTGATCCATAAAAAGTCATTAATCTGCTCTAAACGTTACTCGCGTGGCTAAAATTATCTTACCGGAACATATTACATACTTAGATAGGTCCTAAAGACTAAAGTCTAAATAGATAAAAATTTAAGACAAATTAAATCATAATATTTTAAATAAATATGTAATTTCGTAATAATCTGTGAATCACGTTACAAACCAATCTGAGTTTTTTGTTTTGTCAAATCTGTAGAGTCAAATAAATCAAATACAAAAAAACAATATTTATTTATTCGATTAAAACAAATATTAAGAATTTATTCTATCATATTGATTATTTTAAATCTAACCTAACCTAGTACAGTAACTAGATAATGTATAACACTAAAATATATATCAATAAATACCGACATTTTCAAAAGTTGAGGAAAAAAATATTTAATAAAATATTGTTTTATAAAATATTTATACGTAAATCTTGTTATTTATTATTATACCCACATGTTGCATATATATATTTTTTTTTTCACATAGATACCAAGATACTTTTTTATAAAAACTTTAAAAATTATTTTTAAAAAATTTAACTAGTTTTTACAATTTCATCCAAAAGTATTGTATTTTAAAATAAAACTTTATTTAAACAAATATTTTCAAATATGTGATATGTAATTCCACGTATTCACTGATGTAATACTTAAGTATAATAGTTATTACTAATTATATAAAATTGTCATTTGATTATAAATTACGTAAAATAGTCCCTGTCATATTTCTGTACAGGTAGATTATATTTCGAATTATTGTAAAATAAACCAAAACAAATTGCAACATTTTTTCACCTTTTGTTGTTTCTTTTTTTTAAATTACATTACTTCAACTATATATATATAATATTATTAACATTATAAATAGTCTATGTTAAATCAACCACACCATCCAATTAAATATATAATTAAATTATTTAAACAGATTAAAATCATTTTAATAAAAAATATTCTTTAATAACATAATTTTGTATCATATAGACATATAGTATAATCTCTTAAAGATATAAATATGATTTCAAGTTAAAAGATATTAGCATATTATAATTCAGGTTATTAAGTAGGGATATGTATAAAAAAACGGAAAAATCGATTCTGGACGTTCTTTCTTCGTCCCTTCGGTCCTCAGAGAAATTAGTGGTTTGTAAATATTAACATTTGAATGCAATGACCTTACATTCAAAAACACGATCCTGAGTGAAACTCAGTCAGATATGCAATAAATTATACTGATTATTCGTTCAAAAATTTCACCACGTATGTAAATTACCTATGAGATTACTCAAAGAAAATTTTAAAACAGAATTGGTTATCACAAAATATTTAAAATCAATTTTCGGATTTTCCGCAATATTTGGGTAATTTTTCTTCTCCCAAAATAAACTTTCGACAAATTGGAAAAATGAGCTAATTAAAGTTCCAAGTATATGCGAATTTTAACCGAACCCCTATTTGTGGTAATTGGACAGATATTAAATAAATAATTATATGTAATAATTATAATAATTAATAATAACCCAATAAAATATTATTAGGCATCAAAATAAAAAAATATAAAAATATAAAAATCAAAAAGAAAAACATCATTGTAGAATCAATAGCTTCACTCAAAATTTAAAATGAAAAAAAATGAAAAAATAGTATAATATAAATAGGTATAGAAATATAGAAGTAATGGAAAAAAAAATTAAATTATAAAAATGTAACGAATAGTCATTTCCAGTACTATAAAAATTATAAATCTAAATATTAATTATACAAATCAATTACCTACCTAAGTTGTTTTGCTACATTTTATAATCTCAGCTCTATTTCATGTTGTATTTATTATTATATTGAGTGTAAAAAATAATATGTTTAAAATAATATTTTATTTGCATACTATTATTATAATAATATATAAGTTTGAAATTATATGATAATATACTAGACAGACATATTATATGGTAATATATAATTATAAAATATACTAATACTTATTCTAGCTCTTCCATGATATTTAAACTATATTTTTAACTACAGTTTTGAAATAAAATTATATAGGTAGTAGAAGTATAAAAAACAATAATTTTTAGTAAATAAAACGTTTAGGCATGGGGAATTAGAACGAACAGTTTTATTTAGGCAAAATATACGTTATACCATTAGTACGTGCATTTTTATTGAAAAGAACTGCGTTTTTACTTAGTTTAATGACGTAAATCGATTTCTCGTCTCCTTTTTAAACATAAAAAAAACAATGTACCGACTGTGAAATAAATGCCAATAGAACGATTTGTATTATCATCTCACAGGCGTATTAATTTTCAGGTCTAATTTAAAGAGAAAAAAAAGTTGATATTTATAATTTATATTTAAGTTGTACGAAAAATCGATAAAACCATGAAATATTGAATCGTTGCTGAAACTTGCGTTCGGTTAGCATTTTTTTTTAGTATTTGGTATTTATGTATTCCTCCTCCCCCTTTCCGCTTGTAACAGAAGAAAAACACGTATAGGTACGCACATTAATACTGTCAAAAATGTACGATATATTTCAACACGACAGTCAGTCGTTGAATTTGATATTTACGACACAAAACGGTTATTATTTTGCTGGAAATCGAAAACTATAAATATTGTTGGTGATTTTTTTGCAACGAACAATGAAAATATGTTTACTTATTCGATTTATTGATAAAAAAAATATATAATATACGTTTATTTATAATATATAATATATAATATTTCATACATAACTATTTAACGAAAAATCAAATTTCAAATGTACTAATGGTATAGTTACGTAAACGATAAAATATAATACGAGCGACGAGTTGATTATCAAACATTACAAAATAATTTAATTCATAAAAACCTGATCACTTTCGTCAAGAAAAAGTAATATCTTGCATACATAATCGTATATATGGGACCCTATAAATAAAGATAGACACAAAAATATTTTCAATAAAGTCCATTCAACGGCTATTTTTGTTGAATCTCTCAATATTAAGTACAAATTAATAACAAGAAAAATTATATTTACTTGTAAATTATAAGTAGGTACCTTCATTATTTTATTATGATTATAAATTAGAATTTATAATAAAACCTTATTTGATGAAACAGGAATATATATTATATTATATTATATTTATATATATTGTATTTATAAATAAGTGGGAATGTCGATTTTAGGCGTTCCTCCTTCGTCTCTTCGGTCCTCGGAGAATTAATGGTTTATTATAATTAAGATTTGAATGCAATAATATTGCATTAGAAAATACGATTCTGTGCAAAACTCAATTAGTTATCACGAAATTAAAAAATTTAAAGAAGCCGTAATTTTGCCGATTTTTTGGCATTTTTTGGTAGTTTTTCCTCTCCCAAGGAATAACTTTTGAGAAATTCAAAAAATGAGCTAAATAAAGTACCAACAAGACACGATTTACTACCGAAAACCTACCCTACTTTTAGTAATCGGATCATTATTTGTACCCGAAAAAGTGTTTTCATTCATGAAAAAAATTTATATATAATATTTAATTCTACTAAAAATATTCAAATTTTAGAAGCTTATAAAAAAAAAAAAAATTGTCAGTCACGATTTTCAAAATATTTTGTAAGAAGATTAAGTAGTATATGATTAGACTTGTATGATTAGACTGATTTTAATCTCTAGTATAATAAACCACTAATTTCTCCGAGAACCGAATACCTACTTTTTTTACTATTTTTAAATTGATTGTATTTGAATTAATGGCATATTTATATTTTATTTATTTATATTTCGTTACATTTTCAGTCAAGAGAGATGTTATAACAATAATGCCAATTTTTAGAAACGAAATTATTGATAATATAGTTTTAAACTATATAAATAAATGAGTTCACCATAATATTATTTTATTAATTTACTATATGTTTAACTATTATTTTAAATTTATATTATTAATAATTACTATAATATACTTTGTTACTATATACTATACTACTTACTAAATATATTTTACTAATTATTATTATAATTTCAAATATTAAACTTTAAACTTAATAAAAGTTAATCTAAATATTTGATAGGAATATAATATAATATATCCATTATCCATTATTCATATATAATATCTTAT
The DNA here is from genome assembly GCA_013282895.1 of Eriosoma lanigerum. Classification (NCBI taxonomy): domain Eukaryota; kingdom Metazoa; phylum Arthropoda; class Insecta; order Hemiptera; family Aphididae; genus Eriosoma; species Eriosoma lanigerum. Next base: position 46,065,707 of record CM023358.1, read on the forward strand.
GTACAATTGATTTCCATGTATATATTATTTATATTGATATTTGTATATTCAATAAACTAATACCTAATTACTATATTATTATTTGGTAAAGAAGAGAAAGATAAATAAATAGTAAATTTTTATATTTCACGTTTAACTTTGAAATTTCGAATATTTCATTATTTTCATATAAATATAAATATATTGTAGTATAATCATCCATTCTGCGATATTATCACACATAACGTAATCTAATTATAGATTTTATATTAAGATGTAAAATAATAATATTAATTTAATATGATCTCAATTATTTATGCTAATTAGATTAATAAAAATTAATTGTACAATTTTCTCGTACTACTTTAATGTGCATGTGCTTGGTGCTTCGGTGTTTCATAAGACGCTACCTGTCGTGACCACGGTGAACTACAGCACGTTCTCTCTATTAGTATACGCTATGTCTTTTTAGTGCATAATGTAAATCGGAATCCAAATAAATACGAAATAATTTTTTTGTATAGGCAACTTCTATAAAAAAATTACAAGGATGTAGTGGATTTGCCTATACAGAACGCCGTCTTAATATAGATACATCGAAATCGTAATATTATAATACTAAACAAAATATAATATTATTAGATGATCATAATGATAATTATCATCACCTTTTTTATGAGTATTAAAATAATAAATAATTTCTATTTAATTTTAATTTGATTGTATTATATTCAATAAATAATTTCAATATTTGGACTTGTTTATGTTTGCATGTTTGATATTTAAATATTAAACTTAAATATAACTTATAAATCGCTTATGAATAAAATATAAATCGTTTTTATTGAATTATTCCTAACCTTGTATATTTAAAATGTATTTACGCTGAATGCATTTTAGTTTGCAATTATAAATAAATGACCTTGAACGTGATAAATAGGTACCTGGTTTATGTATTTTATAATATTTACAGTACCTATTGAATATTAAACGAATTTCGAACATTAAACTTTTTTATTGTCAAAAATTGCAATTCGTTTTTTAATCAATCCGTGATCAGAATTTAAGATTAAAGATATATAAAGATATGTTGACTAATATTAAGTATGGATATTAGATAAATAGTTGATTTATATGTAAAATAATTATCTAGTAAATTTATGTATTAAATTTAATATTTTATCGCTGTTCCATATAATAACTGTTAATTTTATATGTTTTATATAGTACACCCTTTGCCTGAAAAGGCAATAACAATAATATTATTATAATGTACAAATACTTATTTACTGGGTTATGTAAAATTAATTTATAATTATATGACATTGTTACATAACTGATTTATACAAGAAATCGAAAGCGTCAAGATACACTTTAGTCAAAAAAGTAAAACGATCTATATATATTAATATATACCAATGTCATATAGGTATAGTTTCATTTTTAGTCCAAACAATTTTCCACAGTTGCATTATTAAAAAACTTATTCGCAATATATTATATTATTATTACGTCACAACAAAATACTTCCGAAATTAAATACTAACATACGCGTAAAATACACAATAAGAGTCCCGCTTTCACAATAGAAGGTATAATAACTAACCGAATATGTATATACAAATTGCGCACAGAAATTAAATTCGTTGAAATTGGAATTTGAAATTCATACCATTTCATACCTTAATTATTTATAATAAATTTTAATTAACGATTTTTTTTTTATTCACTAACAAAATCCACTGTACAGAAATCAAAAAAAATTTTAAATTTTTAAAACATTAATACTTTAAAATTATTTTTCTGGAGCCTGGATAATTATTATTTGAAAATACCGAAAACCCCAACTTAACCTTTTTATTCATTGCCAATGTGTATATTAAATATAGTGTACACAAAATTGAATAATCAATAAAATCATAAAATTTAATTATTAATCAATTACAATTTACAATTTACAATTTTATCATAGTTTTGATTACATTTCGGTTTTATTTCAATATTTTAATGTTTTAAATCGTACTAATAATAATACACGGTCACTGCGAAATGAACTAATAACATTATTATGTTTATTAAATTCAATTTTAAAGATAATTGAAGTAGAATATGTAATTGAATTTCTTATATTTAACTAATTATCTTAATAACTTATTGTAAGTAATATTATATAGCAACTACTGTACTGTCGGTCATAAGTTTCGTGTTTCAAGTTTAGTATATGTAATTAAATTTCTTGTCAAACTAATAAATTATATTTTCTCTAGGTATAGACCGCATTATAATTTCAGCCGATAACTTATGGTTGATATTGTTCCGTTTATTATGTTGTTAGGCGGTCGACAAGTAAAATATTGATAACGGTAATTTTTAATTTCATACATTAATAATGCTAACTGCAAAAGTTTACGCGACATATTATTTGAATTATTTGAGCAGTATGAAAAGTTCTAATTTATAAAAATAATATATAATAAAATTCGACCTTTAAAAATTAAAATTCGTAAAGGTGAACAATATTTTGTTATAATAACTTTTGTAAGTTAACTTAATCAAATTATGTGGAAAAATATTAAATAATATGATATCTACCTAATTAATATTTTATATATGTTATCCACTTATTGATATATTTTAGAGCAAAACTAATTTCGAAGAAAAAACACATTTTGGAGAAAATCATTATATCCTTATACTCAATTTATGCGGTTAATAATTGTTTATAACTGGTCATCGGGTAACAACAAAATATTTCTCAACAATTATTACTGTGAAAACTCAGAAACAAACTCTTAATCTGAAATTATATATTAACCGTAAGTTGTTTGATAAACACTTAAAAACAAAATTAGTAATTAACTAACATAATTGAAGTAATGATAAAGTTAACTCGGAATAAGCTACTTTTTTTAAATTTAACTTAATTATGATTTAATAAGTATTTAATAATATAATCTGTGGTAAAAGTAAATAATATAAATTTTAATAGAGCATATTATAACTAACTTGCTAAATAATTATAATAATTATTGTTTGGTTTTTGATTTCTATTACTTTATTAGTAACGCTTCTATTTGGTATAACTTTTATATATGTGTGAAATTGACCCTTCAAATTCATGCTAATCAATTTAAAATTATACCCATATTATGCATATAGTTTCAAGTGTGTTTTCAGAATTTCATGTAAATATATTCACTAAAAACAAAAATAAATATAAAAAAAAAATCAAATTTACAATTTGTAAAACTGTATTAGAAGGTACAAAAAGGTTTAGAAGACTTGCAATTTCTAAAATTATAATTTTAACTTTTTAAAAATAGTGAGTGAACTGTAGATTCTATTTTCATCTTATTATAGGATAATGGGAAATGGGCTTTTGTTATGTTTTTGGCGATAATTTTCACTTTAAAATTCTGCAAAGAAAAAGAAAAACACTTGCAATTACTTAGCAAATAACTGATATAACTTACAAAATGTAGATAGGTTTATATTCGATTATGTTAACTTAGAATCGGAAAGCCAATTTTATATACGCAAAATTTTTAAACTCATAATCACGTTAGACCAGTGATCTTGGGGTAAAAACTTCTTAACTATGTTAATAATTGTATGCAAGAATATTCATTACCAGTTTAAATACAATTTTAATCTAACTTAAAACAAATATTATACGTTGTATAACATAGATAACGAAAATTTAATACCACCTGTAGTACGCCATTACCTAGTAAAGCAGTTGTTGTTCGGTCAGTTTTTATTGAACTGTGTATAACAATATGTATAATTAATATAATAAATATAAACAAGTGTCCAGATTATATTGACATTATGGTTAAACATAACTACTGGTATTGTTAAACATTCGTCAAAAATTCAGCTAAGGAATTTTTAATAAAGCTATTTCTGTGACAAATACATTATATTATTATTATTATTTTAAATAGCCTCTGGACCCATATTTATTAGGTTGTATGTGATCAACTTAACCATTTTCTTCTGGCAGATAATTTAGTAAATATAAATTGTGTAAAATTAATAAATTACTCCTATAAAAAAAATTAATTAAATGATGTTATTATAATAATACCATATAAGACGCAGTTAGATAATGTAAATTATAATATTATTTATATACGCCGTTAGTATTACGATAACAGCAGTAAGGTGGAAGTATTTATATTCATCCGTCGTTGTGAAACAACTATAAATAAGACGCACCATAATGATTGTTAATAATTTAACAAACTAAAGTAAACATATTTCATAAATATCTTAAAAAATATAAACGTATTTCTCTTTAGTATTGCATTGTTCCGATGAAGTTAAATTTAAGAATATTATTGTATCATTTAAATTAAATGTCTTATTTTTTAAAAATATTAGTAATTTAGTATTGGAAATATATTCTAAAACAACAAATGACGAACTAAAATAGTAGAACGTAATATTTCCGTATGAAAATATACAGTACAGTGAAATAATTTTTGATTATAATAAAAATTATTAATTATTAAGTAAATACCTAATCAATATTTTAATTATTACATCTGTAACTTATAATTTATAATTGAGTATTATTCAAAATCAAATAAACAAATAAAATTTGTTGTGAAATGACTATTTAGGTACATTTATCATTTGACTGACTTATACATTTAAATTAATTTAAATTTTCATTGTTTATGGGGATGTTGAAACGGTATGTTTTTCTGTAATACTGCTCCGTCTATCCTCGCTATCATGAATTGTAGTAAAATCATAGCTACGTAGTCACGTGAATATGCTCTATTCGGACAATTTTCATAGTAAAATAACAAAGCTTTAACATGCGTCCTTTTAACCTACTTTATAGTTATATATTTATACAAATAACTTGAAAAAAAATTATTTTTAAACTAATTAAATAATCATAATGTATTTTTATAAAGTGTGTATTTTAAAATAAAATAATATAAAATAATTATATATTTTCTTTTTTTGTTTGATCAATTTCTACGAGTTAACAATATTGGATTTTAGATATGTATTACGACGATAGTGTGGGCGAAGGATCGAGTAATAATCGAACGCACATCACGTCCATGACCATAATATTATTAATAATTTCTAGATAACGTAATAATGGGAAACTTGGGCTTGAAAATGTATTGTAAGCTTGAACTTGATATAAAATACTTTTAAAACCGAAAGTACCAATTAATTTTTACACAAACCATTAAAATTTTTAAGGTCATATTAATCAACGGAAAAATAAATGTTTACCAGTTTTTAATGCATTGAAATATTAATGTTGAAAACTTTTAGCCGAAAACTACACACGAGTTTCACTCATACAAATAACTCGTGAAATATCTACCGTAGACTCTATAATATTTCCCCGAAGACATCGTAGATTAGTGTGTCAGATCGTTACCGCGAGGGCGATAATATTATATGTCGTGAAATTTTTGCATGTCCGATCTCCTTTATCGGTCGCCGCCGATTAACGTACATCATAATAAACCACGTGTACCCAACGGGCGGGTACATAATATTATTATTTTTGGGTACTGGCGATGCTGTATCGGTGAACGACGCAGAGAGTTGATGGGTCCAGACGGATGATGGGGAATCTCTCGCACGGGGTTGATAAACGAGTATCGTCAAATTTATGTCTCCGGTCCGCACTCATCAATATTCTAGACGCGGCCGGACCGTGCGTCGATCGGCACACACGGGCGAAGAGACGGCGGCAGGTTTCGACGACATTTTGTAATAATATGATTGATGTTCCTTTTGTCTTCGCCTATAGTTCGGTATTGCGTCGTGACGGCATGAATATATGACGTAATGGGGGTGGCAAATCATATAATAATATTGCGCAGCAATGTTGTATACGGTGGTACAATAATAATAATAATAATAATATACCTAGGTTCGGTATATGATAAAAACTGCGATTAATATAGTGGTCGACGTTTAGATTATCTCTATCACTAGTCCTAACCTTATTATAATATACGATTACAGTCGCGGTTGCCCGAATGGAAAACGTTTGAATCGCTCTCGTACTATAATTTTTATATCGATGTTAAAGTAATAATTATTTAACCTATCCTATTTTACATAATTTAGATTTCACAAGTCACTTATTAAAGTATGTGTTTTTGTACATTTTTATTTCTCCATTTTTCTATTTCCTGTAAATTATAATTATTCAACTAAAAGACTTTAGACAATATAAATATTTATGGTATAAGTAAATAATTACTATTTTGTTGTCAAAATTTCATTTCTATACTATACATAATTAAGGATAACTTGAGGCAACTCACGACTTCACAAAGACTGTTACTACTATTATAATTTCTTTATATTTTTTTTCTAATTTTAATTCTGAGACAGCTAAATCTAAAATGTTTTTTATGTTAAATCAATAATATAATTTTAGGGATGTTTGCTTTACTAAAAAACTAACATTAATTGTTATTATTGTTATTAACGTTTATTTATTATTATGAGTTTGTTAAAATTCATGGTAGCATACAAATATAAATAATAAATAAACTCGATATTATTATAATAAATTAAAAAATTTACAATATAATAGTTAATATTATAGTAAATTTTCAAAAATTTAAAAATATTTTATAATCTAGTTTTTTCTTTTAGCAATAAGTTTAACGTATTTTATTCGATACCTGATATTATCAAACAAATTTGTAATTTTTACTTGACTTATATAATTTTATTAACAATATAATTTTAGTTTTTCTGATATAGTGAATCAACATTATGAATTATCTGAGATATTAGTAGATTTCAAATGCTCAATTTTTTGAACATATACCAATCGAAAAACTAACCAGCAATATCTCGGCATACGCAGTAGCTGTGATGCTGAATCAGTCCCATATCTTATATTTTATTATTTTCACGCGATAATGTAATAAATTACTTATACCATGAACTATGTATTTTGAAGTATTAATTTAATTTTAAATTTCTACACGATAAATATTAAATTGTTAACGTTTAGAACTAACCACAATTATTATATAGAATATTATATCAATAAAAACATATTCAAATATGGATATTAGTTAGTCAATGAAATAAATTCTGAAAAGGTTAAATTTACTACGTTAAAATAAATTACATATGATTTAAATTTTGTAATATTCTAATCAGGAACCAATTTAAATAGCTATTTAAATAAAAAATAATATTTAGTTCTCTATTTCCGTGCTGCTACTGAAATAAATTTTGATGAAACGGTTATTTTAATTCATATCACTCACTTTTAATATTTTATATTTGTATACAATTTATTAAATGGAATGAAAAATTCTGTTTAATGAATATTGATTTGTCAAATATGATATATTTGAATAGTAATGTTCATATTTCATTTTTCAATATATCATCAGATCGTAATAATACATAGTCGTATAATATTTATTCAATTATTATAAATATTAAATATTAAACAATATATATGATATTATTTCTCATCTTTTTTTAACTACAAAAAATGAAAAAAAATGGTTAAAATAGGGGACGTATTTTTATGCCATAGTAAAAACGTCTTCCTGTCGATGATATATATATATATAGTATTTATGATACGTTTTTAATTTGTTATTAATTTATTCCACTGGAGCGGTTATTAAAATAACAAAACAACAAAAAATCAGTTTTTATTCATTAAATTCCACGTCATTCGTAAAAAGTAATTAAAAGTAAATCCATAATATTATACATAAATGCAGCTGCGGTTTAATCTAATTATAAATATAAGACATTTACAAATTTTACAAGAATGGGAAATAATTTATTACAGAATTCATCAACAAAGTATAATTCCCTTTACCCAAATCATGAGTATTATATAGATAAATATTTTCAACTTAGGCGTAAACATATTATGATAAATGTTAAAACTTTGTCACGTAGCGTTGATCGATATGATTGTTACGGTAGGTAGGGTAGTGTCGAGCGTTTAAAAAACTATTTTCGACGGATGACTGCAATTTACATATTATATCATTTTTAATACTTTTTTGACGTACTTAAACTTGAAAAATAAACTTTTATAATTAAATTGTTTTTTTTTTTTTAAAAAATATAACAAAGTCAATAATTAAATTGAAAAATTATGAAATTTAAGTTCTATATTCATGATGTAGTTTAAGTTGAAGATCCATTGATTCTGGATGTTACTCATCTTTTGTTATGGTGGTCTTCGTAGAGATGAGTGTTGAAATTATATTGTGTTATAATACTATTAAGAATTAAATGCAATCATCATTATTACATTCTAAAAAATAGTTATGGAGTTTATTTCATAAAGCTTGATCATAATATATAAATATTAATTATAATTACTTAAATATTTAATAAGAATAATATACCTTATATAAACTTAATAATATAACATAAATCCCTAAATTCATAGTATTTTCTAACAAAAATAGTTATGTTATACATTAAGTAATAATGCATTATATATGAGATATTATAGGTTATAACTATATAAATTATGTTATATATTATATGTTAATGGCAAGATGCAAAATCGGACAAAGTTTAGTAATGTTCAGGAAAAAAGAAAAATGTCTAGTTAAAATGTGTATTAATTAATACACATAAATTATTAATAAGGTATCTTATTTTGTTCTTTTAAAACCAAATGTATAAAAAATTGTTGCAAATGTAAATTAAATAATATTATGTAATTCAAAATGCTATAATGGATCTAATAATTTTTAAAAATAAATAACAATACTTTCACATTTGATTTTTTATATTCTATTGAATAAAACTGACTAAAGTATTATGTATAAGTGATATAAAATTATTGACTGTATACATAATATAACACAATTTAAATTTAATATTAATAAATTAATAAAAACTACAAATTTAAAATTTGTAATAATTACTATACAGAGTGCCCCAGATCTATTTACTAATTGGAATATATTCGCGAAAAATTAAATTAAAATTTTTTAATAAAGTTTTTTTCAAATTATTATTTTAGCAACGGACTGTAAAATAACCTGTACTACTTATTTAAGAGAAGATATTTCATAAAAAGTAACAAAATGAACTTTTTTTAAAGTAATGTAAAATTTGGAGATAGCCATTTTCTAAAGTATAATTATATGAGAATTAAAACGTGTTGATTTCTTAATTCAATCGAGATTTCAATTTTTAGTATTTTTTATATTTATTGGAGAAATGATATTTTTGACGTCATTATTTTTAATAATTTATTATTATATATTTTAATATCATGGCACGTAAAATTTGTTTATCAACATTATCATGAACGCTCTCAGTCCAAAAATTTAAAAGCCTTGTAGAGTTTTTCAATTATCAATTATTATCGAAAAATGATTATCAATCTACAAATTGTATCCCTTATCATTATGTTGATAATATTAATTTTGCATTCCACGATATAATCACAGACTATATGAAATATATTATATGTTATAATAATGACATCAGAAATATGATTTTTCCAATAACTAAAAAAAATTCCTAAAAATTAAAATCTTGATTAAATTAAGAGATCGACACGTCGGAATTCTCATAAAAATATAATCTTTAATATAGTTATCTTCAAATTTTACAAAACTTAAAATTTAAGAGATATTTTTTTATGAGTTGCCTTAATTAAATAAGTAATAAAGGTAATATTTTAGTCCATTTTGTAAAATTAATTAAAAAAAAATTGTATTCAAAAAATTTAATTTTTCGCCGAGATATTTCAATTAGTAAATAGATTTGGATTATTATTTTAATTTACAACACAAAATACTACGTGTATCCTAAAACTCTAACATTGCAATCATAAACTAAGTTGCATTTAATAATTTTAAAGATATTTTATTAGCATTTAAAGATATATAATAAAATGTACATTCAATTTTCATCTTAGCGTACTTAAAATTAAAATTATACATTCGATAGGAAAAATAAAGCCCTAACAGTTTCTCATTTTGTTAATTATACTCGAAATTTCAAAAAAATTTCGGACATTTTATATTTTATTTAAGTTATGAATATTTGGAATTTTATTATATTTTAGATCTTAAAACTCAAAGTTATATATTTTATTAAACTAAAAATAATCATGTACGTTTGATCATTTTATCACGTATATACTCGTGTAATAAACATGTGAATTCCTAATAAAAATATGAGGCCTCTTTGACCATTATTATATTCATTAATATAAAGTAAAGAAAATAGTTTAAACATTTCATTTAAAAGTTAAAACATATTTTCCGCTATTTTTACCATTTTTTTTTTTTTCATATTTTTTTTGTAATTTATCTTAACCTTATCCTAAGGTTAGGTTAGGTTACGTTATTTTTGAAAGCCCCGCAGATAATGAATTATGAAACGCAGTAATATCAGAGCCGTCGATAACTCTTATAAAAATAGGAATAACTAAGAAGTAATAACACTATTCGGACTTTCTTATCTACACCGTATAATATAATTATAACATGATATTATGTTTATATTTTTGTTCAGAACGATTGTTTGACGACGGCTAGAATCACAGTCGATTTATAAATATTTATAGTGAATAATAAATATTGTAGTCTGTACATATATCTGTCTAACACTAGTGTAGTTTTAATATATAAAATGTTTCAAGTGTGGTTTTAAAATATAAGAAACCAATATGATGAATATGAAAGTAATGCGTTAATAAGAATAAAAATATTTTGCTTAACATGTATAAGATAATAGTTGATTTAAATGTGACTAATAGTTTTTCAAATGTTGAAAGGTTATTATGTCTATATCTTTCTCTTATGTGTACCAACTGTACAGGTGAAAGATCATTTAGCCGATTTAAATTATTAAAAAATGTTTTAAGATCTATTACACAACACTATCACAAAATAACCTACGAAATCTTGGAATTTTAAGTATTGAAAGTGAATTTGTTAAATCTCTAGACTTTGAAGATATAATCAAAACTTTTGCAAATGAAAAAGCTTAAAAAAAGAATTATGTTTTGATGAATCTTTATAATAATATATATTTATACTTATTTATATTCATTTATAAAATATTTAACTATAATATTTTGTTTTTTGTTATATTCACTCCTCCGTAAATTTGGAGAGCAATAATAGAAAACAATAATCTTTGTATATTTGATTGATGTTACCTATATTTATTAAGTAAATAATAAGGCCCATCTGAATAATTTGCTTACGGCACCCAAAGTATTTAATCCGGCTCTGATTGCATTAAAAAATTCTATTCTGAGCGAAATATAATATTATAATATAATATATTATACTGATAGGTCATTCTATAAATTTACCATGTTTGTAAATTACATATGAGAAAACTCAAAAAAAAATTTAAAGAACCTACGTTTAAAATTGCATTAGTTATCATAAAAACCTAAAATCAATTTTATCAAAATACGATTTCCGTAAATTTTAACATTTTTCCGTCGTTCTTCTCCAAAAAAAAAACTTTTGAGGAGTTCTAAAAATAAACTAAATAAAGTACCAACTAGACAAAATTTTCTACCGAAAGAATACCCTTGACTTGTGGTAATCAAACCACTATTTCTACCCAAAAAAGTGTCTTCAGACGTACAAAAAAAAATATATCATAATATTCAATTTTACTAAATATTCAAATTTTAGAAGCTTATTAAAAAAAAATGTTGGTTTAAAAAATATTTTGGAAATAAATTAAGTTGTATATGATTAGACTTCAATATAGTTTTCAAAACTATAAACCCAAAATTGCAGGAAATATTAAACATTTTTGGCAAAAAGTTTAAAACTCTATACTTTGTTAAAAAATCCATCAATTCTTTCTAAATTTTTACCATACTTGTAATTATATTACCAATGTTAATTCTTAAAAATAATTTCAAGCCCCAAAACTCCATAATTTTTCACGAAATAAAAAATTTAAATAACAGAAACCGTAATTTTGCTGATTTTTCGCCATTTATTAGTAGTTTTTCTTCTTCTAAACAAAAACTTTTGAGAAATTCAAAAAATGAGTTAAATGAAGTACCAACTAGATGCAATTTGCTACCGAAAGCATATCATATTTATGCTTATCAGACTCTTATTACTATCTAAACAATTGTTTTCATACAAAAAAATTAAAACATTATTGTAAAACTGATCCATTCCTCGTTTCACTCAGAAATTTATAAACTAAAATATTTTTAGATTGTAAATATATTGTTTAAAATTCTATAAAAAAAAAAAAAAAAAAACGTATAAATTATACTTAACTCGTTCTATATTGATTATAATAATTCCATACATGAAATAATTGACGACCGGAACAAAAGAATCAGAGTTGTACTTTTTTAGCTTCGGTAGAGTAATCGTTATAATTAGACTTTATATAATTTAACTTTTGTATATATATTAAACTGCAGAATAAAAAATAAGTATAATGCTATAGTAAAACAAATAATTTGTTTACTTTGCGTTTTATTTATATATTTTTTTTATGAAATACAGAACTCTTGTCGAGCGAATATAAGTAAAATCATATTTTAATCAATTTTAGAAAACTTCAATGTCTTAATTCTTTAATATTAACAACGAGGACAAAATATAAATATAAATAATAATAATAATAATAATAAAATTCATTCCTAGCTACGCTAATATACACATTTTGCGAATGGTTATGAAATAGTTTGATCGTAAAAATTATTATTAATTTTTTTTTATTCTAGCATTCAAGAATGTTAAACAAAATTTCATTGTAAGACAAACATGGATATTTTTCCAGATATTATGAACTGTTTCGTTTATTTATCCACTTTATTTTATTATTTTTTTGACAGATATTCAATAATAATTCTTATTATCAAGTGAAATGAATTTTATCTATAATTCGTATACAGAGGAGGATATTTTAAGATCATATAATATATTATAGATTTTATAAAGTGCATAACAAACATTAAATGCAGAGTGATCGTTAAGTCAGAGTGAATTATGTAAAAATTTTATTTTCCTGTTGTAAAATATGATTATAATATTTAAAAGCTAAAGTGTATTTTCTGTCATAATTTTTGCACTATTCATAATAATTTAGAGTTGGATCGAATTCAAATTGTATTAAATTGTCAATTGACAACAATGTTTAATAGTAATGATTTTTAGTAATTAGATGTTATTTTATGGTTTTGTGTCCAATGGAAGTCTAACTACTATTCAATTAAATGTAGAACTTATGTTAAGAAATGATTATTAATACAGTAAAAAATATAGCAAAGTAATATGTAATGCTTAAATTAGGAAAAGTTACAACAATGAAGTTAAGAATAAATTAATAAGAATTTTCCATCAAAAAATTTGAAATTCCAAAGCGTTATCATAAATATTATTATTACGATCGAATACTTTTTTTAAAAAAATTGTCAGTATATGAGTAATATAAAATTCTTTACAGAAAATTCTTGAAAATCCGAATAGAATTTGGAAAAGGAATCGTTCGGATTATCATTAACTTTCAATTACAATAATATAACGTTTTCTAGGTACTTTAAATATAAAAATCATTGTTTTTTAAATTTTAATATTCATATTTTATTATGAATTTGTTATTATTATTACAGTATTATTTAAGTATATAGAATTAGGTATACATATTACATAATATTACTAAGTACCAACAACTGACGACAACGTTTGCTATAGAATCAAAATAGTGTACACATACAACACGTACGATGTATCATCGAAAATTATAATAATATTATTATCTTTGATATTACTAAAAAGTACAAAATTATAATATTATAATGTTATAATGTTATATTATTATAGTATGTACTATGTAAATATAGTGATTTGTATTACAGCGTCTAAGCGTCTTTCGGATTAGCCTGTGTTCGGAATAACATGATTATACTGTATATTTTAAACTATTATTATCTCATTTATTACCCTATGTTGGTTTATGAAAAAAATTGAATCTCGCGTCCCAAATAATAATATTGTTATTATTTAATAACAGTATGTACATAATATTACATATTTATATTTATATATACTATTGTGTAAAAATGACAATTATTTACACCGACTACGCCAAATAGTATAGTAAGTCGCTTAGACAAAGAATTTTCATTAGGGTGGAATATATATATATTTTTTATTTACAAAATAATGCACACTTGACATATAACTATATTTATATATTATACAATTTAATTATAATTTTTATGAAATTATGTAAATTTTATCAAACTTTTTTGACATTATATCAATAACCTCTTCAGGTTAAATAGGAGCTTCTCTGTGAATTGCTAATAATTTTAATCCATTTAGTCAAGTCTGATAATTAAGTAAATAAATAGATTTATATTAATGAATGGATGAATTAAAATTATTTATTCTTACTTTGCCCATGGTATTTTTTTGTTTTCAGTTTTTTCAAACAATAAAACGTCCTTTTGTGTTTTAATGTGGTGGACATTAGTAAGATACATATAGTATTCTTAAAAGATCCCATATATTTGGAAATTTTGAATAATTATACAGTATCAAGGGATCTATTATAGCTGTTGTAAGAAGATTATTATTTTATTTTTCCGATTTTTAACTCTGTAATTACTGTCAGTTATTTTTAAAAAAAAAAATTCCATTGGTATAAAATATAAAATATAAACAACAATTAAAGAGAAATATAATAAATATAAAAAGCTATAGGATGGATTCATCCCCCATATCCATTTACCTCCACTATTCCGTTTGTATGTCTATGATTATGGTTACTTTGACATATTTACAATACTTATCCAATATCGATTGACGCTCGTTTTGTGACGTCATTATTATTTGTACGTTCGGAATGCATTTAATGAGAATTATTATATTATTACTATGTAATCATAATACATTTTTAAATGCATGTTCTCTGGTCGTTTATTAATTAATTAATTTTTTCCGATATTGTGTACTCGCCATGGGATTAAAATCTACCTGTTTAAATTAAAAATTTGAATGTACCGCCGAGGACAGTCACTCGTTCGAAGTTATTTTATGCTAACATTCCCGGAAATGATCTTCTGGTACTTTGAGTACTTCGGAAGCGGTGCCCAAAGGGATTCCTAACATAACTCGAATGTTTTCATTGTTCTCCAGGTTTTGTGTACATATAATGGTAATAATAATATGTTCAAGTAGGTCGAACGAATAAATAATTCCTTGTATAAATGCCGACGCTGTTATCCACGATTAAAACAGTAATTAATTGAAGACGATTCGACGTTCCGTTAGTTCGGTCAAATACTCACCCTATAGTAAGTATAATTTAATCCGTTTAATCGTTTAATTCCGAACAAAAATCGCATATAATATTTTTAACCAATAATCATATTATAATTATGTAACTAGCTTACCTAGCTACACTATTTTGTACAATATTATCCAAATGAAATGAATTGAATATAAAATTGTTATTCAATTGCAAAATTATTAATTATAATAATTAAATTTAATACATAATTTTTAAAGTTCAAAACAATACCAATACAATTTATTGAAATATGACAAAAAATTCATTTTAATATTAAAACTAGTTGTTTTCTATTGCAGTTTTTTTATCAATGGTATAAAAAATTACCCATCTAGACAAAACAAGTTGTGAAGATTCTAATTTAATTAATTGAAAAAAAGTAGAATATTTTCAAAATGTATACTCGCAGTACATAATATAATGCTTTAATTATCGTTACAAATTAGTAAAATGCATATATAACAGGGAAAACATTTTTCAAAAATCTGACAATATATTACAATTAAAATTAAAATCAAATGTTTTAATAAAATAGTCTTTTACTGTTCGGAAGTTATAAATAATGGAATTTATATTTGAAAAATATACATATTAATATTATGTTGTGCATGTTTTATACACATATATATATATATATATATATATAAATATGCCAAAGTAAGGTTCGCTAGAACAAAAGCTTATGATATTATAGAAATATGAAAAAACAATATTAGAAGATTTTCAGAAATGCCAAACAATATTATTATTATATTTTTGTGGTGCTTTATTTTTTTCGATATTAAAATTGAAACGTTTTGCTTATTCATAACAAACAAAATATAATTTTTATAAATCATTTAATACGGTTTGTAAAAATATATTAATATAAATGTAGATATTTTGATGGTTTGTGATTGAACTATAAACATATTTTGTTGAAATTCGATGTTCAAATAATTGCGCCGAGATTAATATTATCATTATTGTTGTTAATATAACAAGAAATAATACCAAATGAGTATCTATAATTTAAAAAATCAATTTTTATTTATACATAAGTATATTATTTTGAAAACAAATCAAACAGTCAACTTGTCAACTTATAGTTCGAATTAATTGCATTGTTGGAATTAGTAACAAAAATACAACCTATTATCACTTAAGATATTCAATCACTATTTATCGTTAATATAAATTGATATCATTATTTTGTTTTGCAACTTAAATAATAGTGATTAAATATTTAATTAATAAGACAATGGACATAATAAATAATAATCCTATTTATGAGAATCTAATGAAAAACCTTAGAAGAACGAAAGAGGAACGTTATGAAAATGTAAAATCCGACTATGATATTATAAAGTCTTATTATAGACATCGTCGAGTTAATTAAATATAAATCTATTGTTGTTTTAAGCCAGCATAATATAGTTTTTTAAGTATTAATAATACATAATTTTCAACAAAAATATGAGTTTTAATTGAATATGCAATTTATTTACAAATTGCAAAAAATTATAAAATTCTTAATATAAATGATTTCATCTTACCTATTTTTATTTATAGTCTTTCAAAACATTTTACTTATTTCATACATAAAAAATCTGCTTTTCATAAGCAATTATTCGTATAGACCTGATTTTTACATAATACATATTCAATTTAATTATTTATATATGTTTACTTAATTTTAAAATTTTAATACATTTATGGTATTTTATATCGTTATTATAAGAAAAATTAAAATGTTTAATTTAAAATTAAAATCTAGACAGTAAATTATATTTCTATCAATTGTAAAACTATCTACTATTGTTCTATCTATTATTGCTATAGTCGTGTTTTTTTTTTTTTAATATATCAAACTTTCAAGTTAAGGTTTTAAAAACCAGTCCAACATCAACGAATAAAAATTGTTTCTTACTTTATTCGTTAATGGAAATTTCCATTCATTATAACCTTTTTATTTATCTATAATGTTATTTGAGAATTAAAAACGAAAAAAATTAATTATATTTTATATTATATGTAAATGAAAATGAAAATGCTATAAGACATTAATTTTGCTAAAAATAAATTATGTACAGACAATATTAGTGAATTTATATAAGTGTACAAAGTACTATATGTTAAACATAGATATTTTCTATATAATATTTTTGATATCAATTTTTTATGAACTCAAGTAGTCAATTAATATCCAATATTATTTAATGGTCAAAATGATCTGATCTTTAGGAGTACAATTTTAATTTAATATGAAAGAACATCATTTATGTTAAATTTATTAATATTACTAAATAAACCCTATAATATTATACATTTTTAGCAATTTTACTTAAATATTGTACAAATTGGAGAAAATATACTATAAACCATTAAGTGTAAAAATTTGAATACAATATTTGATTTTTAGTAGTTACAAAGCTTATTAAATGTTATCATTTTTGATTTTGTATTTATCTTTTTTTTTAACATTGTCTTATTAAACATATGAAAAACTGCAGAATATTGTGAAATCACATTTCTATAAGTTATCAGGCTTAAAAGTAAAATTTACATTATATTAATGATATTAGGTACTCGTATTTATCTTAATATCATAAACATGTTATAATACAAATAAAATATTTAGTAATTAATAAAATAATTATACATTGATAGGTAGGAACGTAATATTTAGAATATTAAAATCATCCTACATACCTATATTAGCAATATATATGACGTTGACTTACATAGTTTCTCACTAAATTAATTTGGATGTTTAAAACAGTTACAATAAAAAAGTGGGGAAGTTGATATTCGACGTTCTTAGTTCGTCTTTATAGTTCATAAATAATTATGATTATATTTATTATATTTATGGTTAATAAATAAGTAGTTTATTATAATTAAGATTTGAATGAAATGCCATTACATTAAAAAATACGATTATGAGCGAAACTCAATATAATAAATATATTATACTGATAATAAGTTCTAAAATTTTACTACGTGGGTAAACTACCTATAAGAATACTCAAAAAAATTTACGAGTTAATACCTAAATTCAAAATTGCATTAGTTATCATAAAATCTAAAATCAATTTCGTCAAAATTATGATTTCCGTGAATTTTTCCATTTTTCGTTATTTTTTAGTAGTATTTCTTATTCCGAGATAACATATTTGAGGAATTCGAAAAATGAGTTAAATAAAGTACCAAGGAGATGTAATTTGTAATCAAAAGCATACCCTATTTATGGTAATCGGACCATTATTTCTATCCGAAAAAATGCCTTCTTACATAAAAAAAAAATACATCTTTTTAAGACCAATACATAATAATATTAAAATTAATTTTTAGTGTTCATTACTTAAAAAAATGATTTTACATCCAAAATTGATTTAGATTAAATAAAATACTGTGTAGTTACTTTCAAATTCGTTAGAAAATTAATTTTAAAATTCTATGCTCATTTTTAAGTAATATGTATTTTATAGTGAATTATTAAAAGTTTATTTAATTTCAATATATTTTTTATACATACGTAGACATATTAGAAATTATATTTTGTCTTAAATGATAATAATGATGGTATAAAAGATGATTTTGTAAAATTTTGACTATACAGTATCTTTTTATATACAACCAGCCATAGTAAAAGAGACAGAATAACGATGGACATACAAATGTATTAAATTATATTCTGTCGTCGACAGTTATCCATCACAGTATTAAAATTAAACCAAAACCGTTCTTTGAGTAACGTAGCATAATATAATACTTTTCGTATGATACAATAGTCGAAAAAGCCGAATGAAATTTAATAAATTCGTTTCTAACGTCATTGTGACCAATTAATGTACATAATAATTATTTATGGGATGTTTCAAGTCAGCGAATATTTTGCCTGGATCAAATTTAAGTACATATACGGAATATTTTGCAGTTATAACTATTTCGAACTGATAACATAAACTGAAATTTACTTTAAATTATTAATTTGTAAAGTATTTTTTTTCGTGCTTTTATGAATTTATTTACCGATATAATTCAATATTATTTTTAATCTCAAATTTGTATTGTGTTGTACAAGTTAGATAATTTGGTGTTTTTTTATATATTTTTTATTTTCTAACATCAACACATAATAATTTGTAATTACTATAAAAAATTAATTTAAAAAACAGTCAACTCAACTTTACTTTATGATATGAAAATCCAAATCAAACTGAAGTACAGAACACAACAGTAAATAAAACTTAACTTTCATTTACAGTTCGGTTGGTCATTGTTTGTTCAGTCCGGTATCGATTCAGAATTACAATTATTTATTTTGGTTAGACCCAATTCCAATACTATTATTATCATATCTAACTAAATGGCTGAGACATTTGTAGAGACACCCTGTTTGTAAAATATTTATTATTATTATTATTATTAAATTCGCGTTAAACTCCCAAAGTCTCCACCGGAGAGGCCTATATTATATTATATTACGTATATCCTGCAGATTGCTGGTCGGTTTACACTGACGACCGACTATAATAATATAATATATTATATCGTCGACCTACTGTCGTGTTATTAAAAATAAATCGTTTTTAATTAAACTTTCTGCGTGATTAATGGTGACACATACGTCCACACAAACCAGTAATTTTTCCCATTGCAAATTGAGACGACGACGGTGGTTTGACATCTTGTCTAGAAAACAAAGCGGTTTCTGGCATTCAGTATAGTCACAACTAGGATGATATTATTATAAAACGATGAATATTATAATGTGTATCCTTAAAACCGACAAATTACGATAAGTTAAATTTATTAGTGGGCACAATTGATTATAATTATTACTAAATTTAAATATTAAAAGAACAGTTATGTTAGATTTTTTTTTTCTATTACCAAATTTCTGTTTTCATCATTTAATATAATAGTATGAAAATAGGTAAAATATATTATGTAAGTATATACACAATTCCATTATAGTAAATTTACTTTATCAATATTATCGTTATGAAATTAAAAAAAATATATATAAAATGCTCAAACATTTTTTTTTAATGCAGCAATGAGTGCATAAAATCTCCATAATAATTTGGATTAGAATAACACGACTACTTATTACTAAAACGTGAAGTACTTATTTTATTTCTAGTGAGTAGTTTGTTTCCATAAACTTTGGCAAATAATTTACTTAATGATCATACCGTGTATGTGTGCATAATTTAAACTTTTTATTGTGTTTCGTATGATTGTAAATAGTTTGTTCAAAAATTGATATATTATTTTACTTTAAAAACGTTAACGGAAGTCGTATTTGATGCCTTATAATTTTGGTATTTGTGTGTGTGAATTACACGAATTCCAGTGTTTCTCTGTGTTATGATTCGTAAAAGTTTTAAAGACTTTTCTAATGCATTTACGATTGTTGTTCGAGTAATAAAACTCGAAGTTCTTCAAATTAAAATGCTTTTTAACGGGCTTAATGAGAGCGACGTAATGGAAATATTTGTTAGCAGTCTATTGCAGCAGTTGTTCGTTTAAACGTGTTGTTTTTAATATTATTAATTATTATATTATATTCAGTTTGGATTTAAACGATACATTATGGTCATTATAATTTATACAATTATTGTTATTGTATGTAAACCGAATAGATTGTGAACCCTCCTCGTGTAATATTATAATAATATATTAGTATTTCCTATACCCATGTCAATAATTTGAATAGGTTAGGTTTCGGTGAAACACCGTATGAAACAAATTATCGCGGTGATTTTCGAAGAAATAGTTTACAAATTATTTAATATCAATTATGTTTACGCAGTTATATAATTTTCTGAAACGAATGATTCGCATTTTAAATCGTTTGAAACTCTATCAGTGCATGTTATATGTGTACACTCTTCGTTACACAATACATCAATAAACATTATTGGAACGATAAATCGTAGAATTCATTTCATCAACTAGTATGCAAGATTGTGAAATTGTATATGTCTGATAATTTATAATAATATATAGTTTCCCAGTGTAATATTAGGTATATACATTAATGATATGTACAATATTTACGGTATTCCAATTATATATATATTACAATAGCCTTATAGGTTATATTAAACTATACTTGGTTAATTCAACACAATATTCAATTAATTACATTTATAATAATAATATTAGAATCAAATCCAATCTGGTAAAATAAATATAAAAGAAAAATCAGGCGTTCCTCCTTTGTCCTTTCGGTCCTCGTAGAGTTTTGTGGTGGAATGTTCTTGTGTTTATATAGTAATATTATATATATTATGATTATTATGATTTCAATGCAATAATATTACATTCGAAAAAACAGTTCTGAGCGAAAATTAGTGAGTTATACAATTTACTAATAATATTTATTTTTATACATTTTATTTATTTATCAAATAATTTGAAACAGAAAAATATCATAAAATATTTAAAATCAATTTCGTCAAAATAATATTTTCCCTTAATTTTGCAGTTTTTCAGATTTTTTTTTTTTATTCCAAGGAAAAACTTTGGAAAAATTAGAAAAATGGCCTAAATAAAGTACCAACTTTAACAAACTTTCTTATCGAAAAAAATTCTACTTTCGATAATCGCATCATTATTTCTTTCCGAAAAAGTGTTAACACACATAAAAATATATTTATTCGAATTCACTAAAAATTCCAATTTGAAACATTTATTAAAAAAGCAGGAAAGTCGACTTCAAGTATTCCTCCTTCATCTTTTCAACTCTAGGAAAAATTAGTGGTTTATTAATATTAAGATTTAAATACAATAATATTGCATTTGAAAATATGATTCTGAGCGAAACTCAGTCAGATATACAATATATTATACTGATAATCCATACGCATCTACGCATCTAGAATAACTATGAAAATACTAGAAAAAATGTTCAAAACTACATTAGTTATCACATTAGTTTCACGGCAACCGTGAATTTGGCTTATTTTCCGTCCATTTTGGTAGTTTTTCATATCCAGAGGGATAACTTTTGAGAAATTTGAAAAATGAGCTAAATAAAGTACCAAGTAAATTAAATTTGCTACCGAAAGAATTCCACACTTGTAATAATTTAAAAATTATTTCTAACCGATAAAATATCCTCAGGCTTTTAACAAAACCAAAATCAAACATTAATGTGAAATGTTAAAGTTTGAACGCGTTTAAAAAGTAATTGTGACTTGCGATTTTCAAAATTGCTTACATGGTTATTCAAGAGTACAATCGTGCTATTTATTACTTCCCACCTCTAACCTAACCTATTACTAACATAGTTTTGTATTAATACAATAATTATAATAATATATTTTAATATAATGTAGTTGATGGTAATTTAATATATAATTAGTTCATAAGATTAATAGTGAGGGAAAAATATTATGTGGTTAGTATCGATAATATATGAATACATCAAAAAATGACTATTCGATTGCCTATAAGGAGATTGAAGGAGAAAAAATAGAATGGGTAAAGAACTCATAAGTTAAGTGATCGATCGATTGACGATAGGAATAAACGATAATAATAATATTATAGAATAATAACGATTGGAATAAATATATGATATGATGTGATCAATTATAATGTGTGTACATCGACAAATATTCATACTATAGGACTTAAATAAAACATTTTCGATTATTAGTAAAACTAAAATGAATTAAAGTTGTAAATTAAATGCTTTTATTCAATGTTACAAAATTACAGGCTTATACGTCTTATGATAAAAAATGATAAGTATGACAATGTTAAAAATATTTTAAAGTCGTTATTATGTTTTATAATTCTCGCTATGACTATACAAAAATTTATTACTTTAACATAATACATAAAACGCAATATATGTCACTAAGGCAGGGCTTGAAAACGTTTTTAAAACGTTATAATTATAACGATAAACTTGTCAAAAAAACAATTGAAAAATAAAACAGTAAACATTAAAGAAAATAGAAAACGCTAATATTGAATTATCACTATAAACAAAACGGTATAATAAACGAAAAATATGGCATATCAATAAACTCAATAAAATCAAAAGATAAATAGAATTGTAAAACAATTAATGATAATAAAACGTTATAATATTCTTACAAAATTATTTTTGATTTTCAATTTTTTTTTTTTATCATGTCTTCGTATTCGAATTATCTTCGACTTTTACCAGATTCTTATAAAAATTCCTGATTATTGAATTTTTTATAAAATGTTATGAACCTACTTTTAAATTTATGCCCGTTACCTGTATATTTGATGATTGATGTTATATCAGTTACATAGAATCAATATTATTTGAAAATAAGTTTAAAAATTTAATAATAACTTATTTTTATTTTAAAGAACCAATTTGAGACCACAATGTCTATTATATAACTAATTCTACGTGGAGCCTAATTATTTTTATTTATCCATATATTATTATTTATTACCTTTCATATTAAAATTATTCAAAAAATGGATATTATTAAGTTTTGGGAATTTGTAATAGAATTTAAACACGCAGTATGTTGTGGTTATCACCTTATTTTATCCTATCCATATTTTTAGACGGAGTTTTGACAATATGACAATTTGTTTTATATGTGAGTACAATGTGCAAATGCATGGTGTTTTGACATGTTGTAATTTGTATATACCTACTAGTTTACCTTCAGAAAAGGTTCGATGACATTGCTATTTATAAAGTAATAAATATTAAATATGTTCTAACTTACCTAATTATATATTTGTATCTTATAAATATACAATTTAAAAATAAGTAAACTATTTCATTATAATTAATTGTAATTCTACTAAAAATTTAGTTTAGATAGTTTTAATCATGACTAAATATATATGTATGTCAGCAATTTCGTAAAATTTTGTTATAGTTTGCGCATGTGTTATATTATATTTGATATGATATTTCATGAAAGAAAATCTCAGCTGGTAGTGATCCATAAAGTAGATTATTATTATCTGTTTAAAGCATGTGAAATATCTTGCTCAATATTCACGTGTGACGAATTATTAGTGTTATTTGTTAATGATAATAATTGATAATGAATTCAGTGTCAGTGGCCGCCATAACACCTGCGTCTCACAAAGTTGCTAACATTCCTATATATTTTGCCATGGTTTTAATTATTCAATTATTATATTTTATTCATAAATTATAATCAAATAATACCTAAATATATTCTTACTTTTATATAATTGTATTAAATTAAAAATAACGAATAACGAAAAACGAAAAATACATTAAACGTATATATTACCAATAACATTAAACACAAAAAATGAATAACATTAAACATTTTTATAACGATAAAACTTTTCTTAATGTTTAACAAAATTTTTTTTTTTTACTCAAGCACTAAGGATACCTTTTTCTATCACATTTTACATATTTTATTTTTACACCATTTATGTCAACAATTTGATAAATTAGGTATTAATTTAGTTCCTATAAAAATGGTAAAATAAATAATCAAATAATACGTTAACGATGCTATTAGTATAATTTTACACGCACCTTCTTCTATGTACAGTGTACACTGTTAACTTAATAATACGATTAATACGAATGATAATAGCACTAATGTACTTATTTTAACAGTGGTTTATACCATAAAATAACATTACTTTTTTAATGCCAAACGCAACGTGCATGTTATTATTTCGACTAGTACCTATATACGTTGTTAAAATTTAAACAGCTGAAAAACTTAACAGAAAGGCGTGAAGAATAATTTTGAAAAGATAATAATATTTTATTATTATTATGATATAAAAAATAATACTTTAGAAGATGCAAAATTATTTGCTTTTTGATATTAATTTTAATTTTAATCCCTAAAAACTGCACAACTAGGTAATTCTAATAAACTCTGATCTCAATTTGATTATAATTTATAATATAGATTATATATTATGTTATCATTATTTAACAAAACATTTTTTCAACCCCTTCTAACGTTTACGTAGAAAATCGAATAAACGTATAAATGTTTCAATGTAATGATAATCGATAAGATGACACAAATAGTTTAAAGAAACTTAATCGTTAAATTATAAATATATATATATATATATATATAAAGCAATAATGTTATTATAATTTATCAAGTATAAAATATAATATGAGTGAGTTTGAAAACATATTAGCGTCTCAACGAGAAATATAACTTGACGTCAAATGTAACTTTTTATTTGATTGAATATTATTTATATACAATAAATGGCAATGTTTCATAACTAAATGGTTGCCAAGATAAACGAGTAACTACTATGAAAACACTTAAACTAATGCTCGAGCTAAGAATTTACAGCGATAAAAAAAGTTATAATTTATTTTTATTTTTGAAATGTGTACACAATAATAAGGGTTATTGAATTATCGATCTTATAAATAAACTTTAATGCATTTTAATTGATATATAGTTAATACATGTTTGTTAAAATAAATGTAAAAAGAAAGGGATAAAAAATATAATTATCATAAATTATATCTAATTAAAGGAACATTTGATACCAATATCAAATATTTTAAGTTTGTAAAACTTTTAAATACAATAATTTAAGTCTAAATTTAGCTAATTTAAAGTAAGTATAAATCAAAATTAAATTTCTGACTGACGAAAAACGAAAATAACTTTTTTACTAACCAATTTTAATGTTCACAAAAATACTAAAATAATGTTACGAATAAATATATAAAATAATTTATGATTAATTATATAACTAACTTTGCCCATGAAACTATTACTTATTCGTTAATTTTTATATTTAAAACATATATTATACTAAATCATATTATTTTGTACTTAAATTTAATTTTATAGATTTACTCACCATGTACAGATTTAACTATTATATAGGTATATGAAAAAATAAAAATATTTTGCTTTTATATATTTTGTACCTGACCAACTAGTAAAAAGTTAAAAACATTTATGAAAAATATCCAATTTGTGTTATTTTTGATACTTTCAATTTTTAGGTAATTTTTTAATCCTTTCAGTATAATATAGCGTATAATAACGTAGGTATTGTTTCTTTTAATTTCATTGTTTATACAATGTACATATTGAGAATGTTAGTAATTTTTTAAAAATTATTATATTTTCTTCTACTAGTGCAATTTTGAGGGCGTTGTATACAGTCTTGTTGCTATTATAAACGAGGTGTGTCGAAAAAATGTTTTTTTTTTTTTTTTTTACTTTAGCTATTAATTTTACATTTATTGCTAGTTTAATTTTAAATATACGTTAACATAATAATCATAATATAATACACTACTATCCATTATGATGCAAAATTTAAAAAAATGAGTTTTATTACGAGGAAGTATGTTCTTTATGTAAATTTATATTTTCTCTGATCGTGTAAAGTAGTTTTCTGCAGTTATCTGAGTGTATCCGTTGTTATTTCGGTCCCTCTCATTAACGAACCCGAAAGTGTATATTGTAATGTTTCATTGCGTCCCTTTAGCCTGAGTTCGCCACTGTATACTCTATAATTACATCCAGAAATGTATTTAATAAAACATTTAGTTTTCTATTTTTGCTTAATATTTAAATTAAACGTTTACACGCGTCCTACCCTACACGTATAACTATATTATTTTCTCTTGTATCCTTCTATTATTGTTTTTATTCTGTGAACATTCTTACACTCGACTTTATCCCTGAATAAATTCACCAATTTTATCTTTAAAAATATTTACTATTAAATTTAAGTACCTATAAGTACTAAAATGTGTATTTATGTGATTTTGTTAAAAACGAGATCATTATTAAATAATATTCTTAAATATAATGTGAATAATATCATCTCGTATCTAAATATAGTTATATATTTAGAATGCATAATATTTTTCTAAATTTAAAACCGTTAAAAATATTAAATATTCCTATATTTTACTTATTTTATTTATCTACTATAATATCGTATCATACGACTATTTTTTATTGGCCTAGACTCTAGATAGTCTAATTATATTTTATATTATATCTAAGTATATTTAAGAAGTTGTATTAAGTAGATAAATATGTGATTTATTATTAATATTATTATTAAAATTTTAATTAATGTATATTAGATCTAGATAATAATACTAATAATATATATATATATATATATAGAAACAATTTCATGCTCTTCGATATCATAGAATAAATAATTACAAGAATCACGTCAGAAATATGATTTTCCAATAAATGAAAACAATTCCTAAAACAAAAATCGATATCTGGATTAAATTAGGAGGATGACACATCAACATTTGCATAAAAATATGAATTTTTAAATCTTCAAATTTCACTTTACTTAAAAATTCGAAAAATATTTGATTCATATTTTATCTAAACGTTTAAAACTAAAAAAATAATAAGTTTATTATTATTGTCCTTTACCTAAATAATAGTTTTTTAAAAAACGCATATTCAAAAATTAAATTGTTCTCGAAGATATTACAATTAGTCAACAGATCTAGGACAACAAAATGTGAATAAAATATCACGAAATAAATATGTTTTAATCATTTTTACATTACCTGCTATACCTATTAGGTATCATTGATTATAGAATAGAAGTATATTATTTAATCAATACTATTACCTATGAAAGAAATTATTTGACAAACTATAAGTTAACATTAATTGGATACCTTAAATCCTTAAGTATCCATATTTACTATTTAATGAAACCAAATCACGGATGATTTTAAAGTCGATTTTCAGTCCAACCATATATAACAAATAAATAAATGAGACTTATTATCTAACTGATAGTGCAAGTGAAATTCTGTGATCTGTTTTACTAAATACTCATATACTAACTTTTTATAATCCATATACATATAATAATATAATATTGCAATTGGATTACGCAGATTACAGTTAAAAAAATAAGACTATTCATTCGTGGCAGTATAGTTGACGGTTAAACTATATTATTTTCTCCTGCTATATATCATTATAATATTTTATTACTGGATGTTG
The DNA here is from genome assembly GCA_013282895.1 of Eriosoma lanigerum. NCBI lineage: Eukaryota > Metazoa > Arthropoda > Insecta > Hemiptera > Aphididae > Eriosoma > Eriosoma lanigerum. The sequence goes on from CM023358.1 coordinate 46,093,990, forward strand.
TTGGACATAAATACAAAGTAAAATTCAACCACCATCTTTGGAATTATTTCACTTCAAATCGTGTTATTTCATTATTTACGAATCGTATTTTGTAAAATATTAGTAAAATAGAATTTTTACTCGACAATACAAGGCGAATAAAACATAATTAAAAACACCATATTCAATTAAAAATAATTTATCAATTCGTGATATTGTTATTAAAAAACCTATTGTAATTAATAATATTATTGTTATAACAATAATAATATATTTTATATTATTGTTTAATATATAAATTGTAGAGTATAAAACCAAATAATTTTTATTATTTTGTTCAATCCTCTAGCTTTTTAATTTAAAATCTTAATTTATTTGTATATTTTTACTGTTTTTTTTTTTTTTGTTGTTGTTGTTGTTTTATTAATAATCTTTTATTTTTATTCTATTTTTGATTTCCGGTTATCCGCTTTGCCATAATACTTTTTACAAAGACAAATTTACAAAAAAATAAAAAACGAAATATTAAAATTGCATATTATCAAATCGTTTAATCTTAGGTATAGCAAACGTAACATTAACGAAAATTCACTTATATAAGTAGTTTGCCATATTATAATTAGATTTTAATAATAGCTCTTTGAATATATTGGTATTATACTGGTACAACTCGTTTTTCATTCCCTTCGAGAGATCATGATTTTACACGCGGGAGGATTTATCGTGTCAACAACGTTGTAGTATAAAATGAGTTATGAACATACACGGTTTAAGGTAACGGTGTTATGTCGTTTATACATTTTTAGTATTTTATTGAACGGTAACAACTAAAAATTTACGGTATAGATACCATAGTATATTGGTATTTGGTGTTGCTTAACCGTTACGTCAGCAGGAATGATAAATACACGCGGTCAGTCGTTCGGCCATCGTGAAACTCTTCTTCGTATCAAATTGTACTGTAATTATTCAATTAATTAAATACTGCTCGCTTTCCCGAAGTTTTATAGTCCAACCGAACAAATCGAACCTAATCTCGTATTCTAAAATTTCAGTAAACCATTATAAATTTCTTATAAATCGTTAAAACGGGCATAGCACAGTGATAAATATAATATAAATTTATAAATTACATTACATTAAATAATTATTAATTTCTTATGTTTCTTATTTTTTCGTGATAAATTTCAAATGGAAATTTCGACCAATTATTCATAAATATAACAATAGATAATATTGTAATACGTTATATAAATAATAATACGAGAAAATATATCGTAGAGTTCCAATATTGTGTGTTTGTCGGCAAAGAACTCGGAACGCAAAACGTGGCTGCGGTCGAACCCTCGTTTAATTAACCGAACTCGCTTATCTCTCGTCCCGTTTTAGCCCTGCAACCCGCCGTCACCCTAAACAGGGTCAATCTCGCGACGTTTCGTATACACTATAATAATAACAACAATAATATTAATACGAACCCTTTACCAGTCCACTCGCGTATTCTCGTATATGCTTGTCATATACGATATAATTATACGACACGCGTACCTTATAATATACTTGGTAGTCTACGAATGAACATGCACACAGGCATATCGTATTATTAATTTATTATGTATTATAAACACACCCTGCAGTGAAGGGATATCCTGGCATCCTGTTCCAAAGGATCTTCACCGTTTTCCTGTTCCTGATAACGACATTATTATACTCGTAAAATTACGAAAATAATATATACGAACATATTATATGTATCTACACAAAATTTACAAGCAAAAGTTCCTATTATCATAGCATAAAAAAAAAACCGTAAAATTCGGTTAATTATTTTTATTTATAGCGTAGAAATTTTTTTATTTTTATTCTGGTTCTTTCATGTTGTTTGTGCTAGGTCCACAGTCCGAAAAAATCATATTTTAATACCGCAAGAGTAAATTTATAAAATGTACTTACATTTATAAAATTGTATAACCTGATTCAAATCTATATACCAATTGCAATATAAATAAAAATACAATTTTTGAATGTGTTTTTTTTTTAATTATTATTTGTAATAGAAGCATATCCTTTGTATTTTTTGTTATCTCATACTAAATTTAACAAGTAAAGGTTCAAAGCTGAACCTTGGCTCAACTCTTACACTAAAATCTATCTTTTTTCCACACGTACTCTTAATTCTTGTCATCCATGTCATCCCCACATACATGTATTCTATTACTTTAATATACTTCCTCGGTACTCTTTTTTCCTCAATGTCCACTCTAATACCTCTCTCAGAAATCTATCATGTGCCATTTCAAAATCTTTAAATACCATATACAGTTTTCTTACTTTCTCCTGTATTATTTCACAATCTACTTTATACAAGATATCAGTTCCATTGTACATTAATATATAAGGTTATAAGTATCGAAATATTTTTTAAAAAGTCGCTTTAATTGTTTTATTATCGATTTTATGATCGATGTTTGATTATAATCCTTATTCCTATTATTAAAATAATACACATTAACTACAGTAGCGTGAACAGCTATTTCACACAGAAAGAGAACAGAGGAGACCGCAGAATTTCAGTCCGATGGGTGCAAAATTAATTTATATCATTACCTTTCCACCCTATGGTTATAAATCTTCCGCTGGAATCTATATTTCTGTCCGTGCCAATGAGTAATAATTATTATTATGTTTTATTAAAATTATTCATGAAGGTCGTTAGGTCGTATGAGCATTACAAGGTGTAATATAAAAATAGACTAATCAATGATTAAGAGGACACGCAAATTATTAGAATTATAAGAATAAGATCATGAATAGCAAACCAATAAAAAAACTGTATCATTAACAATAATAATATTAGAATGATATATATAATTAATACTATTGTCCATTGCCTAAATAATAATTGTTATTAGAAAACCCCATTCAATAATTTTAATTTTTAGCGAAGATATTGTAATAAGAAAATAGATCTGCAGCAGAGATACTCTGTATTTTTTTAATTACCGTGCGTGGACCTTTTTTTAATATTCCGTTGTATACATAATTTGAATAATTGCTATTTAAACACTAGTTACGTATAGATAAAAAATGTTTAATATTCAAAACATTTTATCTTAATTAAGAAATCGATTTGGCTTTCTGTCAAGTTTGACATTACTTTCCGAAAATTGGGCATATCGTATAAGAAAAACCAGCTAACGTGGGTTGATAATTCTTGATATAAAAGCGTAAATTATATTCGCTCTTTAATCGCTATAATTATGTAAAACTAAACAAATTTGTATATTTTTAAAGTAACTTGTTATTTGTGTACATTTCTGTGAGTTTCAACTCCTATATTAAGTTTGGGCTCACTTTTCAGTTCCGGTTTGTCATATCTGAGAAATACTGACCACATATCGATCATACTTAATATTTTGGCATACTATAATCAGTGTTTAACCACAAATTATATATTATGTGTAAAAAATATTGTTTTTTTTTAACTATAATATTTTTATTTTTAAACTAGAACATTTTTAAAGTTTAAGTGCCACTTTCCACAACTTGACCATATTTAAGAAAAACCGAACGGGCATCGATTATTCTTAATATCTTTTAATTAGGTTTACATAACAATTGATATTTATTCAATATAGTTCCTTATAATAAAAATATATAAGAGATGAATTTGTTAAATATTTTTTTGTTTTCTAAGTGTACCGCATTTTCAGATGGTTTATATAAAGTTTGGTGTATTTTTGCAGAACTTAAATACATCGAAGAAAGACCAACAGCAAGTCGATCATTTGTATTATTTAAGTGTACAAAATATTCAATGACTAAGTTTCGAAAATGATCCTAAGCTTTACTTATGCTTTCGAAAATTCAGGAAAATTTAAAATATTAAAATGATAGTTAAAAAATATACAATATTTATTGTACGTAATGAGAGTTCAAAATAAGTTACATTTCCCCATCCTCGCAAGTGTTAAAATTTGATTTTCTCGGACTATGCACTTAACACAAATATGATAAACATGGGAATGAGTAGCACAAATAGCACTTATAAAGGGAAAACAAATTCAAAATTTTAAATTTCAATATAACGGGGCTGGGAAAATATTCAAATATAGCTCTAAATTTAGATGTAATGCCATATTGGGATTCAGAACATCCATTCTACATTTTTTTTTGTGTATACTCATATTATAAAAAAATACAAATTGCAATCTAAAAATAATTTATGCAAAAATTAAAGTACAAAAAAAGAATAATCGTGATTTTCCCGTCACATTGATCACCATATTGAAAATAACGAAAACGTACTAAATTTATATATTTTTTTTATGTAAAACTATTATAACCTGGACACGAATAGTAATTGTTTATATCATTCGCTTTTGTTTGTCTGGTCAACAGTTAATCGTATTTGTCAGTTCATTTTTAACAAATCAATAATACAGTCATATGCATCGTGCAAATATTTAATAGCAATATCTGATTAAAAAATTAATACTCCAAAGAAAAAAACGAGAATTTATTTTCATTGAAATTTCACTTAGAATTATATGAGCTTGATAGGTTGATGGACTTTTGTCAATGGATTCGGTGATGAGAAATTATTATATTTTATCCCATGTACCAAAGTAGAGAAACTTAAAAAGAGAACGAAATACGTATGTAGTTATGAGTTGTGTGCACTGAACTTAAACTATTAAACTGCGTACTTAAACATGCGGTTATTTCGCGTGAAACGCTCTTCAAAAAAAAAAAAAAAAAATGTCCAGTTATATTCTTACTATATTATTATGAATATTATTTGTGTCGTCGTGTCTTACGAGCAAAATACAATGAAATCTTTTTTTAGTAATTTATAATTAGTAATTAATTAAGAACAATGGTCGTCCCGTTATCATGCGATGATTGTTTCCAGCTCGGGAGTTTAGCACGTTGTTAAAAGAGATAAAAAATAAATGTAAGACTGCTAGTTTTTTATAATTTGTATAATTAACCTTAAGAAGAGAAGGTGGAATTTTTCGCATTTGGCAAATTTTAATAATATACTATTCATACCTCGTTAACGATTTCAATGTTGGATCGGTACTGTTGTTTAATAATATTGTTTGTTTACAATTAGATTGAATTTTGTAATAATTATATTCGGAATTTGTCAGGTAGTAACCGCGTATACGATTTATTATAATGGATGTCGTACTGCGGTAGTGGTATATACCTGCCTACACGCAGTATACGGCCGCCATAATTTAAGTGTATGATTAATTATTCCGATGTCAAATTAAGGTACTTCGTACCTACCTATAGTAATATATGATAACACTCAATGATTTCGCGTCGTCAGACGTTTTAGACGAAATGTACGCAGTAACGCAATTAAAATTAATAATTATGGAGTGTAAATTTGTCATCGACGACGGCGCGATAACGCACGACAGCCCAGTAATATAATATTATAACAACGGTTTCGACTCACTCACGTCGAAAAATCGCAATTATTTCCACTAATGATTCATTAGCGACGCGTGATGAATGGGATCGGTTTCGTTTTTTATCTATATTTCTCTGCTACGCCGATAATGAAATAAAAAAACGATATTAATTCCGATCTAAAAACAATATACGTACATGACGCTTATTGATGAGAAGACTCCGGAATTTGCCGTCTCAGTCGCTGTCTGACGGGAAATGTTTTAAAATCACAGCTATACGCAGTAGTTCTCAAATAGTGACATTTAGATTAAACTTCAAGAATTTTAAATTTAAAAAGAGAAATATCTTCTATAATTTCTCGTGGCCAGCTATATTTTTTTTTATGAAAAATCATCTGTCAATGAGGACGCGTTATAAGTTTATAACTGTATTTTAAATATCGACAATTTTGTTATCATACAAAATAATTATTGTCAATAATATTATAACATAATTTTCAATAATTATTTTTACAAACTAATGTCAAAATGATTGAAAATAAGTTTCGCTAGGTTATAATAATAATAATAATATTTTTTTTTTTTTTATAGAAAATTTGAATTCTAAAATTTTACTGAACGAACAACTTGTTTTCTATTGCACATTTCCTATAAAATATGTATCCACATTTTCCATCTAAATTTTTAAAATATTATACATAATAATGAATATTTTATTTTAGTTTTATCGTTGAAGTTTGAACTACTCATATTCAACGAGAGTTAGGAATAGTTTTTATTTTTCTACAGAAATTGAACAGACCTTCAATTTTTCATATATTTGCCTATTCTACAATAAAAAGAAAAAAAACATGTTATTAATAACTCTAATCTGTTATTTAGTAACTGTAATTTTTTTTAAGAACTAATTATATAGATTTTAAATTTTATCTTCATTTTTTTAATGTGATTGAAATATTTTGATCACTCTGTACTTACACAAAAACAACAACACTTAAGATACCACAATGGTTTTAACAACGTCCGTCCTAGAGAAACCGAATGACTTGTTAAACTATAAAAAATAAAATAAAATCATGAAAATGGATAAGGAAACGTTAAGTGCATACGATCGTTGTCATTGTCGAAAAACTAAAAAAGTGCTACGAAAAGAACGTCAGCTTTATTATATTGTTATACTCGTTTGTATGAATTGGGAGAAGGAGGGTGGGAATCGCCTTGCCGTATATTTATAATATAAAACGACAGTGTATATGCGTGTGACTAATGTGACTTACATTTGTGTAATATATTCTAATCAACATATTTTTATTTTTTTAAACTTTATTCTTTTCTACTTGACGACAAGGGTACTATCAAGTTTCCTTTCAAGCTATCCATTATCCAAATTACTGTCGGTTTCATTGACAAGAGCACTTTTCGATTTTGACGTCGACTGTCTACGACTTGGCTTGATAACAACGATAACGATAATAATGATGATGATGATGATAATGATAATATACTCCCTCATCGAATCGAGTTGAAAACTATTTGCGGCCGGTGCACAAAACGAACAGGAACGACCTGTGGCGTAGAAAATGTGATTCGCTGGAAATCCTGTCATAACGGATTACGAAACGTTCGCTTTTTAGACAATTCGTTTCTTTTTTACTCAGAAATTTTATTTTTTGTCTGTCTGTCAATACCTCTCTCACTCTCTCTCTCTCTCTCTATCTCTCTCACGCCGTTCACCCGACCGTAGTGAATATGCCAATAGGTATACTTTTCGATTAAGGAGTAGTATAATGTTTAAGGTAACAATAAAATAAAACGTAACGCAATTTTATTAAAAAGAAACTGTATTATGTAATATATATACTATATACCTATAATATATACCTACTATAGGTAATTATTTTGAAGAAAAAAACTATACACAATATTATAATAGTAGTGTTAAACTTTCCCTTTTCCCACTTTACAATTGTCACTCTTCTCTTCTTACCACCACCGCTAAAAAGTAGGCGGTCTATTATGAAGTCAGATAATAATGTAGTTTTGCTTTATTTCCAGTTGTGTTTTATTTTTCAATACTAAAATAGATAAATATTAAGCTTATTTTTTAAACTATTTTAAACAAATATTTACAGTAAATTTTGTTTTCGAATAATAGTTATAGCTGATAATAAGTGTTAAATAACATAAGTTATCCTATTTATTCGTAGATTTGAAAGGATTAACATTTAAAACATTACACTTTAGAGTATTCAAAATTAAAATTAGTCAAAATTTGTGATAATATAAATCGTAAAATTGAAAAAAAAATCCAGCTAAGATTAAAATCTTAAAATGAATCAAATTGGAAAATATTTTATTACTCATATTTCTAAATTTGTTATTTTTATTTACTTGGAGAATAATATTATACGTTTGCTATGACATTTCACTATTTTCTTGTAAAATATTTTTCTCATTGTGACTTAAAATGGTTTGATAATACTACAGTACAGTTCACTCTCTATATCATTTGATTCCGAAAAAATGCAATTATATTAAACAATTTAAAGGAACAACAAACAATAATTTATAAATAATTATGATCTCGTTTCGGCATCAACAAATTAGGTTTTCGAATAGATATATACATATTTTTAATAATATCGCGTTTTAAATGTAAAGTTTGTTTGCTATTATACCTACACATAAATTGTTTTTGTTGGAAATATATATCTTATAGTTATAAGTCAAATTTATAGTCATTAAGTAAAATTTAATTTCTTTGTTTTGTTTAAATTTATAAAATAAGATTGGTCACATTCTAAAGAAAAAACGAAGACACCATAAACATAGATTGTGCACAATGTGTGGCTATATTATCAGTGTGACAGTATCAGTGTAAGAGTGTATACGAGTACAACGAACGTGACAGAAGTGGCTGGTGAGTGCAGTGCGATAAATTTTTGGTTTTCTGTGTTTCGACTGATGACATCTTGTATTTAAATGTATAATTTTAGTTCGCGAGATACGTTTAAAAGATGTTTATACGTTTTAAATTAAAAATCGTGTACAGTTATATTATTATTGTAATGAATGCAGTTATTCTAAAAATGCATATTTTATTTAGATAGAATTCTGAACGATCCACAAATTACAATATCACTCGGTACTTCAGTTATGATTTTCTGGGAATAAACCAGAAAACATTTAGCACTTTTGCCGGGTAATAACAAATACCTCTCTTGAACGTTTATAATATATTGTATAAAATACGGGATATTCGCCGAAATGAATTCGCTAAATCAAAACATAGCATAGAAAAAAGTCCCTGTGAAATGCAATATTACGATGTAAAAAATAAAATCACTTAACATTTTGGCTTTTTTTATTTCATATTCCACTGAACAGTTGAGAGGTATAATATTTTTTATTGGATATTTATCGAAAAAAATCTCTTTCAAGTAGTCCGTTTTGTGTACGCTGCACACAAAATCATTGCAGATAAAATATTTAATTACATTTTCAGAGAACGGGAATTAAAACGTTTTTATCGCAACATGTGTGATAAAAATTATATCTGGGTTATTATTAATATCCTGACTTTCAAAATATTTATATTTTATAGTATTATACTATAGTTCTCACAGTCGATCGTTATAATAATATTTATGAAAAATACTTTAAAATATTATTTCTTAATATAAAACTATATATTATATTATTATTGTGTGTATAATTTTATTATTATTATTATTATTATATTTATTATTATATTTAAAATCCGTATATGTATGTGTGGTATTTGACATAAGACGAAATATTTTAAGTGTACAATAGTAATATATTTTTAAAGATTTAATATGGACAACGTTTCCCGAAGGAAGGAGCAAATACTTGTGTTTGTGATCGCATTCGTCGTGATAATATCGATGACAGAAATTTGATATCAAGTAGTATATTATACGAACCAGTATCCAGAAAATAACCAATATCCAGTGTTGTGCGTTATCTAGATAAAAATTATTTCAAGTATCTTTTTATCTTTTCTAGATAAATAAATAGGCTATCTGAAAGTAATCATCTAGATAATTATTCAATCAATGATTAAAAAAAATGTTGATACAAAATTATTTTAAACCGCGCTCTGTAAATACTATTTATAGTTTTAACTAGAGCATCAGATAGTTTATAATAAATAATAAATATATTTACAAACTAATTATGATAATAACAACTATGGTTTATGCCGAGTACGAACGTTAGATCTACAATATTAAATATTAATTATCTGTTTTTTTATCTAGATAAAATTGGTTAGCTTTTATCTTTTATCTAGATAAAAAAATTAAGTGTTATCTATTTATCTCATCTAGATAAATTTAAAATCAATTATCTGTCATCTTATCTAGATAAATTATCTTTGTATAACAATGCCAATATCCCATCTAATAATATTGAATTAATTAAAAATATAAAACATAGAATTAACGAAGACGATATTATTTAACTTATGGACAATAATATAATATTATATTAATTGATAAATAAGAGATTAATATATTATTAAAATAATTTAACACATTATTAATATGATTTAAAATATTTTAATGAATTATGTTGGATTTTTATAAATAATTTATATTTAATGTCAATGTACATTATCATGTTAACAGTTAAAAATAAAATAATTCAATATATAAATTGCCTAAACGAAGAAGCTTAACGAAAAAAATAAATAACGTCACTCATAATTTTCCCGTCTGCGAATGACAACAGCATGTCAGCTTACGTCATGCTACATATTATTATCATGTGCTAAAATACCATGGTATGACTACCAACTATTATTGTGATATAACTGCGGTAATCGATTTGCGGAATACGCGCCAAAATTTTCAGACAAAACTTTGAAAACGCAATGTAGTTTTTAAATCGCAAAACTGCGCTCGAGAAAAGAGATTTTTTTCCGAAAGGTATGGTAAAACTCGTAAAAGTTATAAGTGAACTTTTCAACGTAGGTACATATAAGAGTGAAACATGAGTACAATAAACATGTTTTTTTTCTTCGCCACAACGGTGACAAAAGGCTAAAAAGTTTTATCCGTCGTGTGCCAAGTTAACGATTCGTTTGGAAAACGTAGGTATATTATGTAACTAAATAATTTTGTGTTGTAAAATTAGCTCGTTTGACTCCGTCGTTTACGGAAACTACAACGTTTGCTATAATATATGACTACTCATTTAAACAAGGACCGAAGGAATATATAAAGACGTTTAATTTTAAATAGTAAACTTGCATCGGAGTGAAAAATCAATTGGAACTAAAAAAATTAATTATTCTAATTTTTCATTTTTTTTATTTTTTTATTTTTTTTGGGGGGGTGAACACGATCCGAACCAACATAACCTAACATATTCCAACCGAATCATAGACGATAATGTTACAATATTATTTTTACGATAACAATGTATTTAAATTATGCGGTTTCCGAAAGTTTATATTATTAAATACATTTTATAGAGGTATACACGAACGAACACAGTCGGTTACCGGATTTAGAGTGGTACATTGTCCACCGAGAATAAAATTAAATTTGACGAGATCGTGCTTTTGCAATCGAACAATAATTCCCTGCGGTTTAAAACCGCCTATGTTTATTGTTCGACAAATTACTATTGTTCGAAATTTTGTTTGCGGTAAGTACGCGCGTCGTTTTCCGTTTAATTAAATTGAGAGATGATAATGCGCACTTGTAAGCGTGCATTACGACTATATTATTCGAATGCAAAAACGTGCTGGATCGATGTAAGATTTAGTTGTTTTGCCACAACGCATTGTGCGTCACCGTCGTCGCCAAACGAGATACACGCATTTATTATAATGAAACGTTTGGAAACTCGTTAAACTCATTAAACCTAAATTAAAGATTAGACAAAAAAACATATCCGTGCAGACTTATATAACCTAAACCAAAACAAATAATTTTCTGTTTGCCTATTTAAAAACCAATGTATAAAAGTTTTGTTTGACAATAGTTGTATAGATTTTTCATCGGAGTACTAGGTATATGTCGAGGAAAATTCGATATTCAAAAAGCGTATATTGGATGTATATTTACGTATTTTATCATATGATCTGTCGTCGAAGTGTTTTTGTAATATATTTTGTGAACGTTTGTGGTTTGTTTAAAGACACACACACGGAAGATAAAAATAAATTGAAGATTTAAGTGAAATCGAATATCGAATAAAAAAACTCCAAAACAAAAGTAACGCATAAAATGTGTTTGAAATTTAAATTTAAAATTCAATGAAGTGAATTTTGTTACATCTCAACGGTTTTAGTACATTTTTGATGCGTATTTAAAATAATATGCTCGCCAAAACTTTCGTATTTATATACTACATTAATTTATTATAATATATATTTTTAATATAATTGTTCAATTTTAATCTACCTATTATTTTTTATTACTACATTTGAAGTCATACATCATAGTTTACGCGTATATTATTCTTTTTGACGTATCATTGGACTTAATTTTGCTGCTGTTCTACGTAATCAAGTACATCAAATACAATATATCGTTTTTTAAATGAATGATGTGATAAAATTACTATCAATAAATATGAATTATCCAAACTGAAACTATCCAAACTAAAACTACTATTATCCTAACCTAACCGATCCACGTAGGCTTACTTAAACTATATTGCGCGAGGTGGTACATTTCGAAATATTTAGGTATAATAATAATATTATATTTTATTGTTTTGTAGTTTAATTTATTTTTTTTTCTTCTTTATAGTTATTGATTTTTTTTCGTTCGAATTTCACAAAAGACATACATGCTTAAAACAATATTCTTATAGAAAAGAGCGGAAAAAAGCCAACACGAATGGTGTAAGCTAAAGTGACGTCCCTCTGGAAACGTGACTCGAATACATCGGAATAGCACAACCGGAAAAAAGTAGAAACCAGCTACGCGGTGCGTGAAAGGTATTTGAAATAAAAATACAAAGAGTCTTGTGTCAATATCGATAGGTATCGCCTTTTATATATTTTTTTTTTTTTGCCTTCCTACTTTCACGCGTGTGAAAAAAACTGTATATATTATGTGGGTACCTATATGCGTTATAATATATACATTTTAATACGATTTTTTTTTTTTTTTTTTTGAGAATATATTATTATGCTGTCTATGCGAAAAATTTGATTGAATTATATAAATCATATGCAATAGGTACAATATTGTTTTTGAGAGATATGACATAAAATATAGCTAAACATTTGAATAAAAATGATAATGAAAAAAAAAAAAATACTTCAATGCAAAATATCGAATCCCATTAACAAAATACAGTATTTAGTAAAAAAAAAAAACATTTTTTATAATTACTCTCAAGCAAATAAAAATATATTTCACCATCAAGATATTAAAATACATAAAATACTATATACCTACTAATACGTATTTATGTTCGATACTTAATATCAATTATCATTAAACTTAAACTCTCAATTAAAAATTAAATACGATACCTTTAAGGTTTTAAATAATTAAATAGGTACCTAATGCAGAAGTCTTATTGCGATCATTAATAATCATACACCTGGTAATAAATATATTCAATTAATATGAAACGATTTATAAATTAAATATTGTTTCGATATTTTTGTTTTCATTCATTTGACATAAAACCATAAGTTAATAGACCTAGACTAACCAAATGCTTACCAAACGATCCAATATATTTAACTTCATTTTGTTGCAATATTCAAAGTGATAAGAATTTAATATGTTTGAAAATTATTCACATAAATCAAGGTTCCTAGTTTATTTTCAAATATTTAGCACTTGAAAATCTCCTTGAAGAACGTATACCAATATCAAACCTCTAAATAGTTTTAAATTACAATATATTGTTCGCGTTATACATGTTTCTTTATTTTACATAAAGAATCTAGTTATATACATAGTGTGACTCAGTTATATATAAAATCCCAGTTATGATATATTCACTAATTACAATATCTCCTCGAAAAATTAAAAAATTTTAATAGGGTTTTTTAAAAACTGTTATTTAGGTAATGGGATATAATATTACTTTTATTATGTTTTAGTGTTAAACGTCTAGTTAAAAAATGAAATAAAAAACTTTTTATTTTTTAAGTTAATGAAATTTAAAGATAACTAGTTTACAGAATATATATTTTTATGAACATTTTTAAGTGCTGACCTTAAAATAAACTTCTTGGCAAATTTTAAACTTTTTTTAGAATTTGAAGCGGATTACAATGCGGATCTACATAGGTGTATACTGTATAGTTGACAAATAATTTATATGTTTCATAACAAAATTCACCGGTTTCCAAATTCCATTATATTTTTAAACTCACATAAACACGAAATTATATTATACCTGTATATTGAAATGTTTGTAAAAAATTATTCTCTATCATATTTACAGATATACGTTCAAAGGTTTATTAAATTAAAAACAAGAATACCCTATTATATACTAGCTAATATCTACATACCGATAATATTACTTATACTTAATTTATATTATAACTTTAGAACATGTCACGAGTTACGTAGGTCACTTAAAACTTTGACAATTTATATAACTACTATATACAGGCATAGGCACAAATAGTGTTTGAAATTTGTGGGGGGGGGGGGGGGGGGGGTGTAGCTCAGGTTAGGATACTGGATACTCTTATGATGCTTTTAAATTATTACAAAACCACTAAGAGAATTTATTTTTGGGGGGCTATAGTAATTCTTGGGGAGGGATAAGCCGCCAACTCCCCTATTTGCGCCTATGTATACAGGGTGATTTATCAAGCGTAATCACGCTTAATTGAAAATGTTTCTTCTATTTTAATTTACTTAATACCCTTATTTTCCAATACTTATATTTAAAATTTCCAAAATATGCATTATTAATGAAAAAAGTAAGGTTAGCATGCTTGATAATTATAACTATTACCCTTAATTTATAAACTAGAATATCTAACACACTACTGGTTGGAATTTAGAATTTGAAATATCAAAATTTTTTTTAAAAAATTAACTAAATAATATTATGTAGAAAAAAATATATAGTTTGAAAAAACAAAGTGTATATTAAATACAGAGTATATATATACAGGGACAATAAAAATCTAAGTATTGAAAAATACGGGTATTAAATGAATTAAAATGTCAAAAAAAAAAAATAATAATACTCCAAAATATGCATTGTTAAAAGGAAAAAGGCGGGAAAACATGCTTAATAAATCACTCTGTATACTATAAACATATCCGATGACGTAACTTCGATATTCGATAAATTAGAGGACAAAATTACATCAAAACTGACTTTATCCAACAACAAACCTCGTCTTGACTGACATTTCCAATTTCAATAGAAGTAGCACATTATCTATATACGTAATTATTTATCATTAAGTTAAACAAGCAACGTGTATATTGATTTCACAAAACAGCGGTTATTGCAAGGTTTGTATAACTAAACAACAAATAATAAATAACGAACATTTCGTTGTAAATTAAAATCACGTTATCCAAATGCATTAATCATTATATTAAAAAAAAAATATTATAATCGCGATTTTTATTAAAATGTTTGCGTTTGATAATTTAGATTGCTGATTTAAACGACAAAACGTGTGAACATATAAATCTAAATAGAGAAATAAAAAAGTGGAAAGGTCGATTGTGGACGTTCCTCTTTCGTCCCTTCGATCCTCGGAGAAATTAGGGGTTTATTATAATTATTAAGATTTGAATGCAATGATATTGCATTAGAAAATACAATTCTCAGCGAATCTCAATATATTACAATATATTATACTGAAAATCCATTCTAAAATTTATCACGTGTGTAAATTACATATGTAAATATTTAAAATAAATTTCAAATCCCTACGAACAATACTCTAAGAGTTATCATTTCATGATAAAGAATATCAGTCAACATTTTCAAAATATTTTGTAAAAAGATTAAGTAGTATATGGTTAGATTATGATAAAGTAATCAAACCGACAAACCAAAAATTGCAGGAAAAAGTTTAAAGTTCTATATTTAGCCAAAAAAATAAACAATCGGTTCCAAAATTTTACTAACCGTAAATATTATTATGTTAGTAATCAAAAAAATTTTCAAGTCCCTACGATCAAAACTCAATTAGTAATAAAAAAATAAAAAATTTAAAATAACGGAAACCGTAGTTTTGCCGATTTTCCGCTTCTGAAGGAAAAACTTTTGCATAATTCAAAAAATGAGCTAAATAAAGTACCAACTAGATGAAATTTGGTATGCAAAGGGTATTCTATTTGTGGTCATCGGACCATTATTTATACCCGAAAAAATGTTTTCGTATATCTGAAGAAAAAAATAATAATAAAAGGCCTATAACAAAAAAATTGTCAGTTACGATTTTCAAAATATTTTGTAAAAAGATTAAATAGTATATTATTAGGCTTCTATAAAATTGTCAAACCGATAAACCTAAAATTTTTAGTAACATTAATTTTTTTTGTAAAAAAGTTTATAGATCTATATTAGGCCAAATAATCAATTAATGTGGTCCAAAATTTTACCACACTTGTATATTACCTATGTTAGTACTCAAAAAAACTTTCAAGTCCCTACAAAATCATCAAAACTCAATAAGTTATCATGAAATAAAAACTTACGGAAATCGTAATTTTTCCGATTTTTTGTCATTTTTTGGTAGTTTTTCTTCTCCTAGGAAAAAACTTTGCATAAATTGGAAAAATGAGCTTTATACTCGTAAAGTACCAAGATGATACGATTTGCTACCGAAAGCATATCCTACTTGTAATAATCGGCCTTTTTTTTTTTACCCGAAAAAATGTTTTCATACATAAAATAAAAAAACATCTTTGTAGAAACAATACGTTCCTCACTCCGCTCAGAATCTAAAAAATAATAATGGTAT
Source organism: Eriosoma lanigerum (assembly GCA_013282895.1). Lineage (NCBI taxonomy): Eukaryota > Metazoa > Arthropoda > Insecta > Hemiptera > Aphididae > Eriosoma > Eriosoma lanigerum. The sequence goes on from CM023358.1 coordinate 46,110,352, forward strand.
ATTATAATATTATATAACTTTAATATTTTCAGTTTTTCACATATTCGTTTTTTTAATGTAAAAATTATATATAAATTACAAATAGTACAATAACGATGTTAATTAATGTTCAGGCTTACAACATTCTCTGAAAATGGAATGTTCTTAGAGAAATGAAATATATATAATATGACCTTGAAACTATACCATGATTATCTGTATTTATATATTAGAAACCATACATAACCATTATCCTGAGTGTTTATTGATAACAATTTGATATCGATCTCTGTTGTAGTCTCGCGGCAGGATGGTGCGGCAAGTCCATTAATAGAAATCAAATCGCTTCCAACAACACTAGCAAACCGACAAAACAAACTATCAGAGTCGCGAAAAACTTCTAAATAATTCGTTATGATGCTATTTGACTTCATTTGACAGAATTTACGTATCATCAGTGGCGGTCAATATCGGAGCATAAACATTTTTGGTTAGATTACTGCGGATATAAACAGTACAACGTTTTATAGCTTAAAATAACGCGTTGAAAAAAAAAAAAATACATTGAAATGGTATTTAGTTTGCTTTCCGTCCGTTCGTCTTATATATACAGGGTATCCCAGATCTATTTACTAATCGGAATATATCCACGCGAAAAATTAAAATGTATACATTAATAGTAAATTTATATGATAATTTTAACGTGTTGATCTCTTATTTTAATCATGATTTCGATTTTTAGGAATTTCGTTTAATTATTGGAATATTTCTGACGTCGTTATTGTAATATATATATTTCTTATAGTCTGTGATTATATTATAATGGAATGCAAAATTTATATTATAAATATTATGATAAGTCACAAATTTGTAGATTGATAATAATTGTTCGATAAATATTGATAACGGAGTAACAATACAAGGCTACGATAGATAACTGTTTGTATTTTAAACCGTGGTAAGCACTGAGAGCGTTCATGATAATATTGATAAAACACATTTTAAGTGCCATGATATTAAAATATTATATTATTAAAAATAATGATATCAGAAATATCATTTCTCCAATAAATGTAAAAAATTCCTAAAAATCGAAATCTTGATTAAATTAAGAGATCACGTCAAATGACACGTCAAAATTCTCATATAAATATACTTTTTAAAATCTTCAAATTATACACAACTTAAAAAATAAAGGGTTAATTTTTTTATGAGATGTCTTTATTAAAATAAGTAATAAAGGTTATATTGTAGTCCCTTGCCTAAATAATATTTTGGAAAAAACTGCATTAAAAATATTTTAACTTTTCGCAGATATATTCCGATTAGTAAATAGATCTGGAACATCCTATATAATATTTAATAATAATATGTAATACGACCTGAAGCAGGATATGTGCCCTGATGGAAATTTAATGAAAACGGGTTTCGCTTCCGATAAAAACGACTGCGGATGGTTATAATAACAATAATAATAATAATAATAATGATATTGTGATGATGGCGGGTACTTGCAGTAAATCATTTCTACATTATCATAAATCGAAAAAGTAACGGGGCAACAGAAGAATGTTCAGAGAACCCATAAAAATTCGGTATAAAAGCCATATAATGTTCCTTTATATTATTGTAAACTAGCTCTTTCACAACGGTTCACTACTAGATTCATTTTTTTTTCAATTTTCTTGTATTTACGGTGTATTAGAGTATTTTTCAATAATACATAATATTATGCTGCTATATGATATTATATTGATAATAACTTTCCATTGTCAACGCATTGTACCCGAAAAATTATACGTCGTATGAGATAATAAAAAAATAATAAATAAAAAACGAACGAATAAATTATATATTTTTATCAACAATGCAACTGATGATATATGTAATATACTTGTACCTATATATGAGTAGGATATTAAAACGTCGATAATAGTTATAATAATATCATATTACAGTTTAGCTTTACAGAACAATTTTACATTCTGAGCGAAACAAGGAATGTATTGGTTTTACAAATATGTAGGAATAATGGTTCGTTTGCCACGAATAAGGTATGATACTGGTAGCAAAATTGAATCTAGTTGGTAGATAACTTTATTTAACTCATTTTTTAAATTTCTCAAAAGTTTTTCCTTGGGAGAAGAAAAACTACCAACGAATTGCGGAAAATCGGCAAAATTACGGTTTCCATTATTTTTATTTATTTTTTTTTATTTCAAGATAATTAATGACATTTTGAACGTAGGTACTTAAACATTTTTTTAGGTATTCTCATAGGTAGTATTCATGCGATATAAAATTTTTGAACGTAAAGGTTTATTTTGTGACTAAATATAAACCTTTGAAATTTATCCAAAAATGTTTAATATTACCTGTAATTTTGGGTTTAGTGGTATGAAACTTTTATATAAAAGCCTACTCTTATAGGTACTATTTAATCTTTTTACAAAAAATATACATAGTTACAGGTAACTACGTATTATATTAAATTTTAAATAAACTAATATTTATTTAAAGGAAATTTTTTTTTTGTAATCTTACATTTTTTAAATAAATATTTATGTATGTATCAACAGCATGTTAACAACATATATTATTTCCGCGAAATTGTAATGTTTGTATAAACATCTAAAATTCAATTTAAATTAAATGTATTTATCAGTTGCAGTGCTATCTTAGATACCATATCAACATTATTAATAAGTTGTTGTTAATTTAACAAAACGTAAACGACTTAAATTGTCTTATAACTTCAAATCGTCAAATTATTTCCATATTTGTTTTTATTATGAAAACTGATAAGTATTAACTTAACGAACAAAAAATAAACTTATAATATGTATGATAATATAATTATGTTATATTTGCCTTGGGAATAATTATTAAAAATTTGTTTAAAATTAATTTTTTGTATCGAAAATAATTATTATTTTACTAAAAATGTTACGCTTGATTACCTAACCGTTGGAGTATAAACTCACATTAAAATGAATATTCATATATAAATTATATTTAATATTTGAAAAAAAAAAATTAATTTTTTACCCAACATGAGTTTAGTTTATTTTTTGAAAATAATACGTATTCTTAGCGTGTTTTATTATAATAATATAAAATGTACGTCCATTGTGTAATTTAAATTAGTCTTCAGAAAAAATACGATTGTATGAGTATTTTTGGGTGATGGAATGACGCATTATTATTTTCCTTTTATCCTTCTATCTGTATCTAACGTAGGCATAACACGGTATACCTACAAATTACGGTATAAAATACAATATTATTATTATTCTCGTATATTCTGTATTACTAGTCGTGTTGAATCGATAAATAAAAGACAAATGAAAACTAGTAATTTCATTTTTGTTTTTTGTTTGAGCACAAAAAACGAAAAATAACGCGATGTCAAAATAGAACGTCAGAAGTTCTACGACTAAAGACACCTTATTAGTATTATTAATTATTATTGACACTTTTATTGTATTGTAAATTGTTGGTCTCTACCAAAGTAGTGTTTTATAATATTATGTCGAACAGAGTATACAAAACAACAAAGCGACTTAAGTTTCCGTGAATAACAACCCACCAAATCAATATTATGACAAAGTTAATACGAATATTTGTTTGAACACGATCTATATTCGTATGTAATATTGCACGTTTGAAATGTTACTAAAAAAATAGTTAAAACAACCCCGATGCTAATAATGAACCGCGACTGTGGTATAACTCGATATAATATCTAGCTCGTCGTCTGATTAATTACAAATTCGTGCTAAAACTTAATTACGATTATTATATTATATACACAGCATATGAACTACGGCAAACCTTTGAAGTAATATCGATTGGGTTGCCACGAAAATGGCCAATTCTATTTAGATTTTGGTACTTCGCTCGCCTTGGAAGTTTATTGTATGATAAAACGTCCTAGTTCCGTAAAATATTTTACAACATATTTTTATAACCCTTTGCCGTGGAACTTTGATGCTACATGTGTAAAAACTATACAAAAAACATCAAGAGATTCACAAGAAAAAGTAATTTTCTATTCCTCTCGTTTTTTCACTCTTATTTCGGTAGTTTTCTTTTTATATAATATATGAATTATTATGAGTACACCTTCCCAGTAATTTATTTACTTTATACGTTCGCGAAACTTTTTCTCCCTTTTTGAAAACTCATTTCATTATTACTTGAGTATATTTCGTATATATTATTATTATTTTTATTTTGCTTTTTTTCTATATTAAACTGTTCGTGACGACATTACACCATGTCAGCAACTCGCGGCATGTAAAATCTTCGTCACCTCAATCGCGTGTTACGAATGTTTTAAGGTTTTGAGACATGTGTGTACGTACGATATAGGTACCCGCCGAAAGCTATAACGATAAATAACAGCGGAAAACATTATTTAGAAAACGTGCGAAGGGGAAAACTTTTCCGGCAGAAGTTAAATGTTTTACATGTCGAATTATTATCAATGTGACAACATATTATAATAACAATAATAATAATATGTCCTACGCACGTAACAGGTGTGTTCTACGAGAACGTCTTCGTAACCAAGACTTAACGACGGAAAACCTCTCTGTTATTAATTCTTCTAAACACTTTCTCTTTCAAAAGCTTCAAAAATATCAATTTCATTGTCGTCCTCGCACATTCCAAGAATCTCAAGAAATACTATTGATTTATGAATCCCGAAATTTGTTCCCAATATTTCTTCAATTTAGGTAACCTTTCTACTTGCCATTTATTCCTTTACTCACATTATGACAATGTCTTTTGCATTTGACTGACATCCCACTAATAGATACTTTTAACGAATCGAGGTACGATTTAGTCTCTAAATTATATCTACGTAGGACAACTCAATAAAGACTTGGAGATGATTATACCATGAGATTCTATTTTTGAATTCTCTGCCTGGTCTTCCTTATCTTTTTATCTTTTTGTTCTTCTTTTTCGTTCTTTAGATGAAAAGTGTTCTCTAGAAAGAAAGTTCATATTCAAAAAGTTCAAGTTCTGGTGCTCATAGAAGATCTCGGCATGGTCAAATGTGATTTCCTGAATCCGCTACTAAATATTTTTACTTCATTGGTTAATAAATACTAGTCCAAATATTGTTACTCGAGACATCGTGTTTCCATGAAGTTGTTGTGATTTGAGAAATCAGCTTTTAAAAATAAAAACGTAAACATATAGTATAGTTTTAAGAAACGGATCGCATGCCGAAATCCTTTACTTAAAAACTTAAAACTATAAAAGTGCGTTAAAGTACGTCTAAGATGCGGAAAACGGATTGTACACCACGAGCAGAAGGAGCTAAGTCAATTTTTATAATCTTTTGTGAAAGTTTAAAAACTAAAATCTACACATAATATGTTTTTAATTTCAATAACACTGTCATTTTTTTTTTATGTTTAACAATGAATTATCTTTTCATTTAAGTACAATTAATATTTATATATAATATTCATTTTTTATATCACATTTAATACCATTAGACGGTTTTAAAAAAATAAAAAAACATAACACAAAATATATTTGTATATTACAATAACACTTATAATTTAGTTATTTTCATAAAAAAATGTTAACAATATTTCAATTTTTCTATTTTGTTAAACAAGATGGTGCTCTATATTTTTGTAATTTATCTTGTTCCTTAAAAAAAATTTATTATTGTACGAAAGTATATATTTTCTAAAATAAATTAGGTAATACGTTATATTCATTATAAAATGTAATATATTTAACATTTTATTTTAATTTTTTAACTCAAAAAAGTTAACTTTTTTTTCATTTTAGAATCTCCATTATCTGAAATAACCTAATTTAAAGAATTAATAAAGTTGGCTTGTCCAGTCATATGTATTATTTTATATTTGTATTATAATATAAACAGTGTCGAATAATAAATAAATAAAAATAAAATAATAATGACTTATTCCTTATGCGCTAGGTGCGCATCGGTGACGTATTAATATAATATAATATGTTTAAAAAAAAGACGCGAAGTGGGTAAAAGAAAAAAAACTAGGGAAAGAATAATATGATCCTGAGTGACCCTTTAAAAACCTTTTTCGCGTTCGTTCATCGCGAGACTAGAAAAACGTTTTAGTTTTACGTATATGGAAATGGCAAGTTGACTATTAGCCCGTACCCCCGAGGGGTAGGCTGATATGGAATGAAAAAAAATAAGCTATTTTTGTCACTTTATTATTTCGCATAATTTTTTCCCAAGTTATTGTACCCAAGTTGAATGTATATTTTCTCGTCCCGCCGATGAAACATTCGTCGCCGTCGTAAGTATAATATAATATATTGTGTAAAATCATAATACTAAAAAGAAATATTATATTCGCAGAAGAGACATTCGGGACGTAACCTTTCGTATTCCTCATGGTTTGACGATTTACATCGTTAAATCACCAGATTGTTTTTATGCGTTTCGCACAATATTACTACATGACAACAAATTTATGAAAATTTAATAATATAGTTACTATTTAGTGCTACAAATAATTGAAAACAATTTGTTTTTATAAACGTTTGTGGAAGTTTTTGTTTTGAATTTTATTAAGAACAATTTACTAACGATTTTCTTTATTAAATTTGTGTGTACATATATATGTATATATACGCTTTATTAATAAAGATATAAAATAATAAATTTATATTATTTTACCTACAAGAGAGGGGATATAACCCCCATATCCCCTCTTGTAGATCCGCCACTGGAACGAATAGTATAATAATAATATGTGAAATCGTTGGATAGTCGTTTTAAAATCCTCTATCAACCACGGGACTATTATTATAATATTAGCGTATTAATATTTATCATTCGACAGAATTAAAGCTGTTGTATATAGTTTTACCTTTTTAAGGGGGCTTGCGATGATTTATTCGAAATGGAATACGATGTAGATGACCATAAAAAAGCCTGAAAATAATTTATGATTCAACAAACCATTAAAACATGAATGCGAGTACATATTAACTTATTAACTTATTAACTACCTATAGAATATCATAATAATATTTAATTGTTCACATAATTGAAATTTAAAAAAAAAAGATTTACGTATTTATGATCATAAACAGTCGTTTTATGTCTGTAGATATCAATTATTAAGAATTATTAATAATACAATTTTGAATTTATTATTATAATTAAAAATAATATGATATTATTAATAATGTATAATATATTAATATATTAAACAGTCTACATAATGTGCTAACATTAAATAATTTGAATCATAAAAATAACATTTTTTATTTTTTACAAGTGAAGTGAAATTTATAAATTGATAAAATTCAATTTTTTTATTGTCCAAATTATTGTTAATACTATACTTAGTTATTTTATATTATGTATTTATCATAGGTAGTAGGTCTCTAGCTATTGCTGACATCAAAATAATTGTGTTGCCAATATGCTAACCTGCCAAAAATATTAATTGATTTTGCCATAATTAAATGCTCAAGATACGTAAACACTTTTTAATTGCACTTTTTAAATTTAACACGTTAAGCGCCATGCGACCGTCAGCGGTCAAACTTCTCCGTTCACATTTTGGTTTTTTATGACCGCCGACGCCATATGACTACCGGCGACCAAAATCTTTTATTATTTTAAATAGGCATAATTTTCACGGCGCTTCATAAATTAAATTTAAAATAGCACTATGGCGTAGAGAAGAAAATTTCGATTCTTTTGATATATATATTATAACTATAAGTATTTTTTTACTCTCAGATTACAATACACAAATAAACAATATATTTTACAAATTATTTTTTTTTATTTCCTTTATAATTTAATTTATTTAAGAAAAGTAACCTACAATTTACAAGAATAATAATTGTATAAAAAAAAAACTTGAACTGTATAAATTTTTAAAAGTTTTTATAATAAAAATATTTAATTTACATGCTTTTTATTAAAACACTCAAAACATGTAAATTCCTTGCATGTTGAACAAAATGTATTTACTTTTTTTGTTTCTTCACTATATCTTTTTGATCCAAGAGTCATAGTTTTCATTTTATAGCAATTATGGCACCGTTTTCTTATTTTTCTATTTCTTTTGTCTCTTTCCATAGAGTCCTCAGATTTGTGTTTAATGGTTTGACGGCAGTTAGTTGATGTGGAATGAGTTTCTGATGAATTAGTTTGTTGATCCAGATCAAGTAATTCATCAACTAACATTTCTCGGAATTTTTAATAGACATATTTTTGTTTTCGGATTTATTTAGTTTAAAAACAATAAATGCATTGACTACTGAAGTCCCAAATAAAACTTCGGTAGCCACTTTATGGTACCATCGTATTGATTTTCGTATAGGAGAATAGTAACTTGAATCTTGAATCTAGAAACTTGAATTGATCAGACAAATCTATTCCTGATTTTCCAGTATTATAGTCAATAATAATTTTTGGTTTAAAAATAGGTTCATTCTTTTTATTTTTTTTACCAGTATCAACCATGTCAATGGTATGTTTTGTGGACAGCATTGACACATCTCTTTTATCATGCCATTTAACGACTACAATTCCCTGACTAATTTTCCCTGCCTAAAATATGACCACTCTTTAATTTTGCATTCATTACTTCAGGTAGTTTAACGCGATTCGATCTCAATATACCAACTAAATGAGTATCGTTTTTTAATAACTCATTGGCTAATGGTAAAGGAGTATAAAAGTTATCAGTCACTAAAGTACGACCATTATTTAAATAATCAACAGCAATATGTTCACGGTGAAAAAATAATAAAAGCAGTATGACCGCCGGCAGTCACGTGGCGTATTAATAATCATAATATTAACCCATTCAAGCCCAAGGTTAAAATTTTTTTTAAATTAACTTTTTTCTAAATTATTTCTACTATTTTTGTTCTTGGGAAACCAAGAAAAATAAAAAATAAATTTTTTTTCCATAATTTGCTTGATAATAGGTGTCCTATATAAAGGACAGTGAGGAAATAAGGTGTAATGTGCACAATGCCACATGGTTACCGGCGACCATACGTTATAAATACAATATTATTATAGATGAGATAAAAATATAAAAAATGATATCAATGAGATAATTTTCGAGTAAACAGTTCCATAAATATTGATCCGAACATTTTCGGAATCAACAGCGATACGTATCACGGCAGTCAAATAATACATAGCAGTATGACTGCTGGCGGTCGCATGACGCTTAACGTGTTAAATTAAAAATACTGGCTGTTAACTTACTTTATATTGTAAAATATAAAATTTACTATAATTTTCTGAATTTTGAATAATATTTAGCTTTTTATAATGATTCTGACTCTTAAAATGTTAATATAATAATTATTGTTCTTGTTACTTATAGGTATAGGTAGTTCCTAAACCTATTGTAGTTACATTTTGATTTTAAAAGTATTTAATTATTGTTAATCTGATAGCATCATATGATAAACCTTTTATAAATAGGTATTATACAATTATTTATTTTAAAAATAAGTAATTATTTTATTGTTATTATTATTATTATGTTCATATTATTATATTACATTTTTATTTTATAGAAAGTGCATATAATAATACTACAATAGATTATAAGTATGAATAATAATTAGCTCTTAAATATTACATATTGTGTACTGTATTTCATAGAAAGTATAAAAATAAGAAATATATGGAATACATTTTAAATAAATTCAGATATAATTAAAAGATCAATATCATCTGTATTTTAATTATCTATTCTAACATTTGGTACTACTGCGTGCTTTATCAGAAAATATTTTCCTATTATTTTTCTGACAACTACCTGTCTACTTCACCATTGTCGTTTCTCGCGTTGTATTGGACTACTACGTAGTGTATTTGACGTACAATCGATTAAAAAAAAAAAAAAAAACGTTTAGAACTTGGGTGTATAATTTATAGAATGAATGTTCAGAATAAAAATTATAATTTTTATCATAATGTTTGTATGAATTTTGAAACAAATTAATTGCGTGTTTTTCCAATCGATCGATCTAAATATGTTTAATTTATTTTATTAAAAAGTCTTACAAATTATACTCAGTGTTCCATGAACTAAAAACATATTGACACTTTGGGACAGTATATTGACCCAACCGTTATCTTGATAATTTTAAATAATAAATCCTTAAAGTTTATCTTAAATGGTACTGTTATTCGTTCGAAATCATCAATTGGACAGCCTGTAATCTGATCTACTACGTAAGAACCACAATGCGTGTTATTTGGTATCTATCATTAGCGTTTAACTTAACCAATTATGAGCATTATCGATGTTCTCTTTTCTTGTATAAACGATTAATCAAAGTTGACAGTTTCGAAAGCATTTTATTATACTTAAAAAAAAAAAAAAAACATTTACAACTATTACCTATTATATTGTATAATACATTTTATATTTCAACTAAAACGATTATCGAATCTTAATAATATACATTATAAACGTGTGTATTGTATACTATTCAAAATCGTATAATCTTGAATACATTTTTAGCCATTTTAAATCTTATATCGTAAAATATTCTATAATAATAAAATTATGTTTATGCTATAGACTTGTATAGGAAACATGTATTGTTTAAACATATCTATGACGATATCTGGAAAGTATAGGAATTTATTGAGTACAACAAAAGCAAAAAGTACTAAAAACGATTTGTCAGCATAATAATGCGCGTTTTTATTTTCAAATTTGACGATCGAGTAGCAATTAAGTTAAGGTGATGACGTCGTTTGTAAGACTTGGCCAGATGTTACAAGATCCGATACTAATAATGTCACGTCATCTGGATAAGACGTTACAAAGTGATGGATATTTTTATTGACAGTATCTGCGATGTAAAAATATTGGTATTAAATTATTTCATATCATCTAATGTTATTTAGTGCTTACTGATAAACCATACTTTCACGTAACTGTAAACAATTATTACATTCGTATTTGGGCACTTTTTATACTCGAAATTTTGGAATTAGTTTCAGTATTTTTTGAAAAGATTCTAGATTCATAATAATGTACAAAACCTCAATAAAAGCTTACATTTTGCAAATTAAATAATAATTATTATACGAACAATGTGTAAGTAACAAATTAAATTACATATTTATTTTTTGTTGCTGAAGAAATTTGTCTTCCATATTTAATAACATTTAATATTACAAATTGTAATTTGACATAATGCGTATTACTCGACTTTTGACAAACAAATATTAAACATTCGTGACATTTACAAAACGTTCCAATGCAAGTTATTGCAAAATTATGTAATATTATATTACGATATCATTCATTTTTTTCTTTAGAATAAATTCAATGTTTTTATATTTCCGAGATACAAAGTATATCAAGTTCTTTTTAAAATAATTTTATACATCATTGTTCTTGTTTCATAATATTGTCTATAAAAAATTGTACACGAAGTTTTTTTGCATGACTAAACATCGCTGCTACAAAACTGTTGTCAGCTTATATAAATAATACCATATTTATTTGTAAATTTATAATTAAATCATATATTATCCGATAAAATAATGTATAATAATTATATAGTTTAATTGAAACATTATATTTTCTTCTTTGAAAAAAAAAATTAGAGTTAATTCCTTATAATCAAACAAAATGTAATATTATTAATTATTATAAACGTGTATTCTACTTTATAACAGTAAGTGGTTTCATAAATCATAGCATACAATCTAAACATCTAATAGCTTAATCAAATTATTGTAAAAATACATTACATAATTAATTAAATTTTATTCACATTTACATTTAATATTTGGTTACATAATATGATTTAAAGAAATAAATGACTTTGACAATTTTCAATATTAAATATTAATTTATAAAAACTAAACGAACTTAATTATTCGAAGGATTCCATAAACCAACTAAGTAAACTTTAATACTGTCAATGTAATAGATATGATTACAATAGGTTCAATACAAAATATATTAAAAAAAAATTAATCGACTTTCAAAACTAATATAAACCTCAAGCACTTAAATATATTTATAATATTACACTGAATATACTTTATTTACGGTTTAGTTAAAGATAACTTAAGTCTAAAATGTAATTAAATTGAAAACATACAATTTGCAAATAAATTTATATATAATTGTGTAAATATAAAACATAAATTAAACACCTATATCAATTAATTCACAACTCCAAGTGATTTAAACAACTTAAGATTTTCTGAATTATGTATAAGTATTCCTAATAAAATATTCTAAAATGATTATTTAGATAATAAATTTATAATTTTCGTACATTTTTAATTCGCGAAACTAATATCGAGGGTTAGCCACTAAAAGTAAATATAATAATATTAATTTAGTATGTAACTTGTAAGCAGACAATAATTTCTACAGTTCAAATTATTTAAATTTCTGTTTGTGTGTTAATAATCATATTTGACTCACACGTTAATATTATTATTATACTGTATTATTTTATTTAAACTGTCTTCGGCGAAATGACTAAATATTTAGAATAAGTCAAAACAATTTCTTTTAACAATAACGTTATTCAAATGTCTTCTCCCCATAAAATTTCAAACCTACTTTTGAAAATACCTAACCTGTCGTAACACAATCTGAACTAACATAATTATAACATTTAGTTTTGCAATATATAATATAATGTAATATAATTTTTACTCAGCCTGTTGAGAATAAAACTGAAAATTTCGAATGTTCTCTTTATAGAATTTAAAGAGAACTAAAATATAATATCCCACACTGAAAATATACTCGAAATGAGAATGTATGAAATACAGTAAATTTAGTTTTGAAAACCAGTTAGGTACCTATAAAACTATAAAAACATTTCTGAAAGTTTAGGGATAATATATAATTTTATTACTTTTGGGCGATTATAAGTTTGAATTATCGTGCGAGTTTCGAGTACCTATCGGTTAAGCAACTACTTTTCCATTTATCCTTTACATAACCTAACCTAGCAGCTACTTATAGAAGATGATAATAATGATTAATCGAACAAGACCATTCGGATGAAAATCGTAATAGCACATTTACATATTCTGAACCACATATTATTATAAGTAAGCGTACTTACATACATAAATAATACAACATAAAATATTTAAACGAGTACTAAACAAGGGTATTAACGATTCATTTGAAATTCAGATGTAAATTACCTGCAAACAGTTATAAAATATTTACGATAAATAATTTTCTGGATGATGTTGCGATATTATTATTCGATTTAACTACGTACTAGGCAATTAAATTAGGGTATGTTTTTGATTGAGAATTTTATCTAGTTGATACTTTATTTAACTCATTTTTCGAAGTTCTCAATATTTTTTTAATGAAACTAGAAAAACTGCTAATAACGACAGAAAACGCCAAAATTAGCGGAATCAATATTTTTGATGAACTTGAATTTCATCATATTATGATAAATAATTGTTCTGTTCCACATTATTTGATAAATAAACAAAAATGTATAACATTAAATATTATCAGTAGAATACTACTTACAAAAGATTGTAAATCTGACTTGAGTTTCACCCAGAACCGTTTTATTACAATATCATTGCATTCAAATCTTAATTATATTAAACCACTATAACATTCCATCACTAATTTCTTTGAGGACCTATGGGAAAAAAGTGACGGTCAGAATCGACTTATCGAATTTTCTATGTTAAGTTTCTTAAAAACAAATGTAACGTTATCATAACTTTATTCTACACTAAAAAAAATATTTTACAATAAAATAAATCTAATGATATATTTAAATATTTTAATCATAATTACTTATATAAACGTAAAATCTTAATTATCTTGTAACCTAAAAACTCTCAAACAAGTTTTAAATTATCTATAGGATAGAATTTATTTCGAATTGTATCATAACAATTAAAATGATATTAGGTTTTGTAATATTTTTTTCGATCTATCTATTTAAAATAATATTATAAAATAAAATATTTATTTATATATAACTTGTTTGATCGCGGAAACTTATTTCACAAACCTCCATTAGTTTGGATATTTAGTGATTTTACTCATAAAAATTTAATATTTTATAAAATTATACCAACCTATACACAATATTATAATATAACTTAAGCCAACAAACTTTATTTAATTAACTTTGACTTTCTAAAAGTTGTTTGCTCTATCAAAAAAATTATGTGTAAATTATATTTATTTGTTGGAGATTATAGCGTCTGACAATTATTATATTTTAGGTACCGTTCTACACATACATTATACTATTATCGTAAAATTACAATATTATATAAATCTATTACAAAACAAACCTATGTACAATCAAAATATATTATTATAAGTGAATAATAATTATGTGAATTGGTAACTTGATATCGCAATTAATAATATTACTATTAAACATAACTTTTCATTTATTTTTTGAGAGAAGATTTTCAAATATTGTTCTACTAATCAAACTGCAGACTAATTCAATACTATAGCAAATAGCAATTGAGTTCATATAATAATATATTTCATACAATAATATTTTAATCTACGATATAAATTCTGCACGAAAACAACAATACGCCCGTCGGCTATTGGCTAACGGTTCACTTTACCGAAATTATCGATTTATATATCACTGTTTGTCTGTTACCCTAACCACACACGTGAGTATGACTACCTTTATATTATAGTTTTGGTTGCCGGAGGAAATGTAACTTGTATATGTTGTACGACCACTCGTTATCATCACAGATAATTATTAAACACTGTCATAAAGGGTATAGTCGTATAGATAACAAGTATAATAGATTAGATTTTATATAATTTCATTATCAAATATCAAAGATCATGCATTTTTTTTTTTTTTTTCTTGGCGACGCTTCCTTGAATAGAAACCACAAATCAGAATCTGGCCGAAATATAAAAATTTCTATTGTAAGTAAACTAGATATCTATTTTATACCAAAAATACGGCTTTCTTTCATTTCAGAATATATTATATTATGAATCAATCTGTCATATACTTTTGGCCAGATTACTTTACTTTAGGTTTTATAACTTATCTAAGCAGATTACGTAACATTGTGTGTCATTGATTCAGTGGTGTAATGAAAGAGATGTCCGGAAGTAAAAAAAACACCAAAGAACTATGAGAAAAATTATAATATTTTAATATTCTATCTTGATAATTTGCTATTAGGACACAATACATTTTTAAGTTTAACTTAAATTGTTATTAGCTTAACTGCATTCGATTATTAATACTTAATAGAGTAATTAAAATATCAAAAAGTAGTACATATAGCCCAGAATTATATCGTTCGAAATAATAACATTATTTGTTTTGAATATGATTGTTTATTTTATTTGGGTGTTTATTTTCCTCCGCCGACTCCCAGTAAGATTGCGAGTAGTTTTACAATAAATCTATAAAAAAAAAAAAAAAATACCAACTGTTGACATTTTATATATCTTCTATGAAATTCGCGTTGATTATCATTTTCGTGGTATTTGGAGAAATCGCGCGATATCGTATTGTTAGAAGTTGCATCGTTCCTTTACACGGGTCAGTCGAACTTTGGGTAGATATTAAACCTTAGTGATAATATTTTGTCACATTTACGCGACACCATCATAATCCCATAAGTACAATCGACTAAATCGTAACAATCCATATTTTCGGTGTCTTAACTTTGTCTAAATTTGCATAATACCTATATAAGTATTTACGTGGGCAAAACAATTTCGTGTGCCGAAATAAACTTCGTCTATATAACAACATTAACAATATTATGTCTGCGGGTTATACTGCAGTTATATACCCTGCAGGGTATACGTATAGCCGTATAGGTGCAATCGGTTTGGTGATTAGAAACTTAACTTAATAAATCTTAATCCATTTTAACGTTACGTTGACGTAAGTTACAAAGAAGCTAAGAACAATAAAATATATTATATCTCCTATAGTTGTAATTATTATAAATTATTGAGATATAAAAATTATTACAATAGCAAAAAAAGCTTCAATAATATTTCGCTTTACTTTATAAATTTTTAACATTTAATGTATTATATAATATTTTAATCATCACCTGTAATTTTATTTATGTTTATTTATTTATGTAATTATTTATGTTATAGATATACTTTATAATAATAATATTATTATTATGTTATAATAGATTTTTGAAAATGTTTATATAAATGTTTATCGTATATATCTAGGTAATATAAAATTTGAGGACTGGCTAATAATAAAATAATTATAAGTTCAGTCGGTTCATTTAACTTTTAATTTCCAATAACGTAATAATTTAATGTATTTTTTAATCAATATTTTTTTTTAAAATAGTGTAATATAATAGTTATTTGCATTACAATACTAGCAACATTAATTTATATATGAACGTCAATATTATGTATAAAACTCAATAATAATGTAATAATAATTAGAGTACGGAAATTGATGCGTTTGTATTTTGTTTATCAAAGGTTTTATAATATGATACTCATATTTATAGAAATCTGATTTGTGTTACTTATATAAAATTATGTGTCATAAATTTTATTTTTAATTTTTCCATTAATATATACTATTATGTAGCTCAAATACATTTTACTATTATTTATATATTTAGTAATTATACATCTATGTACCTATTTGTAAAATAATTTTTTTTTAAATAAAACTAACAATCATTAATTTTTAGTAATCTTATTCTTATGAGTCATTACATAATATTTTATTTGTTCATTTTTTAAAGATTTTCATGTCATTAAGTTTCAATTCATAGTAATAATCTATAATCTATTATGAACAGATGCATTTTAAATTTAAATTACTTTCATTCTTCTATCAGTGCGCTCGCTGCATTGGCTAAACTGAGTTTAATTAATTTACATACGCAGACAAATTGTTATTAACGTTAATTAACTTTGCATTATATTATAGGATATACATAATATTGAATAATTTGTTTTACGGAAACTCAAAGTTCCGGACATACCATAAGTGTAACCGCGTTTTAATTCAATAGTCGGTGACCTGTAACCACGTCATAATAATAAAATATAAATATTATTTACATAAAATACGACTCGAAGTATCACAGTGTTTATCGACATATTATTATTATATCGCGGTCATTCACGAGTACTCTAATATAATTAGTTATAAGTTATTATTATTTTTTTTTTCTACCAAAGGAACTTTATTTATTTATTTTAATTTCTCTTTTTCTCTCTGAATGATTAACGATTTACGTACAAAATATACTGTATCAATATCTGCGAGTATGGTAAAGTATAATAGTTTAATATATTTTGTCCTTATTATCTTTTATTAAAATGTTTATGTACAATATAAATTAGTTAGTTTATAGAGCATTCACAGAATATGTATAGTGTAACTCGATGAGTTTTGTACGAATGTATAAACATGACCGATATGAAATATAATTCTGGTCAAAAATTCATCCGTCTGTTTTTGGTAATAACCGTAAAAATGCGAATTTATACGAACAAACAAGAATATCAATTCCACTTGGAATAAAATATGGAAAAAAATTTATACGTCTAATAAAACGTATATTTTGAAAATGGTATGATCATAAATGTAGGTAGGTACAATAGCATGAAAATCATATATTTTAATAATAAAACAATTTTTTATTCCTACTATATTATTATAAAAAGATTTAGAATAATAATAATAATATAATTCTTATTATTATACTTTATTATTAAATTAAAAAGAAATCATATTTATATAAATTATAAAAATAAAGAACACCTATGAGCTACGAACAACTTTTACCAAGCTATCATTTATTTTTCACTCGAATTGCATCAAAATTTTTAAAATTGAATAATATCTCTAATAATATAGAAGTATAATTATTATTAATCGAAAATATATTTTCATTTGGTTTTTAGCTAAACAATAACTAATAAATATTGCTGATTAGCTGAATAAATTATGAAAACATAAAATAAATACAATAATTTAATTAAATAAATATAATTTAATTACAGGCAATAGGTAAGATATTTAAATGCTTATATCGAGAATTAATATACATTTTAATAAATTTACCCGTTATCTATATATATTTCAAATCTAATTACGTGTAATAATGCGGCTCAAATTTATTTTTAAATAAAGTGTAAAATAATGTATGTTTGTTGGTTTGTAATATTTAATTGTTAGGTATAATACTTTGTTTAATTATGTTGGTCATATCAAAAACTACAACAAATAATAATACATATTAAGTTACTTAAAAATTATATTATGACTAATTTAGAAACAAATATATGTGTTTAAAAATTATGTTAAATACACTAAATATAATAATATAAATAGCTTACAAATTCCAAATTATTTTATTTAGTAATACAATTATGGTATTTATTTCTAATATGGTTAAATTGTATGTGTTTTATATATATATATATAAATTATTGATATTTAATAGAGTAATAATGTAATTTTTGTTTTATTTGAATCAAATGCAATAAAAAACCTTTTTTTTAATTATAAATTATTGTTTATTTAATAAAGAAAATTTAAAAGACAACTTTAAATGCATTCAATATAAATGTTTTAACCGATATAAGTAATCAGTTTTTAATGAGACTAAATAAATATATTTTTATTTATATTTTTTGGTATTAGAAAAAGTATACATATAATTATAAGGTTAATTTCAACATATATTCTATCCGTGTAGGCAAAGAATAATAACTACAAATAATTTAGAATTTAAAGAGCTATAATATAAAAATATAACAAATGAACTCTCACTAGTCACCACTGATTTATGTTATTTGTTAAAACGTTCGACCCGACATTTAAGAAAGTGTTAAGTCAAAATACAATTTAGGTTAAATAATAATAAATAAGATTTATTACTTTTTCGATACACTTCAACTTGTACGTTCGAAATAAAATAATTATCTAGGTAGGTACTCATACAGTTGTTACGGTTGTATTAAAAGTAAAATCAATTTTAAAGAAACATTTTTAAAAATTTCTCTCTTAACCTTATCTAATTTCGTGCAATGTAATTTCACCGTGATATTATAATTTCAATTAAAAACTTTAAAGGTAATTCGAACGGACTAGTTAAATATTCCCGACTTGAACTCGTGCAATTTTAATGAAAACCAAAATATGCGTGTAGTCAAACAACGTTTATTATATTATTTCATAACTACTTTTAATTTTAAACCGAATGTTTTATTTAAAGATGCGAAATTAATTTTCATAAACTTCTGACTTAGCCCATATATAAAACATATAACCTTATAGCATAAATAAAACGCGCCGATGATGAAATAATATATAATAACAAATTAAATGCCATCAGATAGGCGATACTTCACCACAGTTTAAGATATATTATTGTTATAGGTTATCTATAAGTTACGATATCGAAAATTCTGTATAGAAAATTATAGACTAAAATTAAGCTTAAAATGTCAAAATATCAACTAAAAAATCAACTAATTGACATTAACCTCTGAGTGTTCCAATCAACAAAAGAACAAGTTATTACAATGTTTCACATTTTGTATGATATTTTATTGCAGTTATTTGTTACCTAATGTGGTATCTATAATTAAATTATTTAATATGGTTAATTTTTTCGTTCGAGAGTTAGATTATGTCTTACAGACATATATACATATAGGCAATAAACTAGATTTATAATTAATAATAAAATGTTAAGTTAATATCCACCATTTTGAGTAATGCAAATCATAGAGTAATGGAAATAGACTATAGAGGGACCAATACGTATTAAGTCAATATAAAATATTGAAGCGCAAAAGGTATAGGTACTACTTAATAATTTTTAAATAATTTTATAATTATATTCCTACATTGTAAAATATTATCAAGGACTAAATAGCGAGAAAATTTTAAATTTGGTTTTTCTTCATTATTTGATCTTCAATTTTTGTCACTTTATTAATTAGTTTATTCTATACGATTTAGAACGATCTACTGTACTAGCTGTTTACTGTAAACTGTTTACGGTTGTAGTTTTAGTTTTTAAGTACCACCTAGTAGTTTATAAATTTCAATTTCAATTTCTAACTAATATTATTTGTTACATAAATTATATAATGTATTATTATTAAGTTGAAAAAGAAAAATATTATAATTTTAGATTCTGAGCAAACAGAGTATTTGTTTTCCAATAATATGTGTTTTATTTTATTTTTATGTTTGAACTTTGAAGACACATTTTTGTGCAGAAATAATGATCCGATTACCGCGAGTAGAGTATGCTTTTGGTAGAGAATTAAGTACATAAAATTAGAACTTTATTTAGCTCATTTTGCATGATTCTCCACTTTTTTTTTTTTTTTGGTAGACAAAAGAAAAATTACCGATAAACTGCAAGATTCACGGAAACTGTAATTTCGACGATAGTTCGTTATTTTAAATATTTTATGATAAATAATGCAATTTTGAATATTGATACGATTTTTTTTAGTATATAATGTGTTATTTAATAAAATGAATTAACCTATGTGTTACTAAGTCCGTATTGTAGTTGAATAAGTAGAAACAGAAGTAAATAATACTTTAAAGTACACTATTCGATTTAAATTATTCACAGCAATTAGATGATCACTCATAGACGTAGACATATATGTCTATATTATAAATTATGACCAATTAGTAGTAATAAACCAGGCAAAGGAGTATTTAGCAATTTATATGGAGGGGGGTTCAGATTTTTTTTAGAAACTTTCATGAAGCCAACCCACTCCCCCCCCTCACCGTTTATAATATAAAAAAATTAAATGCAAAAAAATGAAAATAAACATTGTCTGTATAATGAAAAATCTGAATCAGATGGCAAATTAATAGTATTAATATAAATTTTTTTTTTTGATCATGGGGGGGTTTAAATCTGTGCGACCCCCCTTAAGACACTTCTGAAACTAGGAACCAGTGTTGTAAAATATAAACGGATTAATTAATTAATTAATTTACCTATTCTATATGGTGTATAATACTAAAATATTTAGAGATTTAAATTTTTATCATGTAAGTGAGTTTCTCGTGTGCGAAATATTACGTTCCAGTAATAATTAATAACGTATACATATTATATGTATATTGTATACGCATACCTATTATGTTATAAGTTGTAACTAATGACTATAATATGTCTATAAAGTAAAACAATATGCCCTCATAATCTGACTTTATTATTACTTTTAGTTATTACATTATTAGTAATAAACTAATAAACTATAATTCTATAAAATATTATTTAGGGTATATATTATTTTGTGTTTTGTCAAGTGCTATTTCTTTTTCCATTAAGTATAGTTTAATATAGATGAAAAAGAGAGATGATTCTAATTTTGAAAAAATAATGATGCTGAAAAGCAATAAAAATTTTGTTTTGACAATTAGACATAACTTAATTTATATTTAATATATACTATTTTTTTTGTATTTAGATTTTATAGTTATATTACAAAAAAAAGTTGGAAGGTTTTAGATATTTTCGGATTTTATTTAATATTAACAAACGATTAACAAAGAAATACTTTTATTTAAATACATTTAAAAAAAAAATAATACAAAATAATACAAATTTACTTCAATTCTAATATTAGTACCTATTAGAATACTTTTTCAAAAGTATTTTTACAAGACTGTTTTGAATACAGTTTTAAATATAATTCAGGTTACGAAACATTATATATTGAAAGATACAGAATATCTCATTGATTACAAACTTGCGTGTCTAACGATAAAACGAAAAATTAATACAGTAAAATATTTTCTTTTAATACTTCATTATTTCCGTGAATATTTATATAACATATCACAGAATATATAGCTAATATGATATCTATGATTATACTATATGCATTAAAAATACAAATTTATATTGTCATAAATATATAGATTAATTAATGACTATCATTTAAATTTATAATATTAGGTTTGTTTAAATGTTTAGTATAACATTATAATTTATTGCGTTATTAATTATTGGGACGGTGATAACCCGCGGTTTCGGTGTTGTATGTTTTTTATTTTAAAATTTCAAAAATGTCTACATTTTAGTTTGACATAAAAAATATTGTAAACGTGGAGCAACAAGAGTGTTTATAGAAAGCCAACAATTGAAAATATAACAAATCACTGGCACGAAATAATATTGGTTCGTATATTATGTTCGAAGAGTTTGGTTTCAGTTGTATCCAATAAGCAATATCCAATGATTAATGATAGGCATGGTCAATACAGGTGTCATGTACGTTAGATAGATAAGTTAAAATTCTTGCTTGCAAAACAAAATTTTAAACCAAGGAATCCACGCGCTGTTATTGCGTCGATGTGGTCCAAGTTCTTCACTTATACATTATTATTTGGTAAAACACAAATTGATAATCATGTTATTAGCTGTTGGCTTCAGAGATTTGGCCCCACGAGAGAATATAAGTTATTATAAAGTTAGGTTTTTGGGAATTTTATATTATATAATCTATAAGTGCATATTGGAAATATTATACTGTTGTACCTTATTGTATATACAATAGAACAACGAAACAATACTATAAACTATGACCAGTTAGTTATGAAATACGATAGAAAGGAAATCTGGTATGGTATTTACTGAAAATTTAACTGATGTAAAACGATGATTTCCCATGAGATCTCTTTACGCTGCTCACCAGACTTTGCCAAAGGCAAATGATATACATA
This sequence comes from Eriosoma lanigerum, assembly GCA_013282895.1. Lineage (NCBI taxonomy): Eukaryota > Metazoa > Arthropoda > Insecta > Hemiptera > Aphididae > Eriosoma > Eriosoma lanigerum. Next base: position 46,133,107 of record CM023358.1, read on the forward strand.
TGTGAATTCTTATATTTGGAGTCTTAACATCCGTCTTTTTGATACGATTTTCATAATTTGTAGTATCGTGGAAAAATAGAAATCTGTCCCCATCTTATTAACTAACCTAAAAGTGTAACTCCAATCAACAACTCCGGAAATTCTTTACGCAAATAAGTATAAGTATAAGGATACCAGGACCAACATGAGGATAACCAAGGCAGTGGGCACCTTAAAACATGCACACTTATACTTGGACCCCGTTAAAACAAAATTTAATATTATGAATTAGTTTTCCCTTATTCAAATTAATTTAATCTAGCAAATTATTCTTACACTATTTTCCGGAGAACGATTTTTTGTACGATGGCACGAGTACTGTAATTATGGTCTGTGAATAGAATGTAAGTGGTGCTCAACATATATTGTATACTGTTAAATTACTTTTTAAAGATAAATTACTATTTCTTTATAATCATAATCGTATTGTTTAGTTATACTTTATTGAAGAATTTATTTTATAAACAAAAACTTTAATCCATTCACGAGAACACAATCCGTTCTCGTCTTTTCTCGTTTTTTATCATCGTGTCTTTATGAAATACGAGTATAAACTGCGTTATTATGCGTAAACTATAACATATATCGATTATCTGTATACCGTTATTTATCTTTGTATACAGTTTATTAAAGAAAAATTTTAAAATATTCGAAATTCCTACTCAATCTTCTGTTAACTAAAATAAAACAAAATGTTAAAGAAAATAAATATAAATGCGATTTTGCCTCACTGATTTCTAGAAAAATATACAAATACTACGAATTTGATAGGTAGTTTAATGTGAAAAATTATATTGTATAATGTTTTGTTTTTCTTGATATAAACAAAAAACGATCAATAATGAGGCATGTCTGATGTCTTTACTAGATAATAAACACAGGAGAGTGCTTTACGGATGGGGTTAGAAGAATAATAAAAGTTCAAAAAGTTTAATAACCATAAATCATAGTTTAAAATATAAATTTATGATCTTCTGGTAAGAATCTCCAGCGAATAACTAAAAAGTGCGAATAAGTGGGATGGTTAAAATGTTCATTCCAATGAAAAGTTTTTAATCGCTAATTGGCACCGTTCCGAAAGTTTTGAATATTACAGAACAATCGTATATTATAATAATAATTACTGATTTATGATTTTCCGTCTGACTTTTATTTCCTAATGTATACATAAATAATATTTTGGTTTTTAATATGAATTAAATGATTATTAAACGAATACTGCGTGCTGTACTTTATTTTCATTCTCAGTCATCTGTTGCGCCATATATATATATTATATTATTTTATATAATATTCTTCCAAAAAAAGTTTTCTTTTTCGCTTAGCGATCAAAACATGATATTATACGGAATTATATTTTAGAATTTATTAATTTCATAACATTCCTAATACCCAATAATAAATATTATAAACTAAAATTAGTATCTGGATTTTTTTTTTATGATGCGATTTTAAATTAATTTATATTTCACGTATATTAAAATAACGCTATAATTAAAAATAACATAATAAGTTAATTATGTCATAATGTAAAGAAAACCCGTTTTTTTTAGTAGAAAATAAAAAAATATACGATGGAAAAATCATCATTCATTATATTAGTAAAATCCGAGTTATTCGAGTCGACACGATAGTTACATTATATATGCGTGCTAGATCGAACAATCTTTGACATTTATTGACATTACTTGAATTACAATATTTCAATATGAATCTAAAGTAAAATTTAAATTACATTAACTATTTAAAAGTAATATTATATCTTTAATATCTAGCCTAAGTAAATAAATTGAAAGACGATATTATTTTCGTGATTTACTTTTTATGAGAAATATATTCCGTCATAATTATTTGCAAGACTGAGCACATTAAATAATTAAGTTTGTAAAACTATTAACTTAAAAAATTTAATTTTAAATTTTCCACTAGTTAAAAAATAATACTAGTACGTTTTTAAATTATATTTTTTCAAGCTTTTTACCGTGTTTTAATAACACATTTTTAAATATAGATTTTACATTAAAAAAAATAAAAAATACCTAGTGACTACAGAGATGTATAATAAATACACATACTTGTACAAATCTATTAAAATAGTTAGTATTTACCATAACAAATGAAAATAAAAATATTTATAAATATCCATGAACTTATTATTACCGAATTACTAATTAGTAATGAACTAATAACTAATACTAATAATCGTGTCCTTTCAATGTTATATTAAACGAACATATATTTAGTTAGTCAACATCTATTTCTTCATGGAGACAATTCTCGAAAAATCAACTTAACAATAACACATTTCTTAAATGTTCTTTTTATAACCCACTCCCTTTTTTATTCATATTTAAACATCGAAAAACCATTAGCAATCGATGAACATAATGGTTTTATTCACATTTTGCTCACATTTTGCTCACATTGTGGTACAATTGATTTTAAATGGATATTTGTGTAAAGAATCATTATGGTTTAATATTTTTTTTATGACATTAAAATTCGAAATTGAGTTCATACACTTTTTTTTTGTAATGAAACTATAATTATTTTAAAAATTCGTCTAACTTACTTTTTGATTTGATTTGATTGAAAATCAAATTCTATAAAATATCCATTATTCTCTAATTTAAATGATTTATCCCAAATTGTCTGCCATCAAAAATATTTCTCTCGAGTCTCGATATTTCGGATAAAATATGAAATTTTAACGAAAAAATTTAATTTGCGAAGTGGCAAAATATATTTTGAGAAGGTATATAATATAATATGAAAAACGGACGTTTAAAAACAGATTAACGCGACCCACAAGATTAACGTTTTTATTCGTATAAATACTGCGGTGAATGTAGATTAACTTTAAACTAAATTGTGTCAGTAGTAGCTATATTATGTTCATTAGTTCAATCAAATACTGATTTATGCAGTCAAAAATCAAGAATCGCGTATAGAATTTGTCCCAAAGTGATTAAGTAAATTAATATTGTGCCTCCTTAATAACCGATAAAAATATAACACATTATAATATTATTAATAAAAATGAATTTTAATATTAGTTGTAATATGATTTATCAGATTTTTTATAGTTAATTCGATATCTGCGTAATTGCATAAGTATCTTAGCTTTTGTTAAACTCAATATTCCTTACTCGTTTCCTTATGACTTCTTTCTGATGATTTATTCTTTCTTTTCTCTGGCAGAATAAACTCTTCTTAAATGTATTTATTTCAAAATTCTTGTTAAATATGTCACACAATAAGTCCTAAGTGCTCCATTATCACCGTTCCTTTTGTCTTTTGATTATTTAAAAAATGACACTTGTTCAAACCATTGTACAAGACAAACCTATATGATGCCAACTATCGAAGCAGACGCGTATTAAGGAATTTATAAAAAGGGGGGAACATATTGTTTTTGAAAGATTTCATGAAGGGTCTCCCCCTCCTCGTTTTATAATATAAAAAATTAATCACAAAATATTTATTTATTATTAGTCTCGAGGAGTTAAAATCCGGTTAACTCCCCTTATACCATAAATATGCCTCCATATTCTACCATGAAACTCGTATTATCATTATGTGAATCGAGGAAAAGCGAGTTAAACAATAAGACAAAAAACTATGCAAAAAAGAGAAAACATGATGTTTCATTTCGATATAAGACGTTATTAACTAACCGATGCGGTTCAATGTTGAGCAAGGCCGTGTTAATGAAGGGGCAAATTTTTATTAACGCAAGAAAAGTTATATTTTATTCATTTAGATTTATCTGAAAAACAACTTATTACTTATTAGGTAGTTATTGATATGATTGAAAAAGATGAATAATAATTAATAATAAATTCGTAAGTGTTAAAAATTCCGTTATTTAAACCCCCCCCCCCCCTCTTGACCAAAAAAAAAATTCTTATTAATAATATTATTTTGCTACCTGTTTAAGATTTTGCATTAAAATGTATACAAAACATGTTTAATTTAATTTTTTTGTAAAACGGTAAGATAAGGGGGGGTTCGACTTCATAAAAGATTCGAACAAACAATTTGACCCTGTGCCTGTGTTTTACATAAAAAGTGTATAAAAGTATATAAAAGGATGACATTTAAAAATTCACCCCCCAGGCGGCAAATTGATATGGCACGACAGGTACTGATGTTGAGTATAGCGTTTTGATATGACTTGGCCGAATATGACACGTCGTCGTAAAAACGTTGTCGTCGTCGTATAGGTAATAAGCGACGGGAAAACGACCGTAAGTATAAATCGTCAGACGCGAGCGCGCGCGCGCGAGCTCAGAAACAGTTGGCGGCGCGGACCAAACGACGATCGTAAATCGGCGGAACTCGTTGGCGGAACAACAAAGTATAACCGGGTGTGTGTAATAGACCGTTCGGTTGTATTTCTTTCGTAGCCGCGCGCTCGCCAATAAAGCTAGAAACAAAATTAATAAATTTCTATGATATCGTTCGCTCGATCCGTTTTATAATCATATAATATATATATATATATACGTTTCTTTTTCTTTTTCTCTTTCTCTTTTTTTCGCCCCGCTAAATTATTATTTTCCGCCGCCGTCGATATAATTTACGTTTCCGCCAGCCGGTCGTCACGACGATGACCGCGTTCGATTTGTCGGATTTATCGACGGTGCCGTCGTTATTGTGTTACGTGTATAGGTATATATACCGCGCACTTCTGTCGTTGACAATAATTTATATTTGATAAAATTACGATCGCATTGTACCATATTTTGTTTGTCGCACAGTTTCGGGTCACCTTTAGGTTATTCCGGCGCAACAGGCGATTTACACCCCCCCGAAAGTATTAACCCTACCACCTCCTAATACTCAACTTATTCGGGATATAAATAACTTGGCAAAACAATACTCCCGTATAAATATATATTATTAGAATATTTTGTTTTTTCTATATTTCAGAGTATTACATCTCTGTGATGCCGTTACGGTCACTACGGTTTGAAAACAGTAACACTTAGGTTAGGTTAGGTAATTTAATTCAACGCGAATAGTGCAAATTTCAGTATAAACACATTTTATTAATTATTAAACACTTCCAATCCAATTGTTTACCTATTAAATAATTCAATAGGGATTGCCATTAAGATTCTTATATTGATTAAATTCGATGTGTCTACTGGTTCCAGTTCAGGTAATTATATTCACGTATTAAGTTATATTGCGTAAAATGAGTTCTAATCCGGTTTCAACCTCTGGTCGACCACCAAAGTAAAATTTATCGTTCAAACGGTATACCCTAATCAGTCTGTTTCCGATTGATCCTTATCCTCGGGACACGGTCTCAATGACAACAGTCACGAGCTAAATTATGAACTTGAGTAAAACAAAAGACTTCTTAGAGTACCAACCGTATACCTCATTACATGCTCTGCTATTTATTTATACTCTACAGTTTGCGCGAATACCGTGAATTTCATAATACCACATATTTTTATATTCAAATACCAAGAATATACTTATTCTAAACGATTTGTGGAATAGCACACAAAAAAAATATTATAATAATCACTTATTATTATTAATCTAAGTAACTCAGAACCACAATGGTGCGTTTATTCTTTATTATAATATATTAAAGTAAAACTATTTTATTATAATATGTTGCACTGGTCTTATTATTTTAAAAGCATTAAAAACAATCATTGCATTTATAGCATTATTAACATTATTTATATTTAGGTACATATAGGTAGTATTACAAAATTTAATAGTAATAATAAAGAAATGTTCTATATACAATATGATACTTATAATTCGATTTTGCTATCTGATATAAATCATATTATATTCGTCTAAATGAGATAAATATCATGTTATGAAGTTCAATCAAATATTCTAAAACCTAAAATGTAGAGGAATGAACAAGATAATTTATTTTCTCGTGATTTATCAAACTTTAAATTCAAATATTCTTTGAATCGAAAAAATGTTATTAATGCGTGTTTTAAGCTCACGAGCACGTGTCGTATTGTTATTATTATTATCATAGTAGAATCATGCAAGGTGTAACGCGATGTATCTTCCATATTTTATGCCTCCGCGTTGAATGTGAATAATAATGCTATGACTTACAATGTACGTCAAAGTCTGCAGACTGCTCATTTGTAGAAAACAACGATCTTGCCCGGATTTGATTAAACCACCGTCATGCGAATACACTGAACCGTTGAACCCGAAAATTCAGAGCACACTTCTCAAATTTACGTTCTTAGACCCTTTCATCAATCACGTACACAAGCGCTCTGGTTTATAACACTATCTAGATGCTCTGCTTGTGTTTAGGCGTTTAAATCGTGGTCCTGAGACATACATTATATGATCTTGTTCAAAGTCCTTCATCGTATTATTAATAATGTCACATATTTCCATACAGTATCTGTATTGTTTATACTTTCAGTTGTATAATCATCGGTTGAAATGATTCACTACATAGTAATTTAACTTTGAAGTCAATCGAAATATAATGATTGTAATAAACCGTAATATGACGTTAATAATATGTGTGTATTAAATAACTCGTTGGTTGAGAATAAATATGTTCTTTATTAAATCGTTTACGAATTGACTTTTTATACAGTCGAGTAAAGACTTTTAAATTTCAAAAAAAGCAATTAAATACATTAAAACATAATTCAGATTTATAATTCATTATATTCATAATTCAGATATTAAACATTATAATTTTAAAACTACTTCAACTAAATTTCAGTATAATATCTAGATATATTTGTTTATTTCAAGTTAAGAATTTAAATAATATGATTTAACGAAAGACTTGAAGTATTTATATAATATTATGTAAAGTCAAGTTATATACCTGCCAATGTAAACAATAATTTAATTGCATTTTAAATGTTTAATAGAAAATAATTTATCAAATATATCTATATATTAATTAAAAAAATGAATCAAAATAATAATATTATTTTCTAAAAGATAAATTATACTGTATTTTGTAATATTATATAGATTATAATTTTAGTTTAAATATATATAATAATGCCAACTAATTTTTATTAAAATTTTATTTAATAAGGAATAATAGTGTAATACATTTAATAAAATAAAAACATTTAATCGTGGTTTTTTTACGAACCAGTGACTATCAGCTATTTGTTCTTTAAACGAAAAAAAAAATTATTATTGTAACACGGTTTAATTTTCAACAAAAACAATATATATACAGAATGATCATAATATTGTGTTAAAAAAATAATGTAGACAATTTTAAAACCGTATATAATTCTCACCATTTAACACAAATTTCTAGTCACCCTGTAGACATACATTTGCAATAAAGCTGAGTAATACGTTTTGCAAATAAATAAAATTCGGAATTCCATAAGTTAAGTCATGCATTAAAAGTTTGTTTTTTTTCCTTAAGATGTAAACCATTGTTTTGCCATCAGTTTAATCTGAACGTTTTATTGTGCTTAAAAGGAAAAAATATGCATAACGAAAGAATAACAGTAAATATTAAAAATGCATTTATCGAAATGAATAAATTTCTACTAAAATAAAAACTAAAAAATATGATTCAACAACCGCTTTCGGAGTCGTTATAAAAATTTACATTTTTATCGTAATTAGAGAAATTAGAAAAGTTATTTATTACGTAATCCAACCGTTAAAATAAAAATTACTGCAACTATTTATGTTATACGCGTATTAATTACAATTAGTTCAGTCAGCTATTGTTATAGAATTTGTTTAATAATTTAATCATTTTTATGTAAATAATAGCTATACAATTATTTATTAAATTAAATTTTAATATACGGTTAATCTATTTACATTTTAAAACGAAAATTGTATTGTAAATAATTGATATTCGAACAAAATATAAAATTTAAGTTCGTATTAATTATATTTTTTATTACAGGAAATCATTATTGTAGAACAATATAATATATTTTAGCTTCTGAGTGTAACGAGCAATGCATTGGTTTTTAAGATACAGTGTGCTTTGTTTCATACATATAAACAATATTTTGGATTTACGTTTAGATCAATCGCTTAAAATGGAGTATTTTCCACAGTGGCGTCATTTGTGGGGGGGGGACGTGACAGAGTGAGCATTTGCCCCCGTATAATTTTAATGCGGCCCGACGGGCCGGTCGTTTTGTTGTATATTTTATTCCCAATACTCGTACCTACTTTAAATTTTTTATCAAGTCAAAAATCTGTTGATTTGTGATTTATTCCTATTTATCTAACCTACACGTGTTAGATGTTTAGATATTATTTATCGGACATAATTGACATTTAACAATTGTATTAAGATATTAGTTAGAGACCCCAAAACGGATATCGCTTATATGGTTCTATATAGACTGGGTTGTTTAGGCTATTTTTGTTAACTTAACTATCAATCTTATGGAAGGATATGGACACAAATATACTAAGTAAATTACTCGATGTGAATAAACCACATACTAAAAATATTATACCAATATTATAAGATTTCCACTTATTGCTTGAACCCTTTATTATTACATTTTATAATTATTATATTGGAATTATACAGTGTGACTCATTGTGTTTCTTATTGTTATATCAATTAATTTTGAATTTTAACATATATATATATAAGTACCCAAATAAAATTACTGTTTTTTTTATAAAGTGTATTTTTAATAATTGTTTGAAAAATATAAAACTTATTGTTAGAATTTGGTAAAATGTGTAAAATGCCACTGAAGAAAATTGTATCTAGTAGGTAGCTTATTTGATTAATATATCAACAGTTTTATTAAGTGTAAAGAAAAACTACCCAGATATGACTACAAATATTACGAAAAAGTATTTTTAACGAAAAACATTATCGTTATTTTACGATAATTTTTAGAATAATATAATGACTGTAGTTATTATAGTTAATAGGTACAATTAATAAAAATATGAACTTATATGTTTGAGATATATTATACATTAAAATCTATATAGTATTCATATTATTAATATTCAATAAGTATTCATTAACAAATTTATAATATAAAAATGTTGTTGTTGTTGCAAGTTCAATTAAGTATAAAAACATTTTATTTTGTATAAAAGTATATAAATTTATTTATCTTCATAAAATTATAATTAACTAAAAAATTACTTAGTGTTTAAAAAAAAAAAAAAAACTCTTTTGTTAAAAATTAATACTTAAAAACAAATAACTCAACTTATATATAACTTAACTTATTTAACTTTAATTTTTAATCTCGTTTTAGAGAAGTTTAATTTTAAAGACCTTTAAAGAGTTATAATATATATATATATATATATATATATAATATACGACCAAGCTCACGTTTATACTAATCATATATTTCGAATAACGATAATCTTAATAATTTTACACAACCCCATTATCTGGTTAGGACTATTAGCGCACAAAGTAAAAATTTCAAGATTTAAATAATATTAATATATATGTTACAATGTTACAAATAATGGGATTCTAATGACCATACTTTTATAATATAAATTTAAATTTATCAATATTACAAGTTATTTTTATTTTTCAGGGAGGGCATGTTTTCCGCCTTGCCTCCTCATAGTTGGGACATACGTTATATTCTTTGTCTAACGATGGAAAGAGCAAGGAACTTAACCTAAAGTTAACTTAACTAAGCTTTCTATATCCCGTCGGTTTTTTTTACAATTCAATTTCAATCGAACAATATTATATTATTATATGATTAGCGCGTATACACAGACTGACCAACTTCTGATTCAGGTAAAGTAATAATATTCTATTAATATATTATAAAACATAGCACGTTGCTCTGTAAATCCCCGGACGGACACTTATCCGAGATTGGTATACGGATTAACGTTTAAGTGTACGAATGAAACTATAGTATACAGAGTGATCAAAACATTCTGTTATAATAATGGTGGAAGTTACATATGTTTTCAATGTTATTTCCATTATGTTTGTAACACGATATTCACGGTATATCCAATCTTCCTGTGTACAAATATTGCAGTCGACCATTTCACTACGTCGACTTTATTGTTATTATTATTATTATTGTTTATTTTCAAATGTTCTCTACGCCCCTCACCGGCAATCGCGCTTGCTCAAAGCATATTAAATCTCACATTCTTTCTAAAAACAACCCTTCTATATTATTCTATATAATATTCAAGTATACAAAATATAATGTCAATTATTTTCTTTCCGGTTCTCGAAATTAAAATTCAAGACTTCAATTCAAGATTCGTTGTAATAATATAGTATAATTAAGCATTTTTTTTTTTTTTTTTTTTAATTTAAAGAAAATCAAACTCGTATTATATTATGTAACATAATATTATTATAATACTGTTTTGTTATCATCATTTAATTAAATAGAGTGCAACGTGGTATATATTATACGGTATAACGCGGACGCCGGATGGCTGTTCTAGTGTTCTCCGAATACTGTCATTCCATTATTATGGCCTCGCATATTATAATAATAATATCTTCTACTAGTCACTCTCTATAACTCTTAGATAATAATTATAATAATCATATTCGTACGGCTATACAGACTTTTAAACAATTACGCTAAATAATCTTCGTTACTGAAATATAGCGATAATCAGACTTCAGTGTAGTTTTTAAGTGAATTAATTAGTATGATTAAATCAACAGTTAACACTAAAAATCAAAGTTCTACCTTATACGCATAACGCTTTCTCCAAATACATTTTAAGATATATTCCTACAGAGTATTTCTTAAAAGTCTCACAGATATCATTTTTAATAGATATAAGAATATATTCTATTTTACATGTTTTATAAAACATAATATATTTAAGAAAATAAAAATTGTGTTTCCAGCGTTATTAGTTCAGCACAAAGTTATCATCTTGTAGATTTGTACTTATACAGGAAGAAAAAATTGCTAGTATAAAGTTCTGGTAAAGCTTGATCGTTTAATTTTTGTAAGATTTTTTTTTTTAATTTATAAAAATAGAATTAGGTATTTTCTCATTCATTATAATAATATATGTATGATGAATAATTAAATATTTCTATCATGTTATCATTACAAATAGAAGAATATTGAAAAATCCACTGCTATATTACCGAGCTAATATTACAATGAAAATTATATGTATTTATATATATATGTATTTTCATAAGATTTAAAAATTCATTAAAAATAAACTAGGTACCAAACTTTATATTAAGTGTTTTTGCTATCAATTTTTGTCTTAAATTCAAATCAATACAATCAAATCAATAAATTATCTGGATTTACAACGAAAAATAATATTGATTTTTAATATAGGTTTTTAACGTTTATTTTTTTATTTTTTTTTTGTAACATATTATTATAATTTATTTTACAGCATGATAGAAATTTTGTGTAACAGCAGATTTTTTGAAAACAGAGATAAATGTAAAATATTAAACAATTATAATCTACTAAAATGTAAATCTATTTAAAAGTTTAATATTTGTATACGCTTTTGGAAAGCGTTTTTCTGACCTTGACGTTAAATAAATGAATTAAGAACCTCTAAATTGTTTGATGTAACATAAAATTATCGTCACCTCGAATATACTTTGAGACAGAATAATTATTATTTTATACACTGAAATATATGAACAAAAATAATAGTATAATATTTTATCTCAAAGTCTCTTCGATATTAATTATTCCTATAAATACCTATTATGTATTAAAATAAAGTACATGTTTCAAAAAGTATCCGTCTTAACTGTAGTATACACTGTCTTAAAGTATTAATGTTCGTTACATAATTAAAATAGTTTTCTTAAAAAGTTGTTTTATACATGTTATTATATAATATCGAACAATAAAATATTATTTGTGTCTAATGTATAAAAGATGATTACAATATTGTGTTACAAAAATAATAAAAATATTCAAATATTATCGTGAATATATTATATCATTAGGTATATAGTTATTCTTGGCTGTTTTTGAAATACGAAATTAGAAATTCCAATCACACTTTATATAATTATTATGATCGTTTCATGCTTTTAGTGTGTACATATCATTAAACGAAGTATTAATTACTAAAAATAACATAATATAATATTATTACGACCGTTTATTAAAACATATTTATTTCATCGCTTAGCGATGTGTCTGAGCATAAAACAAAACAAAAACATAATAAAAATTAAAAATTTTAAAACGTACAGCACAAAAAAAAATGTTTTCAAACCATTTTAAAATTTTAAATGACAAAAATATAATGTAAGTATAAACGGTTTAAATATAAATCGGGTGATTTACCGATGAAACAGTGGTTAATGCTCGCATCCAATATTCTTAAGTAAAGCGTGTTCGGAGATAAAATTCACCTATAAGCACCTGTACCTATATGACACAATGTTTTAAAAAATTAAATGGAAAAAAAGCGGTTAAATTTATTTTATTATTATTATAAAATATTTCACAAAGAGATAAATACTATTTTTTATCGAAATAGTAAGTTTAGAAGTGCACTAATTTAAAAACAAAAAATATTTTACGATGTATAACTTTCTTTAGTTTGTTTTTAACCGGATCTAATACCTTATATAAATTTTTTTACAACATTTTCGGAAACTTTTTTATTGAATTTACAAATAATTAAATATGTACTTTAACAAACTATAATACGAATATTTTTAATAGAAATTCGAACAAAAACGAATTTTGTCGAGAATACAATGACGTAACATAATTATAAATTACTATGTAGAAAGTTATACTTACAATAATTATTTTAAAATCGAATTTCTCAGAAACGACGGAATAGTAATCATTATATAAAATGTATTATTATTATGATGTAGGCAAAAATAAAACAGTAGGTACGAATCAATTCAATTTATATTTTCCAATTATTATTTTATATAAGCTTCTGTAAAATACTATATACATAGCATTTGATAGTTTGTTATAAATAGCATTAAATAACTGTTCCGATAAAAATAATAAATAATAATCTTTTAAACCATAGGTATTTAATTATGCGAGTAGAATATCAAATTATATTCTCCGCTGTATACGTAAACAAATAGTTAGCCGAAATTTTTGCAGGTATGTGTGATCCTCTTGTGTTTTTAACAGCTATTATACTAAACATTAATATTATTATTCATCAAAATTTTAGGAAAATGTTGTTGTTTATTATTAATTATTATTATTATAATTATTTATGGTCGAAACTATTTGAATCCTAAATTTTATAGAAATACATTTACGTATTTATATTATAACTTTTATTTAGGTATAAAATATTAGTTTTAGGTTTAATATGTTTATCTACTAACTACTGTATACTTGTTTAAAACGATTGATGACTTTTAGTAAGTAAACATAATATTACGATATAAATATTTAAAAAATATATATGTTTGTGCAATATTACACTATTACTTTATAGTTTTTTGGAAAATTTATACTTGAAACAGTTGAAACATATACATAAGTAATGACGTTAAAAGTAAACAAAATAATAACAACAAAAAAAAAAAAAAACGTAAAATGAGTCATTAGAAATAAATATAACTATATTATAGTATAAAATTTATAAAACTCTTAAATTTAAATGAAAAAAAATACTTTATTTTAAATTATATTTCATATAATATGAATACGAATAGAAAACAATTTTTTTGAATAATAATAAATTTAACAACATCAATTTATTAAATTAACTTTACAGATTGTTATTGATTCAAAAGTCCCAAAAAAGTATTTGTTGGCGTTAAGCCACTGCAGTCCAATGTTTCAATATATTTTTATAAAGTGAAAAGTTTTATTAATTTTTATTTCTGAACTTTTGGAATTGGCCCATTTTCTCTTTATTAAATATTATTTTACTTTTATCTATAAACCTATTATGCTACTTCAATATCTTATTTATTATTTTAAAAATATGACATATAATATGTTACGATAAATGTATAGGCAACCACTGCCCGATTTAAATGGTCAATGTAGACAATTATAAAAATTATGTTGTATAAATTATAGTATAATTTATTTATTATATATGTAATTAGGTAGTTATAAAAATATATAATTGCAACAAGAAAATAATTGATAAATATTTTTTCCCTCTGTCGTACTAATTTCATAAAAATTATATTTTACTATAATTACAAACTATTAAAAATATGATAAAATATTAACACTTAATTACAGGCAAATTTGTTAAATACAAAGATATATGTTTAAACAATATTTTAAAGATAGCATTATATTATCCTTAAATTATAAACGACTACCTATTATCAATATTTTATAAATATATTAAGACAGTTTATTTCATATTTTCACAGCCAAGATTTACATTGACCCATATCATAATATTATGTTCTATTTTCATACTAATGTTGACGATAATATAGAAAAATAATATTCAATATAATAGGTACAGATGAGTATCCTATACCTATTTACTAGTCGCAATATCTTTACGAAAAATTTAAATGTTTAAATGCAGTTTTTTTTCAAATTATTATTTAGACAAAGGACTATAAGTATTATAACCTTTATTTTATTTTTTTTAAAAATAAGTCTCATGAAAAAATAAAAAAATAATTTCATTATTTTTCAAGGTATGTAAAATTTAAATATAGCCATTTTAATGAATATATTTATAAGAGAATTTTGATGTGTCGATCTCTTAATTTATTCAAGATTTAGGAATTTTTTACATTTAATGGAGAAATAATAACCCTAATGTAATTATGATAAGTGATACATTTTATAGATTGATAATAATTTTTCGATAAATATTGATAACGGAGTAACAATACAAGACAACAACAACTGTTAAACCGTGGTAATCACTGAGAGCGTTCATGATAAAACAAATTTTACGTGCCATGATAATTAAATATTAAATTATTAAAAATAATGACGTCAGAAATATCATTTCCCGAATAAATATGAAAAATTCCTAAAAATCGAAATTAAATTTAGAGATCGACACATAAAAATTCTCATATAAATATACTCTTTAATATGTAATATTAAAGTAATAAAGGTAATATCATAAACCAATGCTTAAATAGTAATTTAAAAAATACTACATTCAAAAATTTTAATTTTTCGCGAAGATATTGCAAATAGTAAATATATCTGGGACACCATGACACCTATAGCGTTACTAATTAGTAGAAACACATATAAATTGACTATAAAATATGTTACATTATAATAAAATAATTGTTATCAATTACCGAAATTTATTATTAGCATGATTATCAATTTTATGGGCAGTTTCAAAATTAACGAATATCTAGATTGATCATGGGCTATAGGCATGAGTTTAAAAGTTACAGTAAAGTAAAACATTATTTTATTCATTTGTAATCTTTTCGCGTTTTATTTTTAATTTATAAATTTACCATTAGTCCAATAGCAAGCAAGATTCAGAACTAAATTAATACAAATTTACCAACAATAATCTATAAAGAATCCTCAAGGGAGAGCTATTTATCCTATATAAATGTTTAAAATAAACCGATGACTATGAAAACCTTTATTAAAAATTAACAATCCATAGTCGTGAATGAAGGGAACGTGGGAGGAATTTATTCTGCCCGACAAACTATCAAAGTCTTTAGAATATTTTAGATTTTTGCATTTAATAATACATTATTTTAATATATTTAAATTATTGAAGTAAAAAATATTACATTTTTCTTTTAATTAAATGTCTTTTACCTCCCTTCCACTCACTACATTGTTTCTAAAATAATAAGTTTTTGAGAAGATTTCTACAATATAGTTAAAACGAATGACTTTTAAAATTCATTGTTTAAAATTGTTCATAATGTAACTCATTAAATCAAATGGTTTTTATATTAAATTTATATTTAATATTTAAACTAAATTTATCATATTTATCACAATACTAACACTATACAGTGATATGAAATATTTAATATCAAAATAATACGATAATTCTATAATACTTTTTTAAAACAGTTTCATTTTCTCCAACTTTATTTAACTTTATGATGCTACGAATACCATTCTAAACTGAAGAATGAATATAATATTATAGTAACATAATAATAGTTTAATTCATGATTTATGATAAATATTTTAAATTATTTTATGATTTACTTTACTCTGTATGATGTTGAACATTTTAAGACCTTTTATCTACAGTTCCAACTGATATACGCAACTATCGGATATTTTAGAGTACTTACATGTTTCAAGAATCAATTTATTTATACTGCTATATTGGCAAATAATTTGTCCAATAAGTATATTTATTCCTGTATAGTGAACGAGATCTCCTTATATGTAATCAGTATACCACATACTACAAACGGGTAATGGGCAGAGTCCTACTATTTTAGTATATGCAATTGAAGTACCATTTATATGCATATACATCTCATCCATCTGTCTACAAAACATTTGTAAAGTTTCTGACCAAAACGTTCGTCAAACTTAGAAATGAACAGAATGAAAAAAAAATTAAAAGATATAATGATAAATCGTTTTGTTGAGTAAATAGCTTGGTGAAATATCACAAAAAAACAAAATAAAACGAATCTTGAAACAAAATGTATTATTAATATTTGTTTTTTGTTGTACGACATTTATTTAATTATATAACTAATTATGTGCGATAAAACTATGTTTGATATATTTTTTATTTGTTTGTTATTTAATTAAAATAATATATTTTTCGACGAATAGAATTTGATTGATTTCTAATAAAAAAAATAAAAAAATAAACGTAAACGAATCATATAGATTTATCGAGTTCACGAATGGCACTTTATATCATCGTTATTATTATTAATGTATCACCGTCAAATCATCTTTATTATTTTGTATTCTCGGTAAAATGTTTAGTGTTAAACATCTGACGACAAATGATCGACGATCGTATTACTATTGTACTGTCTAAATACAATGGGCACAAAACAATACCGTTCCGGCTTGAATGCTGTAATTATATTTTATGCGCAGATTGAACGGAGTTTGGCATTTAATATGGTAAGCGAAAGGTTTGCCAATAAAGTACTAAACAACAGTGTTTTGATCTATCCAATAATATATTCTATGACTACCTCGATTATAAAAATACTGTCAGGCATTTAATATAATAAATGTTCATCGGGGGTGAATGTCGTGGGCGTAAGTACTGTTTCACAAAAATACTAAAAAAAAAAACCCCTCCTATAATAAATGAAAATAATATATACGAATTTTGTACATAAATCAAATAATTGTTTGCTGAATCCGACTGCTCTCTATCCGAACGGACGACATTATTATTATTATTATTATAATACTGATCGCGGTTCTATAATATTTTATTTCCGTTTACGATTTAATCAAAAGGACTTCGACACAAGATTTAATCGTTGTGTCTCATACACGCGCTTAACATTTATTAATTGATTTTGCCAGTACTTGAACAAAATGGCACTATTAATTATTTAGTTTAGTTTATGAAATACAGATTGTAATTTAATTTTTCAAGATATTGTATAATATGATTTTTTTTTCAATATATCAAAAGATCAATATTTCACAAGACACGTATTCTAATAAAGGTTGATAAAATAATTTAAAATAAAAACGTTGACATTAATTATTGGTACAATAGATTACAATAATCTTCTAGTAATTAATTGAACAAATAAAAAAGATAGGATAAGATATTAAATAATATAGTAATGGAAGTTACATAGTTATGTAATGGAGTTTTTGTTTTATATAAAAGTTATTTGATTTTCATTCCATGAGGATGACTGCTGTTTGTATGACTATACTTTAATGTAGAGTCGCAAGGGATTTAAAATTTAAAAACACAAATCCCCATAGTTCAACCAATAGATTTCTATAATAATCATGTATAATCGATCCCGTTATAATGAATAATAGTACCTATGAAATATATTTTTTGTATGCAAATAAAATTATATCGATAGTTATTGAATAAAATATTTTTGTTCTATTTGTCACTTTCAATAGGTAGGCCAAATTAGTTAAGAATAAGACTATAGAGAATAAAAAAGAGAAAAGACATCAAACTTTATTTGGATTTATAAGTAACTTGATATTATAAAAATATCTACGGAGATCATTTATTTGAAATAAAATATACGTTTTATAGGTATTTTATACCAGGAGTTTTCAACCCTTATAATTCAACAATATTTTCTATGAAAATTAATTCTGCAGAAAGTGAAATGAAATCATAAGTAGGAATCCGTCAGTTTGTAGATTTTTACAACATTCAATATCTATAAGTCCTAAATCGTTTTTTTTTTTTGGTAAAAACAAATAAAGGTGATGCGTTAAAATATTATGCACAAACAGCCATTAGTCCATAACTACGTAAATATTTTCAAAATATCGAATATTGATTCAGTGATGATTTTAACTGGGGAATAATAGACATTTATCCAAATTGTCCCTACATTGTCATAGAAAGTAAGTAAGTAACTCTATAAGACAACAACTGTTAGACCGTGGTAAGTACTGGGAGCGTTTACGATAATATTGATAAAATAAATTTTACGTGCTATGATATTTATATATTAAATTATTAAAAATGATAACGTCAGAAATATAATCATATCTCAAATAAATGTAAAATATTCCTAAAAATCGAAGTCTTGATTAAATTAAGTGATTGAAACGTAAAAATTCTCGTATAAATATACTCGTTAAAATGACTATCTTTTAATTTTACATAAATTAAAAAATAAATAGTTTATTTTTTCATGAGACATATTTTTTTTTTTTAAAAAAAAAGAAAATAAAGATAATATTATAGTCAGTTGCCTAAATAATAATTTGACAAAAACCGCATTGAAAAATTTTAATTTTTCGCGGAAATGTTGCAAATAATAAATAGATCTGGAACACCCTATATATATATATATATATATGTGTGTGTGTGTTATATGCATGTGTTTGGAATTAAAATAAAAAATAATTAAAAAAATAGTTTCAATGCTCTATTTATTTGAAATGTACTCTATAACATATACTAAGAGGCCCTTTACAACGATCGTTTACTAAGCGCCCTTTCATTAAACCACTAACTCCGTGCCACTGCATGTATTATATGAATGTGGTTATATAATCTACGACCTGGTTGGGTCATCGAATGTGTAATAATATGATTGTACCGTTATAATATATTATTATTATTATTTTCGACCAACCGACTGATCAATCGGTTAATTTCTAGCTGGACGCTGATGGCACTGATGGTGTTTGTCGACGAGACGGGAAACAGTTGCCAGACTGATTAATCTGTTATTTATGTAATGACATTAATACCCCGTACAATATAATAATATATACGCATATAGGTATACCGTCAATACTCAGAGTAAATTAGCAAATCGTCTATCGACTCCGCAGCACGTTGATTGGACCCAATAATCCATTGGAAAACTAACGCACGAATAATAATAATAACTGTGATAACAATTATATTTCTAAAATACATCTGACGTCAAAACCCGCGAGTCCTTTATCAGCGACCGCATATACTTACAGGTCTAGTGGCGTAATTACGGTGGGGAGGAGAGGAATATGAGGGTCGTATTCACCTTTGATCTTTTTTTTTTTTTAATTAATTCTTATGTAATATTTTTTAGTTTTGTACCTATTTTATTTAATTATAGTATTATACATGTAGAACAAAATTGAAAACCAAATTAGTAATAAAAGTGGGAAAGTCGATTTTGGACATTCCTCCTTTGTCCCTTCGGTCCTCGGAGAAATGAGTTTATTGTAATTAAGATTTAAATGCAATGATATTCCATAATAAAATACTATTCTGAGCAAAACTCAATATAATACAATATATTATACTTATAATACGGTCCAAAATTTTACCATGTGAGTAAACTACCTATGAGAAAATTCAAAAAAATTTACAAGTCCTTGGCTTCAAAATTGCATTAGTTTTCGTAAAAAATTTATGATTTCCTTGAATTTTTCGTTATTTTTTGATAATTTTTATTCTCCCAAGGAAAAACTTTTGAAAAATTCTAAAAATGAGATAATTAAAGTACCAACTAGATAAAATTCTCTACCGAATTTATACTCTTTCATCGTAATCAGATTATTATTTCTACCAGAAAAAATGTTTTCATACATAAAAAAAAAACATTTTTGTAAAACTAATACATTCCTTGCTTCGCTAAGAATCTAAAATTACCTTCGGTTTTGTGTGACATGTGGGTGAAACTAGAAAATGTTTAACTCGATTTCAATATTTTATAGTTGTTAAACAAAATAGTATTGTGCATTTGTATATTATACCTACTTTGTTGTCTGTTTAATTTTTGTTTCGATTTACCTATACTCATATATTTATAATCTGTTAACTAATATGGAATCGAAAACAAATTCAACCATATTAAATCATATTTAAAAAAAAAGTCGTTTTAATGAAGAAATCAAAAATGTATATAATAATAAAGTAAGAATACAGAAAATTCAATTTATAATTTAATGTTATAAAACAATAACATATAGTTACTCGAAATAATTGTTTTAGTGTAGAGAAAATTTGAGTCATGTATATCCTTCTCCTAGACCTAGGAGTCCTAATTACGCCACTGTTACAGGCGTTATAATTTCGCGTCAAAATTGCACGAGAGTAGTACATCGGTATTATGATATATAAATAATTTCATTCGTATTCGTGTGTTTTCCATTTAAATCTCACGAATTAATAATTATATTAATTCATTTTAATCTTGCGATAATTATGTAGTAATCGAAAAGGCGTGGGTGACTGCAAAGCAGAATATTCAACTTTGAACTAGAAATCATAAAATGTATAAATATATGATACATGTAGATCTGTAGCTATAAGGTCTGTAAGAATAATCTTTACCGGATCAGACCTAGAGCTATATATAAAGAAAACTGTTTCCTAACCTCCATCACATACAAAATGTAAATAATTAAATTAAACCCAAAGATCCATTTCGATTCAAACACAGTTATACACCAGTACTTAGTTCAATATTAGAGTATATTAAAAGTATCACATACAATTAATTGCTTATAATCAAATAGTACAATTTACTTATTTGTAAATCTAAATTTTAAATTGATTTGTTTTTGTAATTTTGTTCATCAATTCACGCCTACGAAGTAAAGTTAAGTAGTAAAATATTGTTACCTACCTTGCTATTTTTCTTAAAGCAAATCTTATAAAATCTCTATTATGTGTATTTTGTTGGCAATCGAAATTGTTGATGTTGCCTTTGTCTTAACTGCTGCTGTATTAAAATAAATTAAATAGTTTTGCTTCGCTTTGTGTGTAATACGCTGTATTACTATTATATCACTACTACTTCTCTTGCCAAACAAAATAAGAGAGCCAATATTTGTTGAACGGAAGTTGTTGATGAGGTTGTTTTGATTTTTATAGAAATTTTCATGATATATGGAGCTTATGTATATACAGCCTTTGTAAAATTTAAAAATGATCAAGATATATGATGATTTCGTCCAAAAAAAGCGTGATTCAACAAAGTAAAATAATACCTACATCCCTGTGACGTGGCGAACTACTGTAATACATGCAGCAGATATTTGTTTTTACCCACCCATACCAACTTTTAATCATCAATACATAATAATCTATAGTATATATTTATAAACAAATTATAAGACTTACTACTTTGTTAATAAAACGTTTTTGTTTGGATTATATTAATAATATTTATTTGATCAGATCTATATTTCATTCATATCATCTAATACATACCAAAAAATGTTGAAGAAGCAATTGCTCCTTAAAAACCTATTCACCACATAATTGCTACAACCGTATTATAACTAAGATAATATTATGATATATGTATATTACTAAATAATTGTGTATTAATAATATTAAAATATTCAAATTAATAACATATTAATGTTATCTTATTTGGTTAAACTATTATTGACAAATTATTGGACAAATGTTTACTAGCTGGCCATGCGTTTAGTCGAAAAAAAAATTATAACAATATCGCAAATACAAAAACAATAGTTTCGATAAACTCGTGCCCGAGAAATATTTAATTTGCTTTGCTAAGAATAAATATATATATATATATAATATAAAATAATATTATATTATAGGTTTTATTATCAACACGATTACAATATTTTGTACCTTGTAAATTAAATACGAACCGCAGCTATTACGCGATTAAACGTCTACAATATTATTGTTTTCCCGTATAAATCCCCTTCGTTTAGTGCACGTATAAATCTCCGGTAAGACCTATTCGGACTTATGAGCGTATAAATTCGGATCGTGTTAAATCGCCCCCGGTCTATCTTCACCATACATTGGCTTCGTTCCGTCGGTTTTCCAATTAATTTCCCTACGAATCGCCATTCGACTTGATTCACATAATTTACGATAATATTATTATAATAGTTCACTTACAAACACAACGCAAGAACAGAAACCGATGACTAACAATTGCCGGCTACAATTAAGACTGAAAAAAAAAAAACTGTTAAACGTTTAAAAAAATGAAACTGAACACTCGCGAGACTTAGTTAACGCTATAATAATAATTTTATGTTTTTCAAGTTTTTGTGGGGTCCAAAAGTGGTAGTCTGATGAAGGGAAGCGGGATAAATCGTATCGTATGTTTTTAAAAGGAGGCAACAATATCTATCATGTTTTATAATGATTTAGAAATTAAACACAAGCCTTATATCACCTGTCAAACTTATAACAGATCGTAATTGCATGATATAGTATCTATTATTATTATGATTTAAGTTTAAGCATATTCTGATAAAAATCATCTATTGTCATGATATTGGATGATTCTGGTCCAAAAAAAATATGATTCATTATCATAATTATAATGTACCTCGATTGTAATGAGTCATTTCAATGTTAAAACTAAAAACAAATTTATTAGGTAATCAACACATAAATCGTTCACAAAACAGTCAACTATCGAAAATACGAAGAGAGAAAAATAATTCAATTTACCGAATTGAGTAAAAATATATTTTTAAGGAGATTTTTTATTTGATTCTTAGACTTTTAAAAAAACTCACAGAGATATTATTATGTAAATTACGACGCGAAATCGGTTATTAGTCATTACAATATAAACGTCACAAAGAAGTGGTCTTATAATATTATATTATTTTCCGCAAACGCGAAAGAGAAATAATAACTTAGTTTTAGAAGAAATGACGAATCCTCTCCGTTAATGTTTGAGATTAAACTTTTTACAATTATTGTTTGAAAGTTTAAAAATCTTCCAGATGGAAAAAAATGTAATAAAATATCATATTATATAAAAAAAAATTATTTTCATCGGGAAAACTTTATTTATATTTTTTATGTTTAAACAATTTTTTCGAGAGTTAAGTGTCCAAAATTAAATTTTTAAATTTACCATATTTTCTACGGATTGAGACGTCAAGATGACGTAATGATTTGCGTAGAACAAACGCAAAAACAAACAGACGTACACGCGTAGGATGCGGCTCACCCACATACAGCAGTGCAAACAATTAATATGCTTTGTAGTCTATAGTTCTATATACACGCAAAAACGATTTACATTTCTTACGAAATTTCTTAGTTTGGGTATTTGTTACTGTGACATAGTACAATGATAATACACATTTGTCGATTTAACCGGTTTTATTTTTTTGTTACCATTTAATTTTTATACGATGAAACGTAGAGAAAATAATTATTACGATTTGTATTAGACTCAAATTAATAACGTGAAAACAATAAAATCAATTTTTAATATCCAGTTAATTGCTGATAAAAATCGCATTTAAAATAAACCCGTATATTGTATATATTAGTATAAAAAATTTAAAAAAAAAAAAAAAAACGTATTATTATTCGATTCTCTGCACCGAAATATTCTGTTCATTCACCATCAAATTATTAGTTACTATTTTGCAAGATCAGATATCTTGACCAATCTAGTATTATAATATATTAATAATCACACTTTTAGTTGTATTTTCTTTTTCAAATGAATTTCCAACTGCAGTTATGCTACTAAAATTTGTGTAAAATAATAATAATAATAATAATAATACTATTATAATTATTAAAACCATGTGTATTGCGTGATAACGAAATGAATCTATCATTTTGTATAATGTAAACATACAATTTAGTTCGTATCGAGGAATAAACATATTATTATACGAGATAAAGTACGGCTCTAGGCATAATAACACGACATGAATCGTGAAACGAACCTTTATATTATTATTATCTGTTCCCTCACTTGTGTGCACGTGTGTGTGTATTATGACGAAAAGCTCATCGGAATTTACGCGAACCGGCATTGATGTGGTGGTTATATAGTACCTATATTATATGCTTGTACAGTTTATACTTTAAGTCGATTCGCAACCGTATACTGCGTATGTGGTATATATAATGGTATATTTAACGTATAAGTATGAGTGTGGGCAAAGCCATGACTGACGAAATGAAAGTAAAACAATATCTCACACACATACACACACACACACACACTCGTTCTCTTTTGTGATACTTTTGTAACGGTATAAATCGATAAGCCGTTTAACGCTGTCATACATATGTGGAAAACTCTGTGGTTTTCGTAGACGATTAAAATGATGTACCTATACAATATTATATAGCTTCACCCGTTCTTCGGTAAATGTATTATTTTATAATATAATAATATAACGTTCCATATATTGTGATAACAATGTAATTATAAATTTCCCGTATCGTCGGTGCCTTTGTTTTTGCATTGATTTTATAATCTCAAGCGCATTTTATTGTGTTGCTCGTAAACGTAGTTATAAATGAATTTTTCAAATGATATACAATAACATCATTCATAAAATAAAATAAAAATATCTTTTCGTTGCACTATTAATTATTATAAACATTCGATTACAATATAATGTAAAACGTTAATCACCGAGTCATTTTTTATTATCTTGCATAAGAGGCCATGGTGTGTGTGTATATTTTTGGGCACACTCTTATTTTGCTTATGAGTTTCCGCGTACCATTTATGTTACATTGGAGTTTTCACCAAAAACATTAAAGTGTACCTGGGTTATAGGTACACGCAAATAGAATTTTCAACACCGAAAGTTAATTCGTAGCCCATTGGTCAAATTAATTTGCAATTAGAAATCTTAAAAGCTCAATTGGATTTTGATTA
The DNA here is from genome assembly GCA_013282895.1 of Eriosoma lanigerum. Classification (NCBI taxonomy): domain Eukaryota; kingdom Metazoa; phylum Arthropoda; class Insecta; order Hemiptera; family Aphididae; genus Eriosoma; species Eriosoma lanigerum. The sequence continues at coordinate 46,158,365 of CM023358.1, forward strand.
TTTTATTTGGTCAGTAGCAAAAATGATTGATTTTTTTTTTGTTAGCCACGATGGCAATCGGATCATGTACCTACAAAAAGTGGTACACACATGTTAAAACCCGTCATATCTCCGTAACTATAATAAAATGACTCGGATAGTAATTTAATCTAATATTGTTTTCGCATTGATATTTTAATAATAACCTGCAGTAGGATCGTGACGGTTTTGCAAACTATTATGTAAAGAAATATTAAAAAATTACTAATAAATTTAAATTGAAAAGAGGATACGTATTTGACGGCTATATCAAGAAGCGTAATGTGTACGTATTGTAGTGAAGTACTCTTGAAAAGTCATTATTTGAAATCGGAAGAAGACAAGAAATCCAGATGGCCCAAAACTTTGAGGGCGGTAAAACTGACGTCCGACTAACTTTATGCGGTACTTAGAGAGAAGATAGATTAAGATCATTAGAAATACTCTCTAAAATAAACTGTCTACTTGAGTTTGAAAGTTAACATTTAAACATTCACGTCCATTAGATTTCGCAAAATAGTGACGTCTCGTATGATTAGTGATTGTTAAAACGAAATTGATACATTAAAATCGAATTTAATTATTTTATCGTTTCAGGATAAAATACATTTATTTTTGTAAAACTAATAAAAAATAACTCTTTACAAAATGTGCATTTTTTTTTCTAACGAAAATAAGTTTCGTGTAATGTACTCTTAAATTCCTAATACATCGATTAAAAACGTAAAATCGCAGCAGATCGTGGCGAATGTATTTTTCCGCACAGCTTCCGGTTCGAAAACAATTCCGTGTTGTATATTCCGGATATATTTGATATTTATATCGAACACGCCCATAAGAATAATATCACGATTCGATTTGATAAATTATGTTTTTACCCACTCGCCGTTACCGCACACAGTCGACGCCGTTTTGTCATAATAATTATAATAGGTAGGTAATAATAATAACACGATTCGGACTACGGATCGTAAATACTTCGTAATCAGTTTTTATCGAAACGCTAAAAAAATAATAAATATATATCGATAGCACAACTTGGGTGTGGTGAACTCGATACTCAGATACCGCCCGATTCACGTATACAATGCGCGCGGATTTAAATGTTTTTGACAAAGCGACATTTAAGTCCTCCTGTATTCATTCCATTTTCCCACCCACGATCTCCCCCTCCCCTTTCCACCGGACCGTACACGTACACGGGGACTTATAATAGGTATTATTCGACATAACAATATAACATCGAAAAACAATCGTATATATATAATAATATAATAATTATGGTCTGCAGTCGATCGCGATAACTCGTTTAAATTGCACATTTCCGTTCGATCATCGCTATTATAATATTATATTAAATTATATTATTTCATTGTTGAAATCAACGGCCGCATTCAACAATACGAATATAATATTATTATTATATAATATTATCGTTATAATAACGTTATTCACGATAATGTTGGTACGCTTTAATAAAAAATTTTTTTTTTTTAAAAAAATACACTCCGAAAATAAAATATATTATTATATTTTATGAACGTAATTTGTAGATTCGTTATATTGTTGTAGGTATAAAGAAAAGTGTTTCCCAAAGTGAGCGATATCGGTCCCTAGAGGATGATAGAATAGTCTTAAGGGGACGATGGTAGTTGTATAACTGATTAGGAGCAAATCGTTATCCACCGTTTGATGAGAGCATTGGCCTAAAAAAGTAGTAATAATATTTTTTTATTATTATTATTATTTTTTTTTTTTTTTGTTATGAAGAGACGTACAATTATATTTTATTTTTAAATGGTCGGTAAGAGAAACATTTTTGGGAACCAATGGCATAGAACATTACACGAACCAAGTGTAGTGATGAAATTGAATTTAGATGAAAAACACGAGAGAATTTTTAATTTTTCAATAATTAGCGTATATAATTTAAGATTTTCTTTGATGGTTTATAATCTTAAAACTCAATGTGACAATATAATTATTCTGTATTTTAATAGAAAGGTAACGGATTCTCTTCGATAAGTAGAACACAATATATTGAAAAACGATTTTGAAAACTACATGGTATAAATGTATTGATTTTCGTCGTCGTCGGAAAAATCGCGAGCAGTCGGTTGCAATCAAACGTAAACGAGAGTTCGACGAAAGATTTTATTATTATATTATTACACCGACGAACATAAATATTATTGTTGTTACACCGTTCAGATATACGTGTTATTGCATAAATATATATATATATATATATTGACCTTCTGCTTCAGTCGAATTGATTGGAAAACTCGCCAATCGATTTTTGCTCGTTCGTAAAGTTCATCGTAACGATAGGTTTATGAGCATAATCATTATATAGTTTTGATATTATGATATTATTGTGTGAAAATCAGAATTCGAAAGGACAAAAACCGCGATATTTTGTATTTTTTGAGCTCACTCTGCATAACGAATACGCACTAATATACGAAGTACTATGATGTGTATACAATAATAATATTATGACGTAACATTTTGGTAGGAGGGAAAATGTAACGTATATTATACGAAAATAATAATACCGTATATGATAATATTATATTTCGATGGCATTCGTTCCGCTACCAGTGTACGTAGTATACCGCGACAACGGTTCTGGTATACGTATAATATTATTTTCAAACGCAATTTTAAACGTCATCGTTCGCGTTGAACACTATATCTAAACGGCATACACATAATAGTATCTACCTACCGCACCAGAAAGTTTTTACGACCTTTTGGCGACGGTAAATTTAAATATTTATATTACTACCTCGACGATTTAAAACTAAATATTATATTTATATATTGTATAAGAGAAGCATAATAATATAATACCACATATATTATAGTGGTACTACATTATTATAATATGCATGTTTCGTATTTTTCGGTTCGTTTTTTATCATCACACGGTGCATCCAAGGATCTATAAAGAAGCAGGCGAGAGTAACGAAAATATATTTTTCTTATCTATTGAGCGTATATTACTCTGTGTATTTATTTTTGATATATTTTTTTTTTTCGCAACGATCATTAACCATTTATTATTTATCAATCAAACTTAAATGTATTTCAATATTATTTTTTAAAATTAAAGTGACAAATAACTTCACTTCAAATGTTTACCATAATTCTTATTCATTTCTTCTAAAACCATAGAATCATAGTATTTTCTCTCAAAAATATAATTTTTCTACTCGAACAAAAAAAGTTCATAAAATATTTCTTTTTATTGAACATTTAAAATAGGAAAATAAAAAAAAAAATTAAACTAAACGAACAAAAGGTATATTATCTAGGATCGTGGATGTATATTATTATACTATATTATATAGATATTATAATTTCAAATAAAAGTACACAATATACTAAAATGTAATTTACAATACAAATTTGAAAACTTTTATAGAACGAATCTAGATATAGGCACTTTAGAAGTCAGCAAGAAAAGTAGAATATGTAAATTAATCTCTTCTTTATAATATAGCAAAAGTTACATTGAATAATTTTTAAAAAATGACTGCACCTTGTTACGTAGGTAACTAGTATATACTAGTTTCGTTTTAAATGTCTGCTGCGAAACAAAATTGACACATTGTTTGTTTCATTTTCCATTTAAGTAATATTAGTTAGTGCATTCAACAATATCCACTCAAACATAATCAATTACCAAAACAGGTAGGTTAGATATTTTAACCGAGACTATTTGAATAGATTATAATCTTTTCCGATCACAAATAATTATTATTTAGTAAAATAGAAAACTATCCTAAAGTTTAATTATAAATTGCACGTGCAGTCACATCAACAAAAGATTCTGAACAAAATTCTGTGTTGATTCATTTAATATTAGAATATAAACAATGTTAGATTATAATACTGATGTTGGGTGGAATAAAATATCTTTAAATAATTCGCTGAACAATAATCTTTACATAAAAGTTCATTATATTTTAAAGGTTCGTTAAATTTATGTAAACTTCAAAATAATTTATAATCGTAATCTGAAGTAAAAATTAATGTTTAATAAAAATATATTGAGGTCCATTTACATCAAAATTTAATACTTATAGACTATATGGTACTTAATATAATGATTGAAAATTATAATAATACGTTAATATAAATCACATATTTATATTTGTAAATTTGAAACCTCGTTAAAAATAATAAATATACTGGAAATAAATAAATAAAATATTGAACTTACCGATTTCTTCGTAAAAATTATAAATTTTAATAACCCTTTTATACAACTGTTATCGAACTAAACACAATTTACTGTGTAAGGTACTACGATGTTACTTCCAATAATTTAAAACAATAATGATATTATATACAATTTTGTTGTGTCCGTCTAATTTTAACGGAAGATATATTCGCAAAATCATACCACGCAAATCATAAATTATAATAAATATTAATTATTAAGAAATTTAGAGAGAGATAATTTCCTTGTGAATTATATAACTATTTTGTGACATATCATTTATAAAAATATAGTTTTTTCACAAATATTATGGAATCCAATTTTTTTTTTTATTTTATCATTATTCTCTATTCTCAATTTAAACTTGTAGACCATTTTTGTGTCTCACCGTTTGTTTAATGATAGGAAATTGACAGTAAGAAAATAAAATTATATTTGGTTCAAAAGTTTTTGTATTTTTTGAATTTTTTATTGTTGCTCATTTTTATTGGGAAGTTATTAGTGATTTTAATAAAAATGTACTTAATACGTTTATTAATATTTAAATAAGGCCTTATTAACTAAAGTTTTGAAATGGAAATTCTTATTTCTAAATTATTAAAATATCATCTTCTACATAAATAACAAATAAGTATAGTAGTTATTAATTTATTGATTAATATTTGCATAATAATTTTAACTCTGTATTACTATTATTTTATTCATTTATTACATAATACTACAGCGTTTAATTTTATATTATAAATTCAATATTTATAGAACTTACTAAATATATTTTTTTTTAATATAAAACTATATAAACTGTATATAATCTATTTCGTTCAATTAAAACTTTCGTCGTTATTTTTATGAAAGTATATTAAATATGTTTAATAACATTGATCATGAGAAGATTTGAAGAAATTACAACCACTTGAAATAGTCCTGTTAATACATTTCTTCGTTCAAGAGTATACGAAACAACAAATTGGATCAATATAATTTACAAAGCTTTTAATCGAGTGAATGTTATATTCAAACACTGATTAAGACTTAAGGATAAGGACAATAAAACACAATTTGTAAAAACAATTATGGCACATATAATATTATATTTACATTCTTAATTATTAGTGGTAATACAAGTTATTCGAAAAGTTTATAATTTGTTGATAGGTACTTAAAAAAAAAAAAAAAAAAAAAAAACAAATAATAATACTTTCTTTATTTTTGTAAAAAATACAAAACAAACAACATCAACGTTAAAATTTCTTATATATATATATATCAACTTATATTATTACGGTTACTTAACCTTAAATAATTTAAATATTCATATTGAAAAACAAAACACATTTTATGATTTTCTGCAACAAATAGTATTTATAACGCAATAATAATATTTATTTAATTTACATTCGTCTTTGAAAATTATCTCAGTCGTCCTAAAATGTATTCTCATAAATAGTAAACCAAATGATACAAAATTTAAAAAAAAAAAATGTTTAGACGACACACAAATCGATAATATATACTTAATAACGTGTGAAAAATGTATGATACTTTTAGACATTTTTAACAACACGGAAATTACACTATAATTTAATATATTTTATTTAAAGTACGTTTTTCGTTTTTCATCTTTTTTTAAAATTTTGTATTATAATATAATAATATAATAACTGTACAACAATAATAACGAGTTTATATTACAAACAATATATATATAATATTATAATTATAGATTAAATATTGGAAATAAATAGAGAGACACACACACACACACAGAGAGAGAGAGAGAAAGAGAGAGAGTAGAGAGAAATATAGAGCGATGGAAAAGAAACAATTCCAATTCATTGAAAAACAAATTGTGAAGTTTTGAGAGTTGAAAGTGTTTCACATCCACATCCGGAAGTTGGGCGCTTCTATATGTTGTATATTATATAATATGTATTTATATGTTATGTACACGACGTGTTTCGCTTGGGACTCAAACGTATTGTTTTTCATCTGGAGAAAAATATAAATGCATCATTGTCACGAGCATAGTATTTTAAGCAAATTGGTATGTATAATTTCGAGCGGGAAATATTTGGCATTAATGTCACGACTCGCAGTCACAATATAATATACTGCACTGACGCGGTAAAACGTTGTTTTCGAAAAATAAAAAGTAATGTCTAATAATATAATATATTGACTGATTATTGCAATTTGTCAAGCATAAAAAAAATATTTCCCGCCTCTTAAATGTAAACTGTCAGGACCATAATTCGTTCAGTTCACGTGGTAGTTTGACAAAATATTCGATGCGAAAAATATACAAAATAAATAAACAAACAAATTACGATATTGAGTTTCAGCGATTAATGTCTCTCGTTTGTCTTGAACAAATAATTTATTCGATTAATATAGTTGTTATAAGTATATTCAAAATATTTTACAATAATTTGTATATTGATATTATAATATATTTAAAAAATGTCAAATCCTTTTGACGTAAGTATAAAAATAGGAATTATTTATCTATAGTCGAATGCCGAATGATTTATGGTTTTATGTACAGATAAATGATTAAAATATAAATGTCTGAGCGTATATACAACTGTATATACACAACAATAATTTCTGTAGTTATTTAATTCGTAAAAAAAAAAAAAATTGACAATTGATTTTTTTTTTATATAAAAAATATATTTAATTTTTCCAGATTTTATCAATGATTTCATATTTATATATTAATTACGATGATAAAAACACGATAAGTAAACTTACCGAAAACTTTCTCTGGGACGTTTTAACAAGCAGCGTGGGCAAACGTTTAATTTTTCCTACGTGCCAATTACTCTACACATATCCACCGGAGTCTCCTAAACAAAACAAAACAAAACAAAAACAAAAAAACAATCGTATTAGTTATTATATTTATATGGGTATTATTTCAATATAGATTCGTATTGTGTTACAATATTTGATCAAAACTGATCGTTAAAAATACGAAAACTCGTATAATAATGCTCTTGACTTCTTATTTTATTTTGCATAGTAAAGACCGCCCGTGTATATAAACATAATATTATGTAGATTTTAACATCGAAATCGAATTTTTCATGTGCGAGTTCTGACACGAAAATCTAATTTTTCAATCGATATTATATAATACGCATAATATATTCTATATTATTTTAATGTTATTGGACTTGTACGTGACTTCTGAATACGCGATACACAAACAGCACGCCCACCGACCACAAGATATCGCGAACATTTATATAACTTTTAATGCACTCACCCTGCCACCGTTCTCCGGGTCGTGCCTGTTGTTTTTGTACTTTCCGACTGTTTTTACGGCATCCGGTAACTGAAACTGAAAACGGGGAAAAATATATGAAAACAAAAAAAAAAATCTTAAGCAATTTAGAGAAAGAACTACATATACTTAGATCGCGGTTTTTGGGTAACAGAGATAAATATATATATATATAAATATTTTGGAGGAAATCCTTTCGTCCGAGTCGAATTAATTGGAAAACTTGCTAAGTGGTTTTGTCGGTAGTCCGGACTAATAGTTTTACACGCCTTGGACCCGGGCTAACAACTATCACGATTATAGATACCTATACTGATCATACCGCATTTAATCGGACGCGAGATGATATTATATATTTATATATTATTATTATCATTATTATCATTGTATTGTATCAAATATCATTATAAACATTATCAGTAATACCTCGGTATCTCCTTAATCTCCTCGACGTTATTATAATAGGTAATAATTTGTTATTGTTAAAACGTCTGCGGTAGATTAGATGCATGTTTCGAGGACCGTAACAATATGAGCCCGACAAGGCGAATAAAGGATCAGACAGAAATGCGACGTCAAATCCACCGTCCGATTAAGTAAACTCTCGGCCGCGAAAACCGATTTTTCAACTATACCGCGTAAAAATTCTTACGGTTTTCTTTAACGTACACGTGCACTGGGCGATGATAACAATTTTCCTAATTTCTCGAACTACAGATAATTATGTTTATTTTTTTTTTTCACGGAAAACAAACGGTTTTTTATCAGCGGACGAGATGCGAACGATCGCTAGGATCCGGAAGAAATTTTTTTTTTCTCGAGTAAAATGCCCGAAGGAATCGCGTGTGAATATCTAAACAGCATGGTATTATAATAACATATATAAATATGTGAAGAAGTTTGGATAACTTCCTATTTATACGCTCGACATGATAGTATATATAACGTGTCTGATATTATATACTTATTTATAATGTGCATTTGTTTTTAAGCCTGGAGGTAATCTCAAAATGTTTATGCAGAAGGTAAACATCATATTAGATATTTTGACTAGTCATACTTATAGAGAAGTCTAAAGAAAAAACAAATGTCAGTTTACATTTAAAATTTATTCATGGACTATATTGAATTGTAGAGAAAATGGATTAAATAGTTTTCCTGAAAAGTGTTTGACAAATGATCATTGATCAACTAATTGGCTAACTAATCTGTGGAAAATACAATTGACAAAAAAGTTGAATCAAACTTATAAAAAAATAAAATAAAGTCGTACACGTTATAACCCCTTTTTTTAATGACAATTTATTTTGTCCATATATAGGGGGCAATAGGATTTATTATTTATAACATATACAAATCAAATCTTACGTATACAAAAAAAGGAATATGAAATAAAGGAAAGCCATCATAGAGAATTGTAAAAACGTCTTTGTTTTATTATTTATTAAGTATTGAAATATCAGTTTTTATTGTTACAACTGTCTCTGTGGAATATAGTCGTATAATATTAGCAAGGGTAAAAAATTGTCAACGAAATTGGATTTTGATCTTGTATTGATGCCTGATAAGCCATAGTCCCGATGGAGGATGACGGTTTTTTTTTGCGGACTCCTAAACCCAAAGGGATTTACTCAGAACCCCTTGCCATTACAACTTTTTCGTTAAAAATAATAATAATTGAACTAGTAAGATCAATGGTGATAGATAAAATACTATTATTAAAACCAATTAATTTTTTTACAACATAATATTATGTTTTGTAAATTACGTAAATAAAATAATATTCTATATTTCGATTTTCTTTTCTTAAATAAACGAATGTACTTCATCATAAATGTATGGGTACGAGTATAAATAAAATTCGTATTGAGTATTTAAAATATAACGCAATAGGCATTTTTGAAATAATATTTCAACATTGGACCAGTTAGGCCCGTTATTATGAAAATGAGAGGTGAAGACAGGTATGATTTTTCTAAAAAGTCTTAAAATGCTGAATATTTTAAACCAATTTTGTTCGTTATTAAATTATAAACCAAAAAAACAAAGTAGTGGAACTTGCTTTTCTTCTGAACTTTTTTTTTCTATTACACTAAGTGCAATAACCCACAGGTGACGTTAATAAATCTTCCTTTACTATAATATAAATTTCCTACTGCCATCCATGTCACTTTGTTTGATTATAGTTGCTAAAAGGTTGACGTTATGTAATTTTTTTAAATTAGTGTTTTAAATAAAAACCGAAAAAAAACATTTTTAAATACATTAAATAAGTAAAAAGATTAAACGTTTAAAACTATTAAAACTTATTGTGAAAATAATGACAGAAATTTACTATATACATTAAACTTATATTATGTCTTGCACTTTTCGACGGAGATTTTCATTATTCCTTTATCGTTTGGTCGTTTGAACTTTAAATTTAAAGTGATAAAATAATACTATAATTATTTACATGACACGATTTAATAACTACAAATCAGTTAATATTTATGAAATTAGAAATTTAACTACTATTTTAATTTAAATTTCAAAAACAAATATATGGTAGCTAACTAGAGGTTTAATATGTTATATACCAGAACAACCATATTTACCTACAAAAAATTGTTAATTGATGGAAATCTAATTACATTTAATACATTTTTACCATTTTATACAGTTCAGTATAATTTTACTTTTACCACAGACGGTCGTAAACTGTATAGTTTTATATTCTGTTTATCGATGTACAGCTTACAAAACGTATACGTCCATTTTAATTATATTGCGAAAATTAGCAAAGAAAGTAAAGTTTTTTATACAGACAAATAATTTTTTTATGAATTATCATATTGTATAACTTATCTACAAATATGGGATGATTATCTCAGCTATAAATAAATTCAGGTACCTATCACAATGTTTAATATAATGTATAAAAAAATACATGGTACTCGTATATTATATTAAAATATTAAACTGTAACAGTAGAAAACATACAGAACCAAAAAAAAAAAATATATATATATATATGGTAGATAGATTACTACCAAATATATATTTATATTTATAAGTTTTTGTTTATATTAATAAAATAAATCGAATTAATTCATTTTTACGTGACATTTATAATTATTATAAATTAATTAAATTTTGTTGATGTAGGTAATAAATATTTATTTAATAATAACATTTAGTTTATTTGTTTACACAAAAATTAAATACAATGCATTAAAAATAATTTAGTAGTGTTTGGTTATTAATATTAGAACTATTGTAATCAAATTATTATTTTTCTCTTGCACAATTAGTTACCTACCATAATTTATACAGAATTTGTACTTAGTAAGGTAATATTTGTTAGTATAAATTCTTATGTTACGTTAAAATTAATTGTGTAAATGAAGCAGACCATATAAGGTAGGTATCGTTCAACTACTTAAGGTATTTAACTGTTTGTTAAAGATATTCATTGTTGTTTCAAACAAATTAATTTGATTAGATTATTGCACATGATGTATGCTTCCTATTGGCCACTATTTATTATAAACTATAAACTCTTCAACTGGATACACAGTATTTAGTAAAAGGTGACAGGTGAAACAATAACAATATTAATAACACAAACAATGTCTCTCAGGCGTAAATTTCACATTTAATTTGAATATAATTCAATAGATAAGAGTTTAATATTTGGTTTGCAATATTATGTAGTTTATTCATGGAATATGATATTTTATTGGTATAACGTTTACGTCGCCAAAAATAAATTTCATTTACATTATGGAAAATATTATATTTATTTGTATTATTATCTGAAGATTTAAATAAAACCGAAATCTAAAAGTAAACACTATTATGGTAGTAATATGGATTTACAAAAGCCATTTTGTAAAATCTTACATTAGTTTATAACATATTATAATATTAAATTATGATTAATAATAATTGTAACTGTCAAAAAAAAAAAAAATATTTATATAAATTATAAAACTATAAAAATAAAATAACAATACTTAGTTAAAACTACTATCTAACTTAAAGTAATAATATGAGTTTTATAAAAATGGTTGATGTTTATGCCAAGACGTAGTATTTTTCAAAAGTAATTTTTATATAAAATATATTATATACATTGATGAGTTGCTGAATAATTCAAAATTGGAATATTCAAATGAATTAAATAAAATATGGTGAAGGACTGTAATAATATTTATATTAATAAAAGTAATAAAATGAAGAGAGAATAGATATAGAATTTATAAATATTATTCGTAGTATTAAAATAATTTAATTTAGTTTTTAAATTTAAAGGTTTTCATAATAATCATTATTACGTTGATCAGTAAATTCAAAAATCCGCCTTAGATATATTTTAAAGTGCCAAAATCAATTCAATGAAAAGTATATTATTATTTAGCTTTCTCACTGCTTTTAGTATATAAGACTAACTCAATAAATTCTTATCTAAAAGCTAAATCCATTATAAACTTTTCGGGAACAATCTAGTTTATACTCATTAACTATCTTTATCCTTAAGGATTTATGGTTAATACAAGTTTACTATATTAATATAATTATAATATCTTAGATGTCCAATTGAAATATAGATCGTAATAATTATATTTACAAATATGTATATTTACATGTTCTTTATTTTACTCTGAATTACTATTATTGTTCAAACGTCGAACTCAGTAAATTATACCACTTGTGTATATGTTTTTAGCATTTTAATATTAAAAATCAAAACAATGAAAATTTAATGTTATTTTTTCCGGATTCGTATATTTATTTTTATAAAGATATTTCATCTTTATTACAAACTGGTATTAAAACAAAATACAATAAAACTATGACTTTCAAAGATTTTAATCATAAAACAATAATACAGATTAATATTTAATTTAAATTCGAATTAAAATTAAGTAAAAAGTTATTTGTTTTTTAGTTTTTAAAATAAACTATAAATAATATAATATGATCTATTATAGAAAGTAAATTATAAAATGTTAATATAATAAATATTATTTGGTGTAATTGTAATTATTAATAATATAATCTACTATCTACCTACTGTTGTTATTCAAAACTGTTTTATTTTCATTATTAAGTAAACTTTTGTTTTTTTATAGAATTTTTAACTTTTAAGTATTAAATATAAAATTATTCATCTATAATTTGACAAATTTACATTCTCAAGACTATCCCCATTATCACAAATTACATTCTATCGTACACATATTACGTACATATTTTTTAAAAAAAAAAAATCGTCGATTAAGAACTTTATGGTAAACCATTTTTTTCTCTTATCAATAATCATTGAATATGAACATTATAATAATATAACTGTAATTATATAACATTCATTTAACGATCATTTATTCCACGTTTATAATGTTATTAAATATTAATTAAACTTTCTCGTCATTGAATAACACAAAATAAATAAATGTATACTAATAAAAAACTAGTTTTGATCTTACTTTTGTGTTTGCTTGATCCGAATGAGTTCGGTAACAGAACTGGAACAATGCCACAGCTATGGCAACGATGAGTCCCAGTACCAGTATGTAAAATATACCAGCAATGTTGTTTAACGTTAACTCGGCATTTCGGAAATACTCCTGTGGGAATTAAGATATTATGCGGTATGTAAAACGGTAGAAATTTTTGACTTTTAAATAAAATTCGGCGATACTTTGTATTTTACGGCGCATGGAAGAGAATGCACAAAAGAGAAAATTTACTATCGCATTAAAACAGCAAAATAAAAATAACATAAATTCCAGTTTTGCCCTCTTTTGTCGTTAGTTGGTTTTCTATAAGTAATGTTAAACTGCGAACAAGTAAATGGACTGAAAGTAAAGTTTTAAAAATTCAACCACACCGTTTTCGTTAAACCAGTCTTTAAGTGACGAAACCTCGATATATTTTTCTTTATATAAATAAATATAACTAACTATTAGGTTATTAAATTAGTATTATTTATTATTTTATATTTTTCCACAAACCGAGATTTCTATTTTCGCGCATCAAAATACCAATATTTAGTATTAGTTTTAATACCTAGGACAACTAGTAAAATAATATAGCTATAATCTCAGTAATTTTTTGCCAAAAATATTTTTGAAGCCTACAAGTAAGTCTATAAAACAATAAGAAAATTAATTATCAATAATAATATATTAGCAAGCTAATAATCTATACAGATGTATGCTAATACGTAATATATAATAATTATTGTTAGAATAAAGGAAAAAGAAATGTTTTGATCGTCATTATTAATTATAACCTAATAAATGTAGATTAGATTATATTATTTTAAAAACTTAAAAAGTAATATTTTTGGAAATATTGAATAATATTTTAATAAGACTTGAATAGAATAGTTTAAAAAATACTTTAAACAACTTTTATATTTTTTTAATCTAATGACATTAATTATATAAAAACTTTATAAATGTTTATTAACTTACCTTTGCCTCATAACCACACTCGTCGAACCACCATTTACTTTCTAGCCTTGCAAGTTCACCGCTTTCAGTCAATTGTAATATGGCTGCATTTATCCGATTTCTAAGAAAATACTTTAATAATTAATATTTAATATAATTTACAATATAATATTTAATGTCTAAATCGCTGTCATATATTTTTTAATATTTATATTTAAGCTTAATTTCATTAGGTCAGCCAATCGTATAGTACCTATGTTAAATTCTAAGATATTTAAACATGGTATGGTAAATAATTATGCATTTATAAATGTATGCAATCTATACTTAGATGTAATTGAATAATATTAATATATAATATAATTTTTATAGAACTTGTCGTTCTTATTTTGAAGATCGTTGCAAAGATAAATGGATTTGTTCATAGTTCAAAAATTTTATTGATAAAATAGAATCCATTTAAATTATCGAAATAAATATTAGCTATAAACACACGAAAGAGGAGTGTGAGCAATAGGTGTATTCGAATGGACCAACAAGAATACCATTTGGGCGGATATAAAATTAACAAAAGGACAACCACATAGATCACACTATAAAACATCACCATTCCCCTATTCTAGTCCCCCACCCCGTACTTTTTTTTTGGCTCTAGAGCATTTTTCGATGGTCCTTGGGGACTCTCTTGATACCCTTATAAATCGCTTATAGGGTTCGATTGGGCGGTAGAACAATGTTGAACGAGAATATTGTTTATATATAAAACCATTAAAACTAAAACACAAGGGATTTATTACTTACTAGAAATAACAAGCTACATTCAAATGCAAATAAAGTACTGTTCTATATTATATTTACTTATATATTTGTATTTATCCATACCAGTATTCATAATAGTAGGTATTTAAAGTATTATAGTAATGATATTTATTTATCGAAAAATGTGAAATTAATAACATATTTAATTAAAAATATCATAATATAAACTATTTATATTCTATTATTATTATTCCGAATCTTTGAAAAAACGAATGTCTACATTTATATAAAATCACGTTATCTTCACAAAATCAGATATTTCATGGACCTAAAAATTCTTAAAACCATTTTTAATTTTAAGATGATATTAAAAATATAAATATTTCATAATAATTATTTTAATAAACACTTTTATATAAAATATTAAGCAATAAAATATTTATATTTTTATTTATATTAATATGAAATTATATATTATTATAATAACATTACAGTTACAGCATGTTAGAAAAATATAAAACTTTATACACTATAACTTCTTTACTAGGCGATATTTTACAAAATAATCTAAATGGAAATATGGACTATAATAATTAATTAATACTTTATTAATATGAAATATAGGCTCGGAATACAAATAATGAAGAATATGATGCTTTCCAAAAACATGTGTTTGAATATCAATTAATATATTTTTAAGGTAATGCAAAGGTTAGGCGCACCTCTTTTAAATTAAAAATTATTATGGATAATGGAAAAACTTTTTTATGGAAAGGTGTGAAAATATGGGTCTCTTTAATATTAAATGTCACTAATTACCTATATGGGTACTTATTGCTTTTACGTACCCTTATGGATAATTTCTGGATGTACTTCTACCTACTTTAATTTATTTTTCAAAATAAATTAAGTATTCATAAAAAACATTATTCTGGTATATTTCAGAAGTGATTACAATCATGTGTTAAGATATTAATAGATGTATAATCGAATTATTTTAATACTATAATTAATGAACTTCTTATTATCACAACAATAATATATTATATGCTATGGATCAATTTATCACCCTACATTTATTTTTTTAAACTCTGATTTAATCAATAATTAAAGTGAACTACTCGGATAAATCGTTTCGAAAATTAATTCAATTTTAAAAATATTACGGAATTGAAGAATTGTTTTAAAACTTTTGTACAGTTTTATCCTCTCATAAATCGATTTTTCAAGTTAATAACTACGTGACAAATTCATCAAAATCATCGCTGGATTTTCTAACTTTTCTGATAAAATTGTTCATTTCTCAATAATATGATTTCGTGTCACATTTACGAACAATTTTAAATCGATAAAACCAAGATATTTTTATGTTAAAAATATATTTAGGATTCTGTCTAAATGTTATTATCTCTTGTATTTTTAACAAAATATTGTAAAGAAAATTATAACAAAAATGTAGAAAATATTCAAAAAAATTTAATAATATAATGCAGGCAGGTACTAATAAGTTTTTGTTACAAATAAATATAAGAGTAGTAGAATATTTTAAAATTTGCATCAATTGAACAATGAAAATTATAGCTAAGTCCAATAAATGCTACTGATACATCATTTATGACTGATTGATGTATTGTTTCATTATACCTTATTAGACCATAACTACAAAATTGAATTGATTAAACTATGTTAATTTATTATAGAATTTTCTTCAGAAAGCCAATTTCATTTCTATAGGTATAGGACATATAATATTATAATTCATTAAGTTACGTATTACCTTAAATTTATATTAAAATTGAATAAATAGCAAATAAATATAAAAACAATAAACATATTCAAATCAAAATAATATAACTTAAAGAATAAATTATAACCAATAAAGTTTCCATATGGTATACTAATGTGCTTCATATACGGTTTACACTCTCAAGATTTTATTATAAAATGTTGGGAATAATTATACTACACATTATACTATCTGTTTCAAGAAATTCGCATTGCAAAAATAAACATTTATATATTTGGTTAATTTTTTTTTATAATAACACATCGAATTCTACATTGTTTATATATATGGTAATTTATTCGAGTATAAACACAAACACGTAGTATTGGATGACATGCACCTTATATTATGATTATCTATTATTATAGATGACATTAATAGAAATTTGATGTCAGTAAGTAATAGGAGATGGAAAATATTGTAAAAAAATATAAATTAAAAATTTGTAATTGGATATGTTATTATTGATTATCTCCCCTCATCATCCCACACTTATATATTATAGCACTCGTTGACTTAGTATATACTCTCATAGAAATTATTGGGAACATACCTGAAATTGTAACATATTATAATTATTATCACACATGTTATTACATTTTTTTTTTTTTTTTTTTAATTTATCAATTGTTTAATTTCCTTCATTTATACTTATTGCACAAATTATGTGCAGATTGTATAATTCATATATATATATTATATAAAAAAAATATATAGATATTTTACTAATTACATTATATAGTAAAAAATACTCTATTATTCGAATTAATTATCGAGATTTAAAAAAAATTAAGTTAGTACCTACTTAAGTCTATCAGTCTACTTCATCAAACATCAACCAATTATTTTCTATTCTTGTTATATTATTTTATATAAACTATTTAAATTTACGATATTTTCATAGTTTAAAATTAATATATTTTAAATGTATTTAATACCTAATTGTAATTAAGTTTTATTCTAGTACATTGCGTATAACAAAAGATTTATAATATGGACGATATAGTAATCATTTATAATTTACTCTGTGTTATTAATATTTTATTATATCGTTAAACATTATTTACTTATACGAGTATCCAATGATATAATATGCGTCGAAAATAATATTATGATTATATAGTGAATTGGTGTTTTACTAATCGTAATGTGGGCCATTTTTCCAATGGCCAAAAATGTGTCCGATTTATCTGTACTACATAAGATTAATGTGTATTTTGTGGAGAATAAATCTTACCCATTACGGATATGTTCTTAAAAGGTTCGAAGCAACTTAGTGATGCCGAAACCTTTAAACCATTATCGAAATTATAATGAACTACTCGTATATCTACTCATAAAATTCGAAGATAAATATTTTCAATATATAAATTAATTATTAAGTTAATTTATTTAGGTATTTGTCAGTTTTTAAAATTCCATTATTAAATTAAAAACATAATACTTTTGTGCTAAGTATAAAATATTTTATTAATGTAATATTCACTATATATTTAATATGACGATCAAATAGAAAGGTGTCATTATTATTTATAATATTCAAACAGTTAATGCACATTTATTCATTAATCGTTATATTTGAAATTTAAAAATTTATTCTGAAGTATCGGATTAAAGTAATAAATTTAAATCTATACAAAATTATTATTATAAACGATAATTTTACTAATTATATCTTATATTATTTTGTTTATAGATTTATTAAAAATTTAAATTATTTTTGTAAATTTTAAAATAGGTAATCACAGATTTGTATTTAAAATATAAAATAAATAATTAATAATTTTAATTAAATTTATATTTAGGCTTATCAATTATTTTAATCCAAAGATTATTTATTTAAGTTTACGTCAATTGCCGATGTATTAAGTAAATAGGATCTTATCAACCAAAGTATATTTCAAACTGTTTGAATAATACAATTCCCGGCTGCCGTTAAAACAGATTTAAAAAAACAACGTATTTTATATACTTATCTACCTTATCTCTAGTCACTATGTTCAACAAAATAATTATTAAATAAATACCATTACAATTTATTCACTACTTAAATAATTTATAAGATTAAAATTGAAGCATTAATGATTTTAAATATTCTAACGCATTTTAATGAGTGATTCCACAAATAAAACTATTTGGTTTATTGAAAATTATAATAATTTTTATTTTAAATGAATATTATGTTATTATTATTATTATTATTTGTATTTCTGCCTATTCAAACGACTGTAATTATGTTCATAAATAGTATATAACTGTATAGTATTTTACTTGAAATATAAGAAAGATATTTGTGCAATTTTTACGGTTTGTAGTATGAATAATATGGTAAAAAATTATTCTTATAAAAGAGAATCCAATGTTTTAAAAGTAGCGTCAGTTAACCAGTGGTTTTTACAAATCGTATTGCATAAACACATCTATATTTATATATATATACACACATTTTTTTATGATCAAAAACGCGTCGCAGAAAATTGGGTTTTCTCTTTTTTTTTCTCCTAATATTAGACTCTCGGAAAATGTGATTTCGTAGAATGTAATCCGAGAGAGTCATTCAACTGAAAGACGCGCGTAATATTCCTCCACACATTCCCTACATCCAAGTCACATATATATTATATACCTAAGGTGATCTTATTTTCCAAAAGCCTCAAACGAGATTTGTCAATATTACATATTATTATATATAAATAAATGATATATATAGAAAAGTCAGTCTCACCTTAATGGCGACCCGAGTGGCATTGCTATCCCGTAGCTCTTGACGTCTATGTTACGTCCTACTTTCATTGTGTCACATGGTTTTCTCATGTTCACAAAGTCATTTTTGGGCGACTCGATCAGCAGAGCGAATTTGCCGTTTGAGCTCCTTACTCTTTGGATGCCGTCGTCGTATGTGTCCATAAACACGTGTGTCCGTGAGTTCATGAACTGCCACATTTTACTGTATAACGTGATGTGTGATCTCTGCAAACGAACAGCGAAATAGATCAATTATTATTTGAAAATATTCGAAATTTGTCTATCATAACGTGATAATATATTATTTATACGGACATTGTACGATCAATTATTTGAAAAAAAAAAATCGTATGACGTATAGTGATGTACTAACGCTAGCAGAGTAAATGTTTAATGGCGATCGGAGCAGTAAAACATTCTAAACTGTCTGAACTTTAACAATGAACGATAAATAGTTTCAATTTAACCGTGTCGAATTTTAATCGAAATAAAAGAACACATTAATTTTTTTTTTTGTTGCTAATCAATTTAGGTGGTATAATATTATACTATTTACAAGGAGTTAACCCCTCCAAAGAATTCCTACCTAAATACCTATTTATTATAGTATTTCGTATATGAGTGAGTGTTTATGTGGAGGAGGAATAGAAGAATTCCCGCTTTTGTCAATGAAATTTAAAAGGACTATTTGTAAACACTGAACCACAAATATTTTGCATAAAATACACCTACTATACAAATACTAATACAGCTAATTTCATCAAAATATAATTTTTTTTTTTTAAAGAGATCTCTTATCATAAAAATCTATTGACGTTTACTTTGTTAGCAAACAATTAATACCAAACCACATTTGAAAATATTGAGATTGTCTCTTATCTCTTTTAGATAATTACAAAATATATTTATAAACGTGTTTTCACTATTTATAAAAATATAACATTAATAGTCAATCATAAGTAACTTGTGTAGAAAAAAAAATATCGATTGTTCTTCTCCAGTACTTTCCGTAACCCGCTACTAAGATTTTTTATGGTGAGCAAAAGTGCTTAAAATACTACCGTGGTGAATGGCCCGAAACGAAAAGTTTTATAAAAAAAAAAAAAAACATAGCCCTCTTAGGTTTACAGTCGATAGAACTCAAAAACTATACTCACAGTGGGAAAGTCTATATTAGTGAGTCATAAAATACGTACACTGCAGTTACCTATGGTTTTTGTTTTTGTTTCATTCTCTCGCGTATTTTGCAATCAATTTATTGTTTTGTTCATAATGTATTAAATTTGAACCCAATGAAAAATCACGGTGCAAAATTAATTCGGTGAATAATTTATTTCCATAGTTCCGATAGCTTGAATTTAATGGTGTTGACGTTTGCAGACATCGTTGGATAAACAACTTATTAAAGAGGCAATCAAATATTGAGAATAATTCCAAATGTCGACGACAAAGTCACTGACAGACATAAAGTTTTTGAATAAAACATATTATTATTATTTTTATGAAGCGTAAAAATAAATACACTAAAGGTGTATTGAAGAGAAAAACTATATTGTTACCTACGTAATACTTTAAAAATATTCAGTATAAACTTATGTTATATTAGCGATATCGTTATAAGTGTAAAATCAACAATGAATAAATATAACTGTTATAATATTTCCAATTTAAATTTAATCATTGCACTGAGAAAACATGTTGGCATACACCTGAGTTTCTCGTAAATTTGATTAAAAAAATGTGTATAAAATGTATTTTACTATTTGTCATCTCAAAAACTTACATAACGATTATGTCATAGTGAAATTTAATTACCAACGTTTCAATAGACAAATAATTAAAATATATATAAAATAATCATTAACCACATTAAATATTATCGGAAAATAGTGGCGTCTTATTAGATTGATCGTAATTTTAAACGTCAACCAGGGACTGGAACCTTGGTGCTTTTATCGGTTCCGGTTTCGGTACGGTTTTTTAAAAAATTAAAAAAACGGTTTCGGTTCCGATTTAGGTTTTCTAAATGTTAAAATTAAGGTTTCGGTTCTGGTACCAGTTAATACCGATTTTAACTGGTTCTCAATTTTGTTTTTTAACTTAGAATAAATGAAGAAAAAAATAAATGTATCGATTATTTTTTTACACGGCCCATATTGATTAATTATTATTAAAAAATAAATTGTAATAAAGGAAATAACTACAATACACACGTTAAGAGTCGTAGAACAAATCGTGAAATTGAAACTTGTAAAATATTGCTATTACACATTCACTCATATATATTTCATTATTGATGATTTAATATTCCCAATGTTCCATCACTTATTTAAAATAAATAATAAAAATAACTTCATAATAACGCAAACATAGATATATAAAGTAGGTATATGTATATACTATAAATATTTACGCAAACCTAAATATGTACAAGAAATAATATAATATGTATTTATATATTATGTTTTATTGTATTATACTATTCTAATTTTCTCAAAATAACAGATAATATTTTTAAATAAATTTTTCAGAATTATATAAATTTATCTATATATATGATATTATACCGATTATGTTATAAACATTTACAAAAATAACAAGTTTATTTCCGCACGTGACCAGATTATAACTGAAATAATATACGCCCATATTATTTTATTTCTATTATTAATATATAATAATTCATATTTACAATATAATTTTATTATTTCACAGACCATCAATTTTCTGTGGCCCATTAATCCTTCAATAACAATTCTTGAAATTACAAAAAAAAAACTTAATATAAATGTAATTTGTTGGAACCGCGAAGAACCGAAAAAAACTCACAATTTACTAGATTAAAATATCGGTTTGGGTTCGGTTTCGGTTCTTAATAAAAAATACAGTTTTCATACGGTTTCGGTTCCAGGGTTTTTAAAAGGTTTCGGTTCCAGAACCGGTTCTTTTCGGTTAGGTTCCAGTACCTGACGTCAACATCTAAATAATTCCAACATTTTCTACTTTTTCAAATTTAATTTGCTTCAATTAAATTTTTGTAATTCGTGTCGGAACAAACCATAAATTGAACATAAAAAATGAAGTTAATTGAAAATCTATTTATACTTGTTTATTATTTAAAAAAAAAAAAATCAACGAGTATTTAATACTCCGAAAAAAAAGTATCGTAAAATATGCTATCACAATGAAATCAGATGTGTATAACTTACTCTAAAAAAGTCCCACGTAGCTCCGTGAGAAAGAACGCCGTATTCGATTTCAGTTTGTGCAGCTAAATCTTCTGGTGTGCTGATTGGTGTAGACATTTTCTGCACGATTAAATAAGCAGTAAAGTTAGACACGTACGAAGATATCAATATCACTGTGAAGAACCACCAGACTGCTCCAACAATGCGTCCCGGCGTTGTTCTAAATAGGAAAATTAAAAATTTTCAATAAAAAATCACAAATTATATTAGCTTTAAAATTTAATTCGATGTTTTTATTATCATTAAAGAATATAAGTACAAATTTATCATAAAATGAATCGATAATATTTACAGTAAGACCTTTTTAAAATGACTAAATTATTACATAATTCAAATTAACGTTAACAGTTATAAAACTTTTATACAAAGTGTATTTAATTTTAATACTTAACCAGGTATTTTTAACATAAACAAATTATAAAATTAATTGTAAATTATATTATAATTACCTAGTTAATATTGCACCAAATAAACTTTTAAAAATTAAATTTACAAAACGAGTATAAACATACAATAAACAATTCATTAAAAATTGTATAAACAATTCAATTCAAATCTAATTTTTTTTTTTTATAAACATTTTAATTAAGTTTGTAGTAATATTTTAAAAATATGTAAGTTATCAAATTGCGTGGAATCAGAAACTTTTTTAATTTGCTAGGGCTTGTGCATATTTTATGTTATGAATTCGGTGTATTTTTATATTTATTTTTCACAACAAATTATAAAAGTTCTTCCGGTTACATATAATTTGCTCTTTATTTAATTGAAGTTTCTATTTTTCTAATTTTAAATAAATATATACTGAATATAGATTTTTTTAATATTGAAGTATAAGTATAACTTATAATTTTAACGTTTAACTAGATAGGTATTTAAATGGGAAATTAAACAAAATTATTTAGGTGATTATTTTTAATTATTTTTGGGCAAATGTATGTTGAGTGTTAACAAATCAAATACTTTTACATATAGTAATGCATTTATATTAATTTAATTATTTCTAAGCTTATGATTAGTAATTTTAAGTCGTAGGTCACTTTGTTCTTATATATCCATCTAATATTTATTATACATATATATATAATATTGAGATAATCACTAAACATAAAATTTACGAACCCATATTAGTTTAATTATTCACTACACAAACTTGAATATCCTTATCTATAATTATTATTATGTTTGTTCGTTAAACTTTTGATGTAAGTCAGTCAAATTTCATGAAATATGAAGACTTTACTAGTTATTATAAGTTATAACTTTAAACCTAACTGAACAGTCACTCACTTTTGAATGAGACCGTATATCTTATAATATTACGTATTTAATATAGTTATTATCTTGTCTTGGTATTTAGGTTTATTTAAAACATAATAAAATAACAAATAAAATACACTATTTTTTCGAACATTATATGAAAATATATACAATAATATCTACTATGAAATTCATATACTAAAAACTTTAGAGCACCCAAGAAAAATATAAAATTTATTTTTAATTTATATTTACTTATAAAATTATAACTATAATAATAGGCGTTTCAGTGTCAATGTCAAACAAAATAAAACGAACATATCAACAATCAACAATTTGAACATTTGTATATATAACTTAATCATATATTTTTAATAAAAAAAATTTAAATGATCTAATATCATATCATATGATATCATTATTATGAAGTAACATTATTTCCCAATGTTTAGTTACAATGTTAGTATGGACCTGTATTTCTAAAGTAACTAGTAATATTCTCGAATTATATAATTAATATGATTTTACATTTTTATTGTAATATTATTACATTGTTGTATAGATTTATTCATGTTTATGTGTGAAAATAAAATGAAATCATTATTTTTCTGAAATGTTTTTTTTCGACCAGCTGGAAAATAGGAGATAGTTTAGTGTGTGTATAATATTTTCATTGTGGTGGACAGAAATTCCAATTAATTTTTATTGCTCTTCCATTTTGGGTTATTTGCATTTCATTGTAATGGTCAAGCGCATAAATAAACTAGTAAACTATGCTAGCACTCGCAATTTGGCCCTTCGCAGTTATCTTTAGTCGACGCTAGCGGTTTTTATAATAATGTTTGCAGTATTACAATACACCACCGTACAGTGAAATATACACGTCCAACTATGTAATATCAAGTTATAATCACATATTTGGCTCAGGAGTGGGTTAAATTTTATTACACTATTCTGGAGACAACACGGCGGTATTATAGTTTTAACGATCCCGAAAACCATCCGTGTGATAAGCATACTACAGTAATAGTAATATTTGCGATGTTACACCTGAGAGACTGTAGTCGAATACCTCCACATAAACGTATGGTGAAAATGAGTTTGTAACAACTAACAATATAAACGTTTAACGAATGCCAATTTCTAACAGAGACTACATTTAAGTTAATTTTTTTTATTAATGGACATAAAACATCAAATGAAATATTTATACAAATATATGATTTCAATCTCATAATATTTAATAATTAATGATCTAACAGTGGGTTCCATGCATGTTCATTAAATATATTAACTTAAAAAACGAATATTCAGAATATTACCAAATTAATATTATATATAAAAATTAAAAACTCAACATAATATTATAATATATGAACGTGGAATGTCACGGCCACAGATTAAATCTTATTAGTCAATTATCACACAATTATAAACATCTGGACTATCGAAAATTTAGAATTATATTTATAACAATATGTAAACACTATTATATATAAATGAGATTTGTAGACAAATAAAACTGGAGATATGAAAAATTGCAGTATGTATAATTAAAGGATAATGAAATAATGAATGACCATTGAGCTCGAAAAAACCTCATAAAAAAGGTAAATTTGCCCAGTCCAGTTCTCTATCTCAAAATAACTTTTGCGGTGTTACTCTGTTACTCGGTCTTTTGAATTATGTACAATACATTTTATATTCTAAAACACGATAATTTAAACTTACAACAAATCTTAAATTTAAAATAAAAATAAAATTTTTTAAACATATTCATACTGTGGTATTTTATATTTTACGATACTTGGTAAACTATAGCCAAAAGTGTTATTTATTTATTTTATCTTGAATACATATTATTAATAGATTATATTAACATCACCTTTATCATACAAAGTTCTTAATTCTAACAAGCATCGACTACTACACCCTTTTAGAAGAAGGCAAGTACATAATTTTTATACACTAATCATATTTTAGTAGTTAGTTTGTAAAACACACCTTTTACCATCTTTTTTCTCCCCCTTACACTTAAAATTTTGCAATCTACTACAATGTTAAATTTATCATTTATTTTTATTATTTTAGGTTTCGGGGCCACATGTTTAAAAAAAAGTTATTAAGTTTTAAGAATATTAAAAAGATTTAATAAATTCACTTACAGTTCTTTATAAATTAATAAAATATATATAATATATAATCATACTTATTCAAAACTGAATAGGTAGTTTAAAAAAATGACTGGTTAAAAAAATGATTCTCCAAATGCTGTTTAAAAATGTAAATCAAAAAATGATTCTTTTTTATAAAAAGATAAGCTCAATACAAAAGAAGTATAATTTAATTGAACCTTCTTTATATTATACAAATTAATTATAATATTACGACTACATTATTAATTACAATAGTACAATTCTTGGACTTCATAACTTCGTTGATATTTATAATAATTGAAGACGTTTCATTTTTAGAATATTTTCGTAAAAATATACTAAAACGTAAAAATACACATACATAAAAATTAAGGGGGACCTATATTATTATAGTGTTCTATGTCTTTTTTTTTATATATATATTTTAATGAATATAAATCTATTAATAGTTTTATTAGAGAACATAGACCAGATATATACGTTATATATGTATGCGAATATCTTTTGAAAGTATGTGTGATTAATTTCAGAAATAAATAAAAAAAAAATACGAAATTTAATGAAAGATTAATAGACTAAAATTGTATAAATATGGATGTAATTTAATTTGGGGTAAATAAATTTGGTGTAATAAAAATAATTTGGGGTAATAAATCATAATATGATTGTAATTTATAATATCTAAATACTTCATACCTATGTAATGCGTATTGCGTATACGGCCACTAAATGATTAATAAAATATAACCAGGCCACCGAATGAAATTTTTTCAATAATATTTATTATGCGAAGCAATATAACATATTAAGTTATTCTATTAAATTCATGCTTTTAATCAATAACATTTTTTCTAATAGAAATATATTATTACATCGCATAAACCGTAAAGTTTAAAGCGATGTTTTTTTTTTATTATTAAAAAGACGGAATACGTTTTAAATTTTTTTAAAAAAATATTACATATTTCGAAAGCTTTTAAAAAAAATGATATGAGTACTGAGTAGGTATAATATTTAGAAATATTTTATTTAAATATAAAACATATTTTTAAACTAGAAATATACTATTATATTACCAAAATTAGCATCAACAAATTATTTAAATAATTTGCTAATCTTATAAAGACATAGAGTTAAACACATCTATTCAATAATTAAATAATATAAGCAAACTGGAAATAACAGATATTGAGTAGTATTACTATTATTACTTTCTTCTTCTTTGTCTTACCTTCCAACTAATAAGGTCAGCCACCCTAGTCCTACTCCTCCATAGATTTCGATCACTTGCATCTCTTCCATTTCTACACTATATCTTCACATCACTCTCAATTCTATCTATCCACCTCTTCATTGGTCTTCCTCTCCACCTCTACATCACACATTCATTTCCATAATGAGTGTTACTGCCTCTGAATCATCTCACATCATAACATATGTTGATGCGACTTCTCCTTCTGTATTAATCTCTTATTTAATCTAATTCTAGTTACTCCAAATGTTTAGGTATTCTCATTTCCACTACATTTGTTCTCTGTTTAATTTTTTTGTTCATTGTCCAACACTCTGATATATACAATATTGCTATAATAGTAGTACACCATACTACCTATTATTATTTAATCCTATTGAAGTAAAGAATAAAGAAAATCTGAAATTGTGAATTAACAAATTATTATTTATACACTACAATTACTTACAACAACAATAATGTAAACCGTAATAATATATAAAACGCACAATATAAATTATTTAACTTTAATCGTTCAACTCGAAAAAATAGTAAACATATTACCTTCATATAGCATGATAGTCAACTAAAACTAATATCACTGAAAATTATTAATGTGATTCATATTTGTATATTATGTTATTAAATTTAATATTACTCGATGGATAGTTGAATAGAGATGTATTCACTATCCAAATACGTATAAAAGTACCTATTTCGAATAATAACATTTTTGATTTAGAAATGGCATAATATATTAACACAATATTGATTTAGGATTTTCGAAAAGTGCCCGAGCTTTTAATAAATTGTTTTTAAGATAAATTTAAAAATATTTTATTTTCGAAGAGAAAGCACTTAAAATTGTAGCTATAATACTTTTTCCCGGTTAAAAGTTATTGTAACATATTGTTCAGCTGGGAATAATACTCTCACTTATTATATGTTTCACCCACATCATGTATATGTAAGATATATAATGCCATAAATAATTTCAATCCGCTCTTATTTTTACCTCAGTAAATAATATTTTTTGTAGATTTTAATAAATAAATTGACGAAATATGTACACCCAAACGATATTACCCACATCTAAATATTAACTAATAACCTAATATTCTATTTATAAAACTGAGTAATTTATTGTTATTTCTATTTAAGTTTAAGAACATAAAACTAAATTTTTATTTATATAAAATATTAATTTATATAATGTATTTTAATTTAATGTAGGTAGGAACAAAGAAAATTAACAATTGATATAATTTGAATATTTTTACACTAAATGTATTACAATAATACTATTTTAATTAAGTGAAATTGAATAATTTAAAAATAAATACAAATTAATTAAACTGTTAGAAAGGTACTTTACAGTTTGCAGAAGTTTAATTAATAATTAGTTGCCTCTAAGTTTTAAAAATAACATTCAATTTCAAATTAAAAACAAATTTTAAAATTCTATAGTAGTATCAACGTGTTATTGACATTTTTATATCCATTTGAAGATTGATGTTTACAACGATAAAAAAAATATAAAAACCCAATATAATATCATATAATGCATTTGTAGTGATATTGACCGTAAATTTAATTAAATTATATTGAATTGTTTATGCTTTTGATTAATTTTGAAACCGCTAAAACCATAAAGTTTATTAATAAAATTATTATTTTATTATAACAGTTTGCCAACCTAAGCCATCAATTTATTTTACATGAGCCAGTATAAAGGTGTAGTAATCTAACATTCTTCTGTCTAAACCTTGAAAAGGATATTACTAAATGAAAACCTAATAGGAATTTTAATTTTAAATTGTTAGTATTTTAAATTAATTAAACATAATTAAAAAATATATACATAAATTATACTGTATAACTAATTTTATTTTTAAGTAAAATAAACAATAATTATTTTTCCATGTTGTCAAACAATTCATATAGTTAAAATTTAAGTCTATTATTCCGAATATTAAGACTAGGTTTTAGACTTAGGCAAGGGCATCTGATTCATAGTTTTTAATTTTAATTATCACATGGCCTCTAATATTGATTTTGGTAAATTTATGTTTTTTCGTTTTAATAATATTAATAAGCAAAAATAGTATTTTTAAAAAACGAAGCATATTACTCGATATTTTTCTCTAAAAGGATATCAACGAATCATAAATATGGTTTTGAGGTTACTAATTTCGTATATAAAAGAAATAATTTTGTTTTATATCTAATGGTGTACAGATATTGATATAAATTTATTAATGTTTGTTACCCAAGTATTTTTTTATTTTTATAATTTTATTTTAATATTAAAATTAGATTGATAGGTAGGTAATATATTTAGAGTGTTTTCACACAAGACCCTTTGTGTCTAGTATCTGGACCACTGATAATGTATGAACTTAAATTGGAATACACAAAGAGTGTTTCGTCTGAACGTACCAATTGAAGTTTATACATTATCAATGGCCCAGAAACTAGTTAATACAAAGTGTTTCGTGTAAAAACTTTCTAAGTAATTTTCAAACATTCTCATTTCTTGTTGTACCTAACTAATATGAATTTCATTATTAAAATATAGCTTTTTCAAATAACCTAATTGACCACGGTCTTTATGAATAAAAGCCTAGAAATTAACAGACTATTAGTAAAATAAAATAAAATAAAATATTTCAAACAGGTTACAATTTTACAAATACTTAGCATAGTTTTTTTTTTATATATATAAGTATTGTATTTTTTTTACAATTATTTATGCACTCACCTGGGTGCAATATCGCAAGCCTGTTGCGTGACAGCTGCCACTGCGAACCACATGCTGTTGGCCAACGTGAACGGGTTGTGGACAAATCTCGGGGGCGGCGGAATCGTTTGTTGTAACTCGTGGCCGATGCCTCCGCTCCCGACACCGCCACCACCGTAGCTGTTGTGCACCGGCCTGACGTGCGCCGCAGCAGTGGCGTGAGCCGAGAAACGCGACACAACGTACATGACGATCACAACTGCCACGTAAGCGAACCCAACACTGATCCACACCTCACGGGACAGTGGCGATAGGAAACTGAAAGCACCGGGCTTGTGTTTCGATGGTTTCTTAATCATTATATTGATGGCCGTCGACATGAAAGGTTTACTAAACTCAATCACCTTTTCCCGTTCTGGCGTGATCGTGATCGGTGCAACGGCCATGTCAACTTCCTAAAAAAAAAAAATTTTAAAAAATGATGATGATAAACAGGGTAATGGTAAAACGATTTTTTTTTTTTTTTTATAAATAGCAAGTTAGATTTAGTGGCAACTGTAACAATGAATAAAATTAGAGCTAAAATATTAAGTTTATTTTAATGAATAGTTGATACGATGGTAGTACAATATGTATAATTATATCGAATGTTATGTATTTGTATGAATCAAAACGTCCATTGTTGTTTGTTTAAAAATGTAAATGTAGACTATTAAAATCAAATAAACTATTTGTATTTTATAGTGTGATCTTTACAGGGCTGTAAAACGTTTTTATAATGTTAAACTTGTTAAAAAAACGATTGAAATGTAAAACAGTAAACACTAGCGTTATTGTTTATTATACCATTAATACCTATTACAATAAAATTATTTTTGAATTTTAAATTTGTTTAGTTTTTGTGTCATTGTATACGAACTACCAAATTCTTATAAAAAATACCAGTTCATTGAATTGTACTTTTAATGACATGTATTTTTAAATTTAAGCTCGTTACCTATGTTTTGATGTTATGTTGGTTATCAATAACCAATATAATTTGAAAATAAATAATAATAACCAATTCTCATTTGAGGTTTGAATGAACCAATTAGAGAAACCTCTTATGAAACTAATTCGAAGAACCTATTTATGGAGATTATTTTCATTCATCCAAATTTTAAATAAATTCAGATAATAGTTATTATTATTTAGTTTTAGAAAATTTGTAATATCATCTGTAATCTAAACACAGTGTGTTGTGGTTATCGTTTATCTTATTCTAGCAATATTTGGTTTAATATTTAAAAAAACAAAATTAAAATTATGTTTAACTTAAATATGTTCTTAATTGATTTAATTATGTTAAATCAAAAATAACGAAAAACTAAAAACACATTAAACGTGTGAACCACAATAACTTTGGACATTTAAGATTTAACATACAACAAGATAAACAAATAACATTAAACGCAATAAAATAATAACGTTAGATAAAACAAAATTAATAACGATTAAACTATCTTAACGCTCAACAAAATGTTTTTTTAAATTTTTTTATTCGAGTCCTAAATCTTTAATTGCAAGTGAAATACTTTCAACAAATCGTATTATAATAATATAATTAATGAAATAAAAAGTGTTTGCTTCCAAGTAATTATTATTATTTTTTTAATAATATAACTTGATTTTGTCTGGATCAAGTCGACAGTTTAATTAGTATAAAAGATTAGGTTATAATTACTAAAATATAATCTTGATAATTTTTAATTATATATAACAAAATAACTTATTTATCATTTATCATTGTAAAAGGATATCCGATATCTCATAACCAACCTTTAATTAATGATTATAAAATGGAATTATTCTATTATAAGATAAGATAACGATAAAATTAAAACTAATAAATGTATACCATCAAATCGATATAAACATTTATATTGTAAAATTTTTTTTTAATAATTATTAAACTATAAAATAATTAAAAAATGAGAAGTAATTTGATGACAATAATTTATTTTTAAATATTGACATTTAATTTCTACAATACTTATAGTACTTATTAGTATTACATGGGTAGTAAATTTGAATGAATTCCAATTTCTAGTAAAAATAATAAAATATGACTAAACATTACTTTTACAAACTTTACTTTATAGGTTAGAGCAATTAAACAGTTACATATATTGTTTTAAAAAGTTTTAAATAATCGGAAACAATTAATTTTTCGAAATTATTATCATATTGTTATTGTGTGCCATTGTATTACATAATATTTCCTATTTGTATCATTTAAAAAAAATACTTTTTAAGACAATTTTAAACAAACTATTTTTATTATTTTACAGTAAAAATGTATGTTATAATAATATTTGAATTATCATAATTAACTTTGTCGCATTATTTAATTCGGAGATCAGAAGATGTAAATATGATTATTTATCAAATACATTCTTTTACTTAAAATCAAATTAAAACTATAATATATAATAATTATATGAAATTTCAAAAATATTTTAGATTCTAAGCGAAGCGAAGAATGTATTGGTTTTACAAAGATTTTTTTTTTTATGTATGAAGACACTTTTTCGGGTAGAAATAATGGTCCGATTACTACAAGTAGATTATGCTTTCGGTAGAAAATCGTGTCTAGTTGGTACTTCATTTAGCTCATTTTTCGAATTTCTCAAAAGTTTTTACGTGGAAGGGGAAAAACTACTAAAAAATGGCAAATTGGCAAAATAACGTTTCTAAAATTTTTTGATATCGTAATAACTAATTGAGTTTTAACCATAGTGTCTGAAAATTTATTTGAGTATTTACTTAGGTGAACTTTATTACAAGAAATAATTTTAAAATGAATGATTGATTTTCTGATTAAGTATAGAATTTTTTTTTTTTTTTTCAATAATGTTTAATATTTCCTGCAGTTTTTATTTTATTGGTTTGAAAATTTTATCGAAGTCTAGACATATACAACTTAATGTTTTTACAAAATATTTTGATAATTGTGACTGACAATTTTTTTTCGTAAGCTTTTAAAGTAAGAGTTCTTAAAAATTGGCAAAATGACGGTTTCATTATTTTATTTCTTGATAACTAAATAAGTTTTAATTGTAGAAAATTGAAATTTATTTTAAATATTTACATTTGTAATTTACACACGTGGTAAAATTTTGGAATGGATTATCAGTATAGCATATTGTAATAAATTGAGTTTCGCTCAGAATCATATTTTCTAATGCAATATCATTGCATTCAAATTGTATGTATAATAAACCACTAATTTCTCCGAGGACCGAAGGGACGAAGGAGGAACGTCCACAATCGACATTCCCACTTAACTTTACTTTTGATGAAGTAAAATTATGATCAGATACGTAACAATAGGTACAAACACAGTGAACCGGCACGTTTGATAATTATTTCATTTTCTATAGGTAATATGATATAAGGGAGCTTACTAATCTGAATACTATTCATCTCTCATTAAGCATTGGACTATATATACCTATTAGAGATTTATTAATTAAAAATATTTATTATTGTGAAATTAATTTATTTTTCATCATTAATTTAAATTAAATCATTGTGACTTTTGAAAAATGAATATGATTTATAATTATACAACTTCATATTAAATAACAAACCATTAGGTAAATATTTTATTATTATTCATTCGTTCGTAGTTCTTAATGTTTATACTATTTTAAAGTTAATATAAATTAAGAAGCTTGTACAGGTGGTAAAAAGACATTTTAACGATTAGTATTAAATTATTTCTAATAACTTATTTTAATAAAATTTGTTTGTCAATTGTACGTCATAATAATTAGTAATATCATTAATATAAAAAAAACGAATAATTGATTTTATGAGTTATAATTATTTTATATTTATTTTTAAAACTTACGGTCAAAATTTTCAAATTTCATACAATTTGATACATATTAGGTATTATTAAATATTTATGTAATTAAACAACGGTATGTTGATAGCTAATTTAATTAAATGAACAAACATTCATGTACCTATAGCTATAAGCCTATAACTTAATTATCCAATAATGAATTTACTAAAAAACTAATCATCATTATCGCCAAAAACTTTAATATTATATAGTATTATTTATTATAAATTTATCATTTATAATGTATTATTTTACTATATTGATATGCCATAATAATATTAAAGAATTTATTTGATCAAAAATTAAAAAAATTGTAAGGTATTATTTATTTATGAAATATATTTTTTTATTTATGTAAATAAAATCGTTGAAAACTTTAATTGAGTATGTGCAAAAGTATTTGCACCTTTGACTTAACCTTTTGTGACGATTAATAAGAGAACGGACGTATACAATTGTCGGTATAGTAAACCATTACAGAAGGTTTGCCATGCAAATCGCGGTATCCATGTAGCATATATTTTTTTATTTTTTTTATAGTTAATGTAAATTCAACAATTATTACACTAATAAACTTAGCCAGATGAGGTTTAAATAACATTTAATAATTATCACAATCAGAGCATGCAAAAATAAAAATACATTAAATTTAATATTCTACTTTCGCTGTGCTACAGTAATTTTCACTTGGTTTTGTTCATTATTTAAAATTAATAGTTATGTTATTAATAAAAAAGAATAATTATAACAATACACAATAACATATACAATAGTATATAGTTATATAATAATGTTTAGTATCTGAAATAAAAACTTTATAAAGCCAACAATGATTTTATTATAATGTGTATAGTTAATGGTTAATCTTGTAAGATTTATGGGTTAAAAACATTGTAAAATAAATAAATTAAAATAATACACATATTAGTGATGGACCCAGTTCAAGATAATGGTGGAGGAAGGAGAGATCTATAATTTTATTATTATTATGAAAACTACAGGAACGATGAAAAATGTCCATATATTATATACTTATATCAAGTTTAACTTTGCTTATGGTACAAGGGGGATTCACTTTATTACATCTGATTTATACCTATTACATGAACGACCAGTTCAAAATTTTATACTTAAACTTACATTGGATGTTTATTGAATTTTTTTTCAATAACATCAATTATTAGCTATATTTTCGTTAAATAATTACAATAGAATAAATAATTTGATAATATGATTTACATGACATTAGTTTATTAATTAAAATTAAACCAATAATAAATGTAATTTGGTTAGTATAACGTTTGAAACTTTCTTTTTTAGTTAATATTAAAAAAAACTTTTACAAACTTTTGTTTTAAATTTCTAATAACTTAATACAACAAATAATATAAGTTTATTTAGGGTAGAGTGGCCTATTGACGTCCAGTGGATAATGCCACCCATAACGATAACTTGCCTTTTAATTATTATTATGAAAAATTGATATGGTTGTCATAATTTATAAACTCCTTAAGGTATATTTGATCTACTATAATAGATTTTACAAGTAATAATCAATAATTTTTTTCATACTGTCGATATAATATTTCCATCTTCCAATTTAAGCTAGCAAATTGAGACGAAAATGTTGTTACGTCTTTTAACTTTCTAGCTTAAGGTGGATGGACTTCATGAAGTTGACCAACCACTTAATAGAAGGGGGAAATAATTACTAGCAAATTATAAATTATAAACTTGCAAATTCTAGCAAAACATTCTCAAAATTTTGTAAAATTTGACTTTATAAGCATAAGTCAGTTGGTCAACTTTATGGACATGTAAATATTAATATTTTTACAAATATTATCTGTATTCTGAAATAAAATTATTTAAATATATTTGCTTATGAATTGACGATGTAATAAAATGTTTACAACTATTGTTTAAAATGTTATAAACACTTAAGTACGAAAAAATAACAATGGGTAATAACGCTCACTTTAGGTCACCTGCCAGTAAGGCATTTATTATTATTATTATTTGTATATTTCATAATCGAAATCCAAAAAACTCTTTTTCAAATTGTTTATAATTTGTTAAGTTCCTAACAATTGTTTATAAATAAAAAAATAAAGCATTTTATATTTATCGGTTGGTTCGTTATACAGGATGGCGGAGCAAAAACGACCACATTTGGCATAACCGTAACTTTGGGAGGGGACATCGCACAATACTGTCGAACGTCGCATTGTGTATTACGTGACGGGAAGTTTAATTGCAATGCCACTTCACAGTGAAAAAGTAACGGTTAAGTGTGCATTGTCAAAAGTTGGAAAAATTGGGAATTATTTTTTTGAAAATGAAAGAGGCCAGATAGTGACGATAAATTCTGTGCGTAACGTTGCTATGCTCCAAGATTTTTTTTTCATCTTACTTAGAGGAAAATGAAATAGACACTGAAACTATCTGGTTTCAACAAAACAGTGCCACTGCACACACGGCGAGGATTTCTACAAATATCATGCGTACTAATTTTCCCGGACGTTTGGTCTTTCAAAACGGTGAAGTTCTATGGCCACCTCGCTCCCTGCGACTTCTTCCTGTGTGGGTATTTGAAGTCAAAAGTTTATGTAAATAAACCACGAACATTAGCCGATTTACGAGATTCAATTAAAACTGAAATTGCATCAATTATAATTTACAGGGGAAATGTTGGAGAAAGTGATGACAAACTTTGGTGAGCGCCTCCATGAATGCATCACCATGCGCAGACGCCATTTGTCGGACATTTTATTTCACACAGAATTTTTTTTCTTAGTTTAGTAAAAACTTCTTAAAATTTGCTAAAACTCGTTTTTTTTTTTTCACCTCAGTAACTCAAAAATTAAAAGTGTAGCGTTAATTTCAAATGTGGTCGTTTTTGCTCCGCCATCCCCGTGTTGTATTAACGCAAAATGTATTGATATAATTTAGATAAATATATGAAGTAGGTTCTTTTAATATTTAAAACTAAACTTTAAGATCATGGGCGTCATAACCCACAATAATAAGCGGAAAAGCCTACTAGTATGTGTGATACCGCCCAAATGTAAATTTTACAAGAAATCTATTTTCAACAATTTCCTTAGTATTTCATAACATATTAATAAATACATTGATATGAAACTAGTTTTTTTTTATTCTAAGGTATAAACCAATTTTCAATTCCTATTATTACGTTTTTTTTATGGAGTGTTATTCTTAAGTGGGCGTCAATAGGCTACTTCCCCATAATATAAGAAATTATACTTTTCATTACTATAATATTACCGATATTATTATTACATTTATTAATAATATATAATTTAATGAAATGTAAAATTATTATTAAAATGACAAATTACTTTAATAAAGAATGAAGTCTTTAAAAATATATATATTACTTTATAAGATAAAATGCTTAAAATCCTATATTTTACAATATAAAAAAGTTTGAAAATATTTTAGAATTTATATAGATACTAGCTTATTGTATAATAAAATGTTAGATTTAAATTAAAACAAATGATAAATAGTAATAGATCTATAATAGTTTGTACAATGTGATTTTAAAACAAAAATTATATGATCTCATTTTAAGTAGTATCAAAATAATAGTAGTAATAATAATTGCTTCAAATGTTTTTAGTTGCTGCATATTATAATACGAATGTAATACGTATGGGCATGACGTAAGTATGGTATTTACTGTTAATTGAATAAGCACCTAAGTAATATTGTTTACACCACATAAATTACGTAAAAGTACATTTGAAAGAATTAAATTTGTTTGGGTTTATGAAAACATTGATTTTAATTAAGAAATTATATTCTTAAATAAACATTTTAAACTAGACAAGAACTATAATATTTACTGTTTTAGATTTAAATCTGTACTTAAGTAGGTACTAAATGTGTGTCTGGAAGGAAGAGGAGCTCTTTACACAGCTTTTAGGTTTGCAACAAATTTCTTACTAGTATAGATTGTATTTTATACATAATTAGTAAAATACATAAGATATTGTTTATACAAATTTTCCCTGCAAATGTAATGTCATGTCAACATAGAATATAAAATGTATAGTTGTGGGTACACATCTGGAATTTACCGTGAGACAGATGAATAATTATTAATTATACTACCTGTACGAAATAAAAAAATATTTTAGTTCTGTTTTTTGAAATAATTATTTGGGTGGGTAATCATATATTATATTTAAAACAATAAAATAAATACTACAGTGAATAATAAAAATATGTATTATTAAAATAATTCAAAATTTCAAGAAAATTAAAGAGAAGAATTTTTTAAAAATATTGATAGGTTGAATTCTTAAGAGGATCAAAATTATAATATTAGACATTTTTCTATTTTAATTTTCTGAAAACTAATTATTAAAAATTTTAATTTTGTACATAACCATTTTCGAAAAATATATATGATTATATTATAATTCAAAAAATATGAATTCTTAATTCTATCTATAATTATAAACATTTGTCCAATTTTGAACAATATTTATTGTTAACTCTTGCTTCTTACTTAAATGTTATTATTTATTGCATATTCTTATTCATTAGATGTCATCAATAAGTTTTTTAAATATTCTACTACAAGTATACACGATAATAAAAAAGTCATAAATTTAAGCCTATTATAATTAATAAAATATAATTTAGTAAAAGTTAAATTAATTCCATACCTCTCTGATTATTTCTCCGATCATTCCATCCCAACCACCTTTGACTTCATGGTTTTCCATTCCATATTTTCTGTCTTTAACGGTACGTAACTCATCTGTAAAATAACACGTAATAAAAAATTAATATTCATAATGAATTTTATAATATATAGTTTTAAGTCTTAAGACAAAGATGATTTTGAAACGCAAAATATAGTGTAAATTCAATAATAATATATTTTATTAGTTTACCTACTTATTTTTTGATAATTTGTTTAGAATATTAATGTAAATACATTATTACAAATTTACCGCGTGTGTGAAGAAAACACCTATGAGAAAACTCAACAAAATATTGGGTACCTACATTCAAAATTGCATTAGTTATCATGAAGAACCTAAAATCAATTTCATCAAAATTACTATTTCTGTAATTGTTGACATTATTCCATCATTTTTTGGTAGATTTCCTTCACCCAAAAAAAAAAAAAAAAAAAATTGAGAAATTGGAAAATTAACCAACTAGTTGTAATTTGCTACCGAAAGAATAGCCTACTATGATTAAGTAGTATATGATTAGACTCCAATATAATTTTCAAAACGATAAACCCAAAATTGCAGGAAATATCAAATATTTTTGGGAAAAAGTTTAAAACTCTATACTTGACCAAAATATCAACCAATCCGTTTCAAAATTTTACCACACTTGTATACTACCTATGTTAATACTCAAATGAATTTTCAATTCCTTACAATCAAAACTCAATTCGTTATTACGAAATTAAAAAATTTTAAATAACAGAATCCGTAATTTTGCCGATTTTCACCATTTTTGGTAGTTTTTCTTCTCCCAAGGAAAAAACTTTTGAGAAATTCGAATAATAAGCTAAATAATGTACCAACTAAATGAAATTTTCTACCCAAAGTATACCCTACTTGTGGTAATGGGATCATTATTTCTACCCGAAAAAATGTCTTCATACATAAAAAGAAAAAAAACATCTTTGTAAAACCAATACATTACTCACTTCGCTCAGAATCTAAAAAATATCAACGATTATTAATAAATATATTGTATTTTTTAAAACATTTTTGTAATAAAGTAATAATATCTAATATTTACCTAACTAATATTACTGATCGACTTTAATTAAAAACGTAGGTACTTGAAATATACAGCTAATTAGATATATATATGTTATTCTGATATAGAAATGCAATTAATTTTTATTACAGAGAATAATTTAATAGTTTTACCAACTATTTTATAGTATAAATATTACAAATACCAATAAATAATTAATAATATAAAACATATTTGATTTATATATACTATTATAAAGTTACGTTTTACATACTCAATAATTGCATCGTTGTATTGAATTTTATAATAGTACTAAATGAAAATATTGTTTGTATAAATTTTAAATGAAATACAGATACTGCAAACTTTGGATATGATTCACAGATCGGTTGTTCGGCACTCGTATTTTAATTCAATTAGGTAACACATAGAATTATTATTTATAATAAAATTTAAAACATTCACAATTTACTTTTAAAAGAAATTTTGTGAATTTTTATTGTTCAAACATGAAATCATATTTTATATTACAAACTAAATCTTAAAGTAAATTACAAGCTTAATGTCTGTATACAAAAACATTATATGGAATGAAATAAATGTTTGAAGTAGTAACATTTATTTTATTTTGAACAGAAATAGAAGGTAATCTATCTATTTAAATTTAAAACATTGTTAATTAATTAAATATAGTAATTTTATATTTTAATGTTTAACTTTTAGATAATTAAACTAATTAAAAACTAATACTTTTTATCTTTACTCATAGGCAAGTAAATACAAAATCGAAAGTATACTTTTAAATAATAAATTTAAATTTAATATACATCTTAATTAAAACTTATTTAAAGATCTTTTTGTTAATTATTCATTAAATAATATTATTCGTTTTCAGATATTTAGAAATTAACCATAATTTTCAATATATAATACCTAGCTCGAAAATGATAATAACTATAGAGAAAGTAAATTGTGGGGAACGGTTTTAGCCTTTGTGACAAACTTGAAAATCGACATGCCGTGTAATAATAAACGACCATCATAACCAACAATTTGCATACTGATCACAAAACAGTACAACGTCTTTTGTTTTCTAAATCTATATACCTAAACATTCTGTTAACAATTATCTGGACTTTGATGCAAGCTCAGTATCAACTAAAAACATATTATTAACTTAAAACTTACTTGACCTTATTTTAAATAGATTAAAGTATATAAAAAACATAATACTGAACTTTGTAAATTGTTCATGTCTATACACTATCTACATAATATTATGATAATAAAATTATACAACTTTGAGTTATTAAAAAATTTAAATTTAAACTGGAAAATCGTTTATTTTATATTTTGTAGTTTTACAAATATTTTTTTACAGGTATATTTTATTTATTATATATATTAGCTAGTTAAATTGATTTAATCAACAATACTTGTTTGGCTATTTTTAAGCGATATAATATATAAAACTCAGTTGTACTTTTGAATCTATTACATACCGACATCCCATATGTTGATACTTTAGCGCATATTTCAATGAAAATTAAAATATAACTTTTCCATTAGTTTTGCTAAACTCTCGTTTCTTGTTAATGAATAGCATTAGCGTCATTCTATTCAAGTCTCGTTAAGTCCATGTATATACAGTCGTATGCTCCACTGGGTAATCATCTGTGATGACCCCGAAACCTTAGGGATTGCATAATACGCCCAACGGAACACATAACCCTTTCCCTTACCATCCTATTCTGTGGATATCCCATAGTTGTGTTGAAAATGTCGACTTATTTACGTTCTATTCGCTGACGATACCCCGGAGATACCCTTTTATCGGCTTTCACGGCTTTCTAGGTCTGCACGCGTACCAGTATTAGCCAATTCAATGAACTGATATGTTTTCTACGCGTATGACAACTTTAATAATGAGCATAATGGTTCTTTTTATTATTAGATAAATTTATAATTTTTATAAATTATGCGGTTAGTAGTAATACTAAATACTCATTTATAATTTATCAATATTTTTTTTTTTTTTTTTTTTAAATAAATAACCAATATAAATAATTGATCTGCTGAAATACGATTCTGCGAAGTGCGATTCTATACAGAGTGTCCTAGATATGTTTACTAATTACAATATATTTCCGAAAAATTAAAATTAATGAATGCGTTTTTTTTTTTAAATTATTATTTAGGCAATGGATTATATAATAATATAATCTCTATACATTTTTTTTATTTTTAAACGTACATTTAAAAAAAAAAAAACACTTATTATTTTTTAAGTTGTGTGAAATTTGAAGATAGTAAGTTTAATAAGTATATTTCTATGAAAATTTGAATTTATCGAACTTCTAATTTAATCAAGATGTCAATATTTAGAAATTTTTAAGACTATACTATTAACTAATTAAAATTATCTTGGTTCATAACTACAAATATTTATCTATCATTAACATCTATCTTATAATATTTAATATTAATAATATTTATTTTATGTTCTGAGATATAATAGATTAAATAATTTTAATAAAATGATGCCAAATTATGATATTTGCAATAAATGAAAAAATGAAAAATATTTTTTTTTTTTTTTACTTGACATATTGAACTAAAAATAATATATATACTAGCAAAATAATGAGATTGATGACTGAAGATTTGTATAATATTATATTAAGTGCTACCAAACTCGCATAAAATGTTTTAATAATATATTGATGCTCCTACAAGTCCTATTTTTATTTTATTTTTAATTTCAATCTCATGATGCCAAACAACATTAAATTATTATGTTGACATATCAAACATTAGATTATAATTTATTACATATACCTAGTTTAAAACCATACATTAAACTATTTTTTTTTTGCCTACGTAAAATTAATGTCGTGATCAGGGTCTCTTTAAGTCTACTACGACAATGTTATATTTACATAATTATAATGTAGGATTCTTAAAATCACTTTACAATACACCTACCATAGTACAATATATAAAATAGTATTATAAATATAATAAACATATTTCCACAATTTCAAAAACAAATGATTAGGTATAAAGCTCAATGATTTATACTGAAGGAAATAAATAAAATACCTACCTATTTTGTTTATTTCTAAGCTTTAAATATCTTACGCCTCCACATACGTCATATTAGATTATCTCATGTTTTGTTATTGTAGTTAGTATTAATATATATAGACTATAGAAGATAAAACAATATATTGTATTATATAAAATAATTACAATAAAATATACATAAATAGGGATTTAAAACAATAAATAATGAACCAGAAGAAAAGGGTATGAAAATACTTAAAATATACATTCCGAATAATACTAAAAAAAAAAAAAGGAATTCAATAAAAAAATAAATAAATTTAAAAAATCATAACATACATCTACATCTAATTTAATGTTTGATATTTTAATAAATTATACTATCATATATTAATTAAGTGTTTTACTAGACATACATTTAAACACTTATTATCTATTAATAGTTACTTCAGATTATTTTGTATAATATTATTTAAACAAATTATTTATTATAGAAAACTAACCAAAATTCATTTGTAATACATTTATGTTTATTAAAAAATATACAGAGACAATTTGCAATAAAATATTGTAGCTACATTTTATATGCATGCAATCTAGTATCCAAGAAATTATACTATTTTTAAACTGTTATTACGACAATTGATTCAACACTTCTGGACTATTAACATGATTAACTAGAACTATTTAAATAATTAGATAACAAAAGATGAATAGCGTACTCCATTATCCTAATTTGAATTGTTATAATATCATGTTTTTGTTAATTTGCTATATTACTTATTTAAAATCTAATATAGATAATACTATAATGGAAAGTTTAGTAAGTACACAAAGTGTCAATTATTACTGCAGTTACTCCAATTACATAATATCCTGTGATATAATATGAAGCATTATCGTAAAATATTTCATTGTCAAATTAAATTAATTTTTCTTCGACAAATATTACGAAATAAACAGCAAGAATTAAGTTTATTCCACAAATTAATAACAAATGCGGGTTTATAGTTTTTATTTTTGTAATATTATTTTTTTTTTATTCGCGTTATGCTTATAATAAAGTTATAAGTTATACATAACTGAATATTTTCAAATAATATTTATATTCAAATAGGTATAATATTTGAATTACTTATTATACAATTTGTATGTTAGAAGAATATTACATCTATTTAAATTTTATAATAATATAAGTTTATATAACTTCTATACTTTAACGTATAATATTACTAATGGCAATTATTAATTAAAAATGAAACAATAAAGTAATTGTAATTTTAAATTAAAATTATCGATCGATTAGAAAATGTGCATAATATATAATTTTATATAAATTTATTAAATTAATTAATTAATAATCTAATAGAAATTATCCCAACATAAATCTAAATAGACATGATAAAAATTATATTTAGATTATATTAATTTAACTTAGATAAATCCAAATTTTAAGACAATTTTATAAATGAAAAATTACTTTAGACTATCTACCTAATTCACATATCTCACACCTGGAGAAACACATTTTTCAGAAATTCCAAAAAATATATTTTTAAGTTCCCGGTATAATATTGGAGTCCACGATTTTTTTTTTAATGATTGAATTAATAATTTTAATATTATTAACAATTTATATTAGATTAAAATGTTGTTTGAAATTAAAAACTGTTATGTCGGTTCATACAACTTCGTTTGTAGGATACAAATTTGCAAAAAACTAACATACCTATTTTTTGAGTTGTAATAGTTTTGATGTAGGTGTGTAATATAATAATAATATAATCTAACTATAATTATTGTATATGTAAAAGATGTACAACGAAAATTTTATTATAAAAAAATGATCGAAAAATATGAGATAAATAATCTTTGTATAATCAATTTGTTTGAATCCTATTAGATACATAGATAGGTAGGTATATTGAATTATTTAATTTTAAAATTAATCGTTATTGGTTAAACAAAACTTT
The DNA here is from genome assembly GCA_013282895.1 of Eriosoma lanigerum. Taxonomy (NCBI): domain Eukaryota; kingdom Metazoa; phylum Arthropoda; class Insecta; order Hemiptera; family Aphididae; genus Eriosoma; species Eriosoma lanigerum. The sequence continues at coordinate 46,202,965 of CM023358.1, forward strand.
ATAATTAGAATAAAAATATATTAAAATAATTATTTTATAAATTTATTACTAAAATTTAAATTATGTGATAAGTTATTAGCTTATTACTTATTACTCACATTTCATTCCAATTTTATCAGCCAATAATGTGGTTAAATCTTTGCAATATCCTTCAAATCGATCATTTCCTGTCACGGATTCACCATACTTAGGTTTTTTAAACATAATAAATGGTTCTTCCTGGAAAATATATAACAATGTAAATTTAAATATATATATTAAACTCAATACTCATATAGTAAGTCAAGTTAAATCTTTTAAAATTATTTAGGTACTCCCTAAACGTCATCGTAATGAAGTGACATTTTGTTACCGTCAATATTATTATGTATAATTTAATATAATATTATATTTAATATATATATATATATATTATTTATTCATTTATTTTAAATATTATTATATCACATAAATTAATTGTTAGGTATTAAATATAATAATCATTTTTAACTGTAGTACATACATGTAAGTCACACATTGTTTTATTGAGCAATATAATAAAGCTAGTTAATTTTAGTTAAGTACTACTTATTGAAAAATTTACATATAAAAATTGAAAATTAATAATTAATAATAACGTCGTAAATAGCAAAATAAAGTATTTAATGGAACTAAAAATGAATAACGTGAAACATCTAAAATTTTACTAAAAATATTTACTCCATATGTAAAATGCTAAACTTTTCGAAATAAATAAAATTCATAAGCTGTTCCATACTTTAGTATGACACAAAGAGGAAACGCTTGCTGTGTGTACAGAATACATCACCCTCTTTTGGCGGTTCATCTAAAACCAAATTTAACTCTCAACTCCTAGCTTAACAATACCAGTCTATCTCTAACACACACACTATTTCTTTTTTACTCTCGTTCATCGCTCTCGATGTTCATAAATTGATAATGTTCAAACTTTTTTGTTTGGCGATACTCGTATTTCATCCGCGCTTTGGGGACCTCCGGAACAATACACTATCTCCAAAGATTTACGGCATTTTATCTTTTTAAAATATATCTGTATGCTCTCCTCTGCGTTTCGCACTAATGCTGCCTCTTTTTATTCTCAGTTTGCTTATCGTCGGGTACAGTATACATTCAGTTTTAATAAATATATATATTTTTCAATTGCATTTGAACTTATAACTAATAATTATTTTTAATAGACCAATCTTAGATTTTAAAAATCTTGTACATGCACTGATGAAAATGTACCTATAACACGTAACACGATAGCTAGCTAAGATTTAATTAGCATCAAACTATAGTTTGTTATTTGCACTCACTATTACTGTGGCCACGATTAATGTAGCGTTGCCTTTGTGTGAATGTCCCGAGGTGTGAACCCTTTCAGGCTTGCTAATGACAGTTTTGAAGCCGTCTGTGTCTGACCATTCTGCAATCTAAATTGTTGATAATATAATAAAATGTGGAATACCTCATAGTACCGTTAACTGTTATGCACATGATACCTATGAGTATAATATAGGGTTTAATATTTCATCTTCACAATATGAACCGTTTTATTTATTTTTTCCTTTTTCCAAAGAATAAATAATTATAAATTTGGTATAAATATTAAACTTTCAAAAAAAGAAATAATTGTAATGTAATTTATTATAAAATTATTGATATTGAATATTAATAAAATGTATAATAATTTATGACAAATTAAAATGCATACCTCTTAATTGTGTATTTGTGTGTGAACTTTATGAATAAAAAATATTATTATACATTTTCCTATATTAAATATATTTAATAAAGTTTATAACTATTTATAAATAACATTTTATATGATTTACACTATGGGTATTTGGTAAAAATAAAATATTTATACGAAACTGAAAACAATAAATATAATTATATAAACTTTAAAGGCCTTTTAAAAAAAAAAATTGTGACTTACGATTTTCAAAATATTTTTTTAATAATATATAATTATGATTCAATTAAATTTTCAAATCGTTAAACTTAAAATTGTAGGTAGTATTCAACATTTTTAAGAAAAAAATTACATTTTCGGATACATTTCTAAGCTCTATACTTAGTCAGAAAATTAATTTATTAATTAAATTTATCCTATCCAAAATATAACCTAACTACCTATGAGAACTCTTAAATATTTTTTTTAAAGTTTCTACGTTCAATACTCAATTAGCTTTCACTAAAATAAAATCAAAATAATGGAAATCGTAAGTTTGCTGACTTTCCGTCATTATTTGATAATTTTTCTTCTCCTAAAGAAAAACTTTTGAGAATTTCGAAAAATGAGGTAAATAAAGTACCAACTTTTGATTTAAATTGGAATTCATGGTAATCGGACCATTATTTTTACTAAAAAAAATGTTTCCAGACACAAAAAAAAAAACACCATTGTAAAACCCATACATTCTTCGCTTCCCTCAGAATTTAAAAGAAAATTCTTACTTTTGTTATCGTGCTTTCTATTGTCATCTGCACGATATGCAATGTATAATTGTATCGTTTTCCATCGTCGTTGAACATTATATGCCCGGTCAATCCTTCCATTACCACCTACAAAATCAAATGAACAATTTAATTACCTAATCATATAACATAAACCATCATAGATTATTCATTAAACATTTTACTTGTATTACTAAAATGTATATGTTTAAGTAAAAAATGTGTTTTATTTTATTTCATATTTTGTTATTATTTTATAAAAAAAAACATAGTATTTCGAAATTGTAAACAAGTTGTTTTAATTTCAAAATTTTCATTAATTTAACAATCTATATTCTATGCATATAGTGTTAAAATAGTGTTATGCATAAAACGTGACGCAAGACGCAACCAAGAGTAAATAAATTCGAGTACAAAAATGTTGGGGGCGGGAAAAGGGTTTGATTTATTTAACAATTTTACGTGCAAATGATTTGTGGGAATTAACAGTATAAAACGTTTACTAAACATTTATTCATGTAATATAAATAAATGACCTATGTAGGAGTGATAGTCGAACACATTACTGTGTGTTATTTTAACTTTTTAATGACTGAAAAACAGTGGTACAATATTATATAATTAGTTTTTTTTTTATTACTACCTTGCTACGATCGGACAGATATTTGCGAGTCGAAAGAACATCAGGCCATTAAGTGTTTACTCAACTAATGTTGTTCTTTATTTAATTTGATTGTGAAAACAAAATTGAATTGATACAATGATACTTATAGAATAAAACGTATTGCATAATTATGTTAAAGACACTAAAAGTGATCCTAATTCTTTATTAATATTTAATAAAACTAATGGTTTTTGTATAAATATATATAACTAAGACTATTTAAAATGTCATAAAACGTTAAGACTACAATATTTAACTACATTACATGTAAAAAGTTAAATATCATAGTTAAATTATACATACTCATATAATTTTATAATGTACAACTCATAATAGAATTGTAGTGATTAAATTAAACTTTTGTAAAACTCCATAATTTATAAATAAATAATTCATTAAATGTTATGTAACGATTAATTACTTAAGCATGAAAGTTAAATTATTTTATTATTTCTATTCCAAATTTTAATACATCTATAATTAGGTATCAATAATATAACAATAAAATTTCAGAATAGGTACATTAATATTAATATTTAACATATTAAAATGCGGGGAAGTCGATTTTGGGCGTTCCTCCTTCGTTCCCTTATTCCTCAAAGAAATTAGTGGTTTATTATTAATTATTATTATAATTAAGATCTGAATGTAATGATATGACATTCGAAAATACGATTCTGAATGAAACTGAACCAGATATTTAATATATTATACTTATAATCCGTTCCAAAATTCCACTACCTATGAGAATACTCAAAAAAATGTTAAGTCCCATATTAAAAATTGCATTAGTTATCATAAAACATTTAAAATAAAATTCGTCAAAATCACAGTTTCCGTGAATTTCGCAGTTTTTCAACCATTTTTTGGTACATTTTCTTATCTCAATGAAAAACTTTTGAAAAATTTGATAACCGGGTTAAATAAAGTACCAATTAAATGCAATTTTCTATCGAAATCCTACCCTATTTATGGTAACCGGAACATTATTACTACCCGAAAAAATGTTTTCAGACATAAAAAACAACATCTTAAACTAGAATTAAAACACCCCACTTAAAAACGTTCGATTATATTTTATATCTCTGTCATCTTTCTCCATCCCGGCCTGCAGCTAATTCTATACCGATATAATTGTTTAAACAACACACTTATTATATATGACTATATATAGGCGTATAGTGTATATACTGACATAGTGAGACAGCGATCAAACCAGTAAACGGTTATTATAAACACGCGGCAATAGCAGTATAATAGGCTATACGTAAGTAAATTACTATGAGTACGCAGAACAACGTGGTAGTTTAATGTCACATCGTCTGTTACCGGTGTCGGTGTCGCGAACACAACGCGGTATATACTATGTGGTATAATATAATTTATATATATATATATATATCATACCGGGTGATCAGAATTGCAAGTTACAAAACTGACTAGGATTACTTACAATATGTTCGCCATATTCAATGTAAATTCTATCATTTTTGTAATACGATATTTTAATCGTCCTGTATATAGTACCCAAACACCGAGTACATATTATTATTATTATATTGCGTTGGCGTTAAGTATTACGCATTAGAAGGGCGTGCATGCAATCTTTTTACCAGTGACTATACGGGCGACGGGACCTCGTGCGTCGAGAGATAGATAATAAAATGTGACAAAGATGGATGAGTCGAGGGGGCAGCTACGCGATGACGAAACAAAACACACCATATATGATACAAGTATACGGAGAACCTCTGCAAGATACGATGTCATTCTATCCACTGAATCTACTAAATAACTTATAAGTTTTGAACGAATTAGGAAATTCAATGACATTTACAAAATACAATTAAATTTATATTTACTCAATATGATAGTAATTCTGTAAATGCAGGCTGGACAATGTTATATTTAAAGTAGCAATTTTGACTTGCACGAATATTCAATGTAATTTATTAATCAATTAAACTTATTAAAAACAAAATAATTTTCGAATGAAACTATTTCTTCGATACTGTAGTTTCAAATTCTTAGTAATTATGCTATTTTTTATCTTTTTCCCTAAACTTGCATACTATGAGTAATAAGTTTTATAAGTATACCCGTATAATTTCCACATTCTCGCACATCACTCTTGCCTCTAAATATGGGTATCTAAATATGGGTATCAAAATAAAATATGTCGGGATATACTACATCTATATTATTGCGTATTCCACCGTTGCCACTCTCGCCGGAAAGATATAGCGAGAGAATGAAGATTAAACGTATATGCGTTTTTCCGGGCTTACAGTAATAATTAAGGGACGAATCTCGACCGAAACTCACTAATATCATTTAGGGCGGCGAAAATTAAAAAAGCCTCCACCACCGCCACCGGAAAAGATGGCCGCACCGAGCGTGAGCATACGCAGTATAGTCAGCTTTGCACGGTTGCAATGACCGACGCGCGAAAAGAAAACGGCGGTGGAGGTGACGGGGAAAACACCGTAAGGATTATGTCGCGCGGACGTTATTAACGCGACGGGACGTCCGAACCCATTTATACCACTTTGGATAAACCCTCGCAATGCCGTTCACTCGCCCTTCCAATGTGGGATCGTATACGGAACAACCGACAACGTATATTATTATATAACGCACATTATTATACGCGTCCGGAGAGGAAACGAACGCTCGACGGAAAAACGAAAATGGCAAACAGAAAATCTAGAAACAATGATTTTTAAGTAATTATTAAGTTTTCAAACTGGTAAAAACATTATTATTTTCCCTTGTAATTACGCGAATTGAAAAAAATACAATATATAATTGGGGCTACCGGACGTTGATGCACTGTATGAAACAATAATAAACAGATGACATTAAAATTTAACTGCATAAATGACATTTGAATTTCGAAAACATTTAACGATTTCTAATAAAAGTTATTTATGTGTACCATATGAAAATTTTAGCCGTAAAGACATTGTCAATCCAAATCCAAAATAATAATATAATATACTATGCATTGCTAAAATTCTATTACGTATCAATGAAATCTTTAGAAATACCATTTTCGAAGGACTAGATAACGAATCGTTACTTTTTGTTTACAATATAAAAATATAGAGAGCTAATATTAATATAATACATAATTACGATATAAATACAAATACCGACTGCACATAGGTGCATTATGAACACTTAAACGAATAACCTAGTTTTTATCTTAACCGTTTATTTATTAACTAGGTACCTTTAATCCAAATGATACCAAAATATCAAATGATTATTGTTTAGAGTATATATTTTATATATCATTATTTAAAATTGAAATTTAATGTTTATAAACAACAATAAAAAGTTTTATGAAAATAGGATAAAGTGTTAAATATTTAAGGCATATATGATATATTGAATTACGTGTAATAATCACATTTTGTAAAATTTATACAATAATATTTAGATTATTACAAGTAGCAATGAGTAACATTAAAAACGTTTGAACGATATTATAGTTATTAATTTATTATTCAATTGAATTTTCTTAATTAAAATTGTAAATATACACGTATAATATTTTTTACAATTAATATATTTTTTCGATCGGATGAAAAATAGTATTTATTTTATACTTTTAATTTTAATTTATCGTTAACATTTAAATAATATGTTAAATTCTTACCTTTCTTAAAAATCGTGATATTTTATCACCGTGTTCCCATTCATTTCCGTTTCGTCCACTATTACAGTCCAAACTTAGAAACTGCGAAATTGGCATAGACAAATTACCATTTGAAGGCGTTCTCTTGGTATTTGCCTTAAACATATCCGGTTTTTTCCAAAGAAGCTTATTGAATGTCTCTACTAAGACTAGAACTGCGTCGTGCATTAACGCTGCTTGTGCCTATACATGGAAAGCATAAACATGATCCATTAAACTACGGCATAAAGGTCCAAAAAGAATAAATTCTTTAGTTTCTGCTAGTATAAAGGAAAATGTTGTGTATTATTATTTTCAGTCATGGGGCGTATGGAGCAATACGTCAAATGATAACAATCCGATGCACGGATCATGACAAATGAGCAAAAAATTAACCCGAGACCTTTCCATAAATAGGTTGTCTCAAACAAAAAAAAATGCATACATCCGTACATTATATAAGGTATACAGTATACACATTTTATATTTATATAACATAATATATTATATAGGCATCTCAGTATTTTCAAGGTAGTATTTGGACGATGAAAGAGAGAGAGAGAGAGACAGACAGAGAGAGTATATGGGGAACATATTTGAGTGTGATTGATTTGTTGTTGTTAGGGATGAAACGGCTGAGCGACCATGTTTGTCAGTAGGGCTTTGGCTCATGATTGATAGTGGAACATTTTCGTGCGACCGATTGAGGAGAATACAAGAATACCGAGACGATGGAGTAGGTTGTGCTTAGTGACTAACGGCATAAAAGGGGAGTCCGGAGGATGGGAAAGCTACGTTCAATAATGCAGAAGCCTCAGCGTACTGTGAAATACAATCACACCCAGACCAAGACTAATTCATCAACCGAGGTCGTTTTGGAGAAAAAAATGTGGTTTACCCTGTCAACGGACGAAGACTTACAATAACGAAAGAAAAAGGAAAAATTAGTCATAAAAATCACTTAACAAATTGTTAAGAATTTTGTTGTAAATATAAAATAGCATAATTTTTACATAAATGTAATTGATGAATGATGAGTGAAGACAACAATCAATAAAATATCTACATAACATAATCAGCTTCCAAAGTAATTAAATCTAAAGTGATACTTAATGGAATCTAAACAGTAATTTTTAATAAAAGAAAAATATAAATATATTTAGTCTAAATTATGATTAAGTAGTAATAATATATTATACATATTAAATTGTTAATCAAGTCAAAATATAGGTATAAGTACTATTTACACGAAAATTAATATTATTGTAATTTTTACAAGCAAAGTACGAAATTGTGAATGAACTTGAAATCATTAATAGAAATATTAGTAATTTTATAAAAATACAAATAATTCGAACAAAATTTAAAGGAAATTAACTAAATTTGTTTATGTCAATATTATTGTTGAATACCAAAAGAGTATATTTAAACTTTAAAATGCATACAGTATAGTATAACATTATTTGATTCATGATTATAAAATAATATATTTATACAGTTTACCTACTTAAAAATATAATGTAATAACTAATATCATATTCGTGTATAACCGCATAGATACATATACGTATGTTACTTACTTAATTTATTATGAACTTTATTTATGTGTTATCGTAAACTTTATAAAATAAATAAAATAATTTTGGACCAAACAAATATAAAATTAACAAATAAAAATAATTTTTCAAAAGTTGTCATTGGCAGCGTTTTTATTATCAATTTTTAAGTAGGTACATAATAATACGTAATATTTAATTAAATTTATAACTCATCATTTTTAATTCGCCACTATTATAATGACTTACTTTAAGTAACATATTAAAAACTTAATACAAGCATGAACGTATTAAAATCATAAATCACAAATATCACTTTTACTTACTTAATAATTTAACTGAAAAATATTACAAAATCTGAGAATCAAGATTCTAAAGCGAAATAATTAACAAAATATATAAGTTTGACCCAAATGTGCATTTATTTTATTTTATTTTTCTTCCATATTATTAATATTCAATTAAAATTGATCACATCACATGTGACACTTTTAAGTTAATTATTTTAACAGTTTTCCCAAGATGGGAAAAAAATCATACAATTTCTTTTAAAAAATATAACTAAGATTTATATACTTACAAAGATATTTTTAATTTTTTCAAAAAATAGATATTTATATCTATTATTATTTTAACGCATTATAACTTTTATTGAGAATATTTTTCTTACCGATATTGTATCCTTTCCTGCTCCAGGTGAAGTAATAGGATCTAAATTTTTCCACTCGGAGAGAAAATGTTTAACTGACCACTGATTCATATCTAGTAGTCTAAACCCAGTTATATTGATAGCACCATACTCAATAATTTCCGATTCCCAATGTTCATCCATTATCTATTGAATATTAAATTAAATATTAATTCTTAGATTAGTTTTTGTAACTTTATATAAAATACAAATATTTTATAAAATTGTATTGACAGTAGACACATTTTGCCTGTACGTAATAATTAAACACATTGTAATTGAATAACTTAAATATTTTACTTTGATGAAGTAACAGCTAACATTAATATTGTTTTAAATAATTAAGGATACATATTTTCACTTATCATAAAATAAAACGATTTATTTAAATTACTTATTTAATAATATTATATAATAGATTATATTAACAATCATTAGTATAAATATTATTGACCAAGTAAGTACCTACGTTCATTATTTTGTTTTATGCCATACATGTTACACCAATTTTCTGCGAAGTAGTAAATTAATAAATAATATTTATATTATGATTTAGTATTATCATTGATTTTATAATATACAGATAAGCCATTTCTTAAAAAATAAAATGAAATAATTTTCAATTATAGTAACGATACCTTTCGGATTTTAATGCAACTATACCTAAACATTGTTTCCAATAATTCCTATAGTATGGCTCATAGATCATCTGTATATTATAAAATCAATGGTATTTTTATTTAAATTTTTTTTTTTTTATTTGTTGTTTAGGTTTCAACGACATGTGATGTTTTACATAAATTAAATATTATATAGATAATATTTATATAGTTAGAATTTGTTAAATAAATTACATTTAATGATAAAATTTATTATTTTTTTTGCTTGTTCTTTTTCGAAAGCTTCATTGATATTACGTGGAAATCAATGGTATTATTTATAGTAAAATAAAATTTTATGAATATAAACATATGTACTAAGTTTTGATAAAACATCAAATCTACAAATATCTACAAATTAAAATAAATATAGTATGCAATGTTTATAGAATAAAAGTTTTTATTTAATATAACCTTCATAAATATCTAAATATTGTAATATTATTTCAATTAATCAAAAATACCTATAAGTTTTATTATATTTATTTTAATTTTAAATTCATAACCTAATGTTCATAAGGATCTAAGATGATAAAAATTATTTTAAAACACAAAATTATATAAGATTATACATTAATACTTATGTAAAAATGTAACTACATAGTGATAAAAAATATAAGTTTATTAACAGTTAGTATTTTAACGAAAACATTAAAGAACATGACGTTCACATGAATTATACTATTTTTTATAATTCATATTAATTTAAAGTAAATTAAAATTTCTAGATATTTTTATAGGTGTATCCACCATGATTTTATATATTCAAAGATAAATTAATAAGTTATACAATTATATAGAATATGTTAATATTCCAATGCAACTCTAAATTATAATGTTAATTTCAGCCATACACTTGAGTTATACTACGTTATTAAGTTATACTATATATTAAATAGGTATATGAAACAAATTGTTCGAATAAAGAACATAAAATAATGAAATATTACTTCATTTTATAGACAGTTAAACAACTAAATAATATATATAATCGGAATCTTTAAAGCACTTAATTTAAACAATATATCATTAAAAAATAAAATTAATATTTACCAAACCACTGAGTAAATAGTGATATGTTCTTTTGCCCAATTGAATGTCCTTTACATGTGACACGATAATTTGCTTAGCCATAAGTGTTGGACAATCAAGCACAATTCTTTTACTACCCCACCTGTATAAAAGCAAAAATAAAAACAAAGTTATAAACATATAATCTGAAATGACATCATGAGAAATGACAAAAAACTTTAAGATTTTATACAATATATATATATAATATTTTAAATGTATAAATAAAGTTGAACTAAAACTAAAAAGTTTTTATTTTATTCAGAGATATTGAGATTTGTTTATTCTATTTTTTTTACGAATAAGAAAATACCACATAAGTGGTTTGGTCTGTAGAATTGAATCGATTAAAAAATGGGGGGGTTTCTGTATATAGTTTACATATTTTATATGCAAAGCACGCTACACAGTTGGCTGATGAATTGGGTCAGAGGTCTAAAGTATAGTGCTGGAAGTAAAAATTGCTGAAAAACCAATTCGACATAGGATGTAATAATATCAAATCGACTAAAGTGGGAATTCAAAGAACTTAAGATTTTCTAAATGTGTATATTGGTATTCATAAATTACATTTCAATATTAAAACTGCAAATATCAATAAAGTTATTTATTAGAAAATAATAATAATTTTCTTTTGAATCAGATTATTATAAATGTATAATAGTAGTTAACATATACCGTTAATTAATTATTTAAATTTAAATTTGCTAATAACTTGAAAAATTAAATGAAGTATTATTAAAAGTATTCATAATTATAAATAGTATACAGTAAAACATATATATAAGAATACAACATAATTTAGAAAGTTTAAATTAAACTCTTAGTATAAGTACTTATGAATCAGTTTAAGATAAACAGCTAACTAAAAGAAATTTAACTATATTAATGATCTCTAAATAAATAAATAAAAACTAAATAAATAGTCATTAATAAAGTATTTAAATAATTTATATATTATCGTAGTACCTATATTTCTTAGAATAACATTTGAAATTATAACAAAAAATAAAAGGCATTTTTTTTTTTTACCTGTTTAATCGTTCTATTTGGTGAATAAAATTTAAAGCATCTGATAAATTTTGAAAACGTTTAACCATATCCACTTTAAGACTGTTAGGACCAACATCTAAAGCCTCATATAACTGCTGCAAACGTAAAAGTCCTGAAAATCAAATAATAAATAATAATAATATATTTATTTGTTAAAAAACTACAACAGTAACTTATATGTATGTAACAAGTTATGTAAAATATCATTCATTACTTTTATGCAAAAACTCATTAGTGGCGAGTCTTTCGTCTTTGTGTTTAACTCTTTTAAATCATCAATTTCAAATATCTCGCCCGGGGTTCTATGAATTATCCAAACACAAAGGATTGACGCCATTGTGGGAAAAGAAAGGAAACAACAGTGATGACTAAACAGGGTTAGTGGTTTTTAATACACGTATAGTAGACGACGACGCGACGATTGTATATTTTGTGCATATTTGCATTTCAAACGAACAGTGTCACTCAATCTTATTTTTTATTTGTTTAGCACTTGAATTCCTACACCTATAGGCTACATACAGAGACGTGTTTAGCAATTTATAAAGGGGGGTTTAGTGTTTTTTTTTAGAAGCTTTCATAAAGCTAAACAACAGCCCTCTAATTATTATTTAATATAAAAAAATTAATTACAAAAAAAATGAAAATAAACATGTTCTGTATCTGTATACATTATAATAAAAATTACACATTATAATACAAAATCTAAAAAAACCTAGCAAAATAATTTTATAAATAACAATTTTATTGTTTTTTTTTTTTTGTCATGGGGTGGTTTAAACTCGTTCAACACCCCTCCTCCCATACAATAAATACACCTCTAGCTACATATATAATTATGTTACACTAATATCATATTAATATTAAGAGCAAATAATTTATAAAGGTATATATTAATTTTAATTAAATAGGTACCTAATCAATGTTTTGATACAAAATATTACACAAAACATGAATATTATGATAAATTATCTAGTACAATATATTCTTTTGTTATAATTAAATTAATTGTTATATTATTTATGACAATAAAATAATTAAAACAATTAAAACTGTCATTATTTATATATTTTTCAAGTACGATAAGATTTCATCGTAGCGAGGCATTTAGTATATTATATACCTAAGAAATATTAAGAATACTTAATATTAATATAATATAAATTATATATATTTTTAATAAAAAATACATTAAACCTTAGCAATTCATATTATAAATCCATTATTTAGGAATTATTAATTTGTATAATAAAACAAGCGTATTGTGTTTTTATTTTAATATATAGATTTATAAAATAATGAATGACATTTGGTTTAAATCATGATCAATTTCTACAATGATTATCTACAAAAAAGGGATCAGAAATAAAAAAAATTGTATTAATAATAAAATACAAAAAAAAATATTTTAAATATGTGAGTATCTTGTCTATAATATAGTGTACATATTTTAACATACCTATTATTAATTATATTGAAAAGAAATTTAAAAAATTAATATATTTAATGTGGACAGTGTATACTAGTCAATATTCGTTTTTTTAAATTAACTATTGCTCAAATTATAAATGTAGGCGAAATAATTTATTACACCTCTTCATATTTTCTTAATAAAAAATCATTAAAATGAACAATGCTGCCGAATCATTATTGTTTCTTTACTTAGTCTTTAACAAGCGCGCATTCGACAATAAATGGTTATTAAAAAAAGTACCCTCTCCATTAGAGTAGTAGTATTATTTTTTACTTTACACACAAAAAGGTCTTTTGTTTCCTATGAATACTTTTTTGCATAAATTCGCCTTTGTCTTTTTTGACATTTTTCTTGTCATTTTTTTTTTTTGTTTCATTATTTAATCGATTTTTAATTTCAGTCATTTAGCCTAAATGATGGGGTTTAACATTTTTGACAATTTTTTTCATCGAAAAATAAAAATAAGTAAGTTTGCTTATTATATTAATTAATGGATTTAAACTTAAATTTATATTTTAATTTTGAACAATGAAACACACATTATAATTAGTTGATACATTTAGATATTTCAATAGTTTATTAATAATTATTAAATAATATTAATGTCTAGAAATGATTTCATTGTAATTAGGTAGGTACTGCCACATATTTACCTATATTTATAAGATAAATTATATTCAATATATTTCCGAATAATTGTTCTCAATAATGTATATTTTAATATTTAAAATACCTACATTTTTTAAAATATCAGTAACATTAAACAAATTATACCTATCTATATTATATATAATATATAATATATATATATTTGAAGATTTTACAATAAATAAAATGTTTTTGTATTTTGTAAATGCTCACCTAAATTCTAAATTAATTGTTTTAATTAAATATTTTTGTAATTAAATAGAAATATGAGAACAATATGATTATAAAATGAAATTCTATAATAATTAAGTATTATAGTACGATAAAATAGAGAGGTGTGATGTCAACAATATAAATTTCAATCTTTTTGCGCATTCCCACCTTTCATCCATTTAATATGTTTAATATTTGATATGTTCTTACAAAATATATTTATTTTTTCCATATTATCTAGTTTAAAAATCATCGAACACTATGTAATATTTATGACCAATGAGAAGCTGAGTAATTAATATACTGGAAAAGTGGTGGTATTTTATTGATATGTGTGTATCAATATAATGCCAACTTACCTATTTATTTTATCAAGAGTATTGCGATTATTAGTACCTAATATATTTTTTGTATAATACTTACTTATATAATATCTATATTGTTACTTCAAAATAAATAGGTACTTTAAATAATTAAAAATTGTATAACTTGGTAATAAATAACAATACTTATAGTTAAATGTGCTATATGCCGTTTAGTTAAAATCTAATTATAGTTTTTAAATAAAGTAAAATGCGAGTGTATTATAGGCGTGATGGGCAGAGATTCAGGTCAAGAGTAGCAAACATTATTGCCATCCCATTCTCAGGAAGCGTAGTAACGAGTACCAAACAAGCACAGTACCTAAGACCTAAGACCTAAGTAATAAGTTGTAACCTACCTTAATCTAAATTTAAAGTAAAAGAATATTGATAATAGTTTATACGAGTATCAATCATAGATAATAAATGTATTATCAATGGTATCCAATACACAATATTCAAACACAAATTAGATAAACAAGTATCGATTAGAAAATACGCTAAATCTGAATTAATCTAATGAAAATGTTTTTAAAGAACGATTTGATGCCAGCTCTATTGCTTCTAATATTTGTCTTAAGATCGTGAACCGTTCACGATCATAAGAGACGAATATAACTGTAATTCGAGTTTTCTATTTGGGGGGGCTATAATTATATTTTCAACAGACCCGTAGGAAGCATATACCCTTCTAAACCACGTGTACGTCCTATGTTTCTGGGGAGAGGGGCTACAGAGGATTTAGGGGGGCTTATTCCTCTAAAGCCTTCCCCCATAATTACGCCCATGAAAATCACACTCTGCTGCCCTTATGGAGTGTGTGTTAGAGTGTTAGTGTGTTAGTTACACCAACTGTGTTAGTGTGGAGTGGGTGATCTTTAACCATCATCTATATTTTAACGTAAAAATAACTTTGTTTAGTTAATTGAATATAATAATGGTATTCTATAGGTTAGAAGATTCAAATGTAATAAATAATAAATATAATAATATTATATTTTAAATACAAAATTCTGAATGGGCCATAGGTTTTATATTGTATTAAGAATGTTAAAATGTAAATTAATTTAAGTACCTAGTCCATTTATCTTGACATTTGACATTCATTGCAGTTCAAATTATAATACGGGAGCTAAAATTCATGAATAATTTTAATCTGTTTTTGTAGGTAGGATTTATGTCACTAAGTCACAGTCCTAAACAATTGATTTTTTTTTTTCCATACTTTGAAACCGCGTGGTTCTACGATATTTGGATAAAAGTTTTAACAATTTTCCATTATAATTATTGTCATTTTTCAATTCTAAATAATTGTATAATTATTGATTAATTTTTACTAGATAACTCCACTGGGAGTTTAAGAGTGAAACTTTTATACATGTTTATTATTTTATACATAAATATGTGTCATAAATTATATGTACACCTTTAAAACGTTCGATCGTTATGACAAATTTCTAATTTAAACCCATTATTTTTATAATTAAAAAAGGTCTATTTTTTTTTCTTGTAGTTTAAATATTATGTTTATAAATGTTTCTTCTTTGTTTTTGTAATATTTATGTACATACATATTAAATGTGTGTTATTAATTTTTGTTACCTACCAATTTTGTTTCTTGTAATTTATTGCTAATTTATATTACCGATTCTTGAATCTCGTAATTCATTGGGCTAACTCCCCGTAGATATTTTTAATATATAAAATAAATGGCGTTATAATAAAAAACATTTAGACAGTTTAATAATAATAATTTAAAAGTTTAATATAGACATACCGTCATGCGAGTCATACATGTAAATTATATTGGTCCATCCATAGTATCGAACTGTGTCCAATATGGCACCATGGTAGTCTGGTCTAAGACTAACTGCATAATCCAACATTCCCGATGAAGGTGATAATACCTGTAATAATAGCATACATTTTATGAATTATTATATTATATATACGTACATCATATTATATCGAATTGTTATTGTTATATAAATATTATAGTTCTCACTAATAGTATTATTACCTATAGGGCTATAAGTACATCGCCTACATTATTATACCTACCATGTTACAAAATAATAATAATAATAAAAAACTAATAATTAATAATTAATATTTATTTTCTAAATTATTACCAATATGTCACACAACCATATTCGATTTCTCACACGGAGTTCGCTGTTTTTCGTATTTTTTAAGCGTTTATATAATTTTCTTATAGGGCGATTTACTGCGGGAAAATCAAAAAGTTATATCCACCTATATTTTAGTTATAACTATTTAAAGAAAAAAATATTGAACTTGACCATCTATATTATATTCTATACCTAAACCTAGAGAGCCTAAATAAATAATTATTTATTTATTGCTATTATTTAACTATTTGTTGTAAGTTACTAAGGTTCTATTAGATTAATTTTTTTTATTGTTTTATTACAAAGTACCTAGTACCCTCATACATTTATTTCATAAATGGCATTTATATCCATCATATTATATACAATATTTACTTATTAGGTTTATCATAAAATTTGTAAAGTCATTTGTTCTATATAATTAACCTTTATATCATTACTAAAATAATGAAAAGTAGGTACCTGATTTTGGGTACCTACCTAGTTAGATATTAATATTTCAGTGCTTTAAAAATATAATTAATTTAATAATAACAACAAAAACAATACAAAAAACAAATTATATTTTCTTACTTGTTCTGGAAACCAAGGCGTCACAAATGGCATCTGAAATGTGTTACTGTATGAATGAAACGTATCAAACGAGTCTGGACTGACACTTCCCAACATGGAATAAACACCTCGAGAAAATTGGGAACAAACTGAAAGTAACAAACAATTCAATTATTATAAAACGAAACATAAAAATAGGCAAAAAGAATAAAATAATACATCTAATATGTTGTTTTATATAATTGGTTTTTATAAGATGACAAATAGAAAAATATCATTAGGGTAACCATTTCAACAGCTGTTATTTAATTTTATTGCAGGACAGGTCGATATAATCCAAAAGGAAATGTGTTATTCTTCAAAGTTTAAACATATATTTATATTGCAAACATAAATCAATCACATATTGTATAATATATATAATAATAATATAAACACTATACTTATGAAGTATAAGTATTACCTACTATACGAAATATGAATATAATAATTAGTTGTATAAACATTATAATATCTACTTCAAAAATATTTTATAGGACTATAATAGAAGATATTTTTAAGAAAATGTAATGTATTTTACTTCTTGAGTGCTACTTAAAGGCCAAAACTAGCAGATAAATCGTATGGATAATTTACATATTTATATATATATATATATATATATATATATATATATACATTTTTTTAAATTCTTTAGATGCTGAACAAAATGTGAAACCCAAGACATTTGAAAAATGTGAAATCTTCTCAGTTAATAAAATTTAAATGGGTACCTATTACTATTTGTTCCTCTATCAGTGTGTTATGTGTAATATATAGGTACTAAAATGTTAATTAAAAAATTTCAAATAAATGTCCCAACAAATTACAAATTATAATGTTGTCTCGATTTCTTGATGAAAATTATATATAACCTAGACCCGAGTATAGTATATCTTGTATCACTTAAGAAAGGTACAGTTTCTTGCATGTAGACTGACAGCAAAACCGCAGCCAAATCGACAACTCCATCCACGCAGTCGAACAATGCCGACTGTTCTAATTCTAGCACGACTGGAAACGACTTTTTCAAAGTCAGCGCTGCCGCCGCTAGCTATACACCGTGCTCGCATATTAATCGTTTTTTTTTATACACGTGTTATTACCAACAACGCACGATATTATGTTCGCGTAAATTTACGCACTAAAAATATTATGTTTATTTCATAATTCATATTATATTATTATTATTAATATTTATAATCTAAACCTTCGCACGCTACGTATAAACAGACCTGCGCGCATACGCTACCGCTATCGTTGACGACGGCCGTTCGCGTAACTACAAATTTCTGTGTTGTGCAATGGCAAATGAACTACTTAGGGTGCCGTGTGGAATTGCACTAAACTGACCAATTTTCGTCCGACAGTTGGACCTTATATGAATAAAATAGAGTATATAGATTGTTATTAAAAAAAGTAACCTAGTTTCTTTATTTGCGACATATCTTTATCACATTATATGTGTTTTTCTGTCACACAGAAGCTTCCGTGCAACAAGGTGTATAGTCTTTCTCTCTCCGTTATGTTGGCTTATACGCGTATAATACTATAAATGTATAAATACGTTTTTTATCTATGCTCCATACATATAAACAACATAATATAGTCTTGTCCTTTGACAATTATTATAAACTCGATTTATATTAAGGTCCTATCCACTAATTGAGTATAGTAATGATCATGTTGAGATAACCACATACTGATAAGAGAGCGCTGGTTCGGTTTTGCCAGGCGTACAAACATGTCCGTATTTGTACGAGCTTTGAAATCTGTGTACGAATTTTGTTTTTAATTTAGAAATTGTTGATAATATCACAGATTTGTGACATTGTGACAATTATTACCGAGTGAAAATTTTTTTATTCTTGGGTATGTACGGATGTTTTCTATAGTACGGACAAAAACAAACATTTTGTAATAATTATCGGAACATTCACATATTTTAACCATAGACTTATAGTATATTATATATTATAAGTCTATGATTTTAACCTGGTGACACTGCGCTGATTCCAAACAAAACGAATTTTGTAAGTTTTTTCTAAAATTTATATAAGAATTTTAATTATTATTAAATATTATTTAATATCCAATTTTTGTAATGTAAGTATCTATATTTTATTTATAAATAATAATTATATTCATTATATTAATTATAATTTTTATTTATATTATGTATTTTAATGAAATATAATAATTTTTATATCATAAATTAATTCACTTTTTTGCTTTATTTTAGTTTGTTATGATAAATTGTTTAGGTCTGACGTTGAATGTATCAGTGTCGAAAAATGTTGTTCTTTAAAAATCGCTCTCCCATTCTCTTCTCATACGCCATTATAGGAGAAACTCTCCTACCTGCAGACAGGTGTGTATGGGACCTGGGTTTTACATTTGTATTCTCTTTGTCCCCTCATGCACATTAATGAAGTATCTTGCAGAGCACTTAAAGTATTAGGTTTTATTACTAGAATCTCAAAAGAGTTCAAACTTAAAAATTCTATAAAATATCTTTATTTTGATCTTATACAACCAATCCTCGAATATGGTTCAGTTGTGTAGGACCTTGAGGCGTTGATGCTAGATCACAGATAGAGTGTGTCTAGCGTAAATTCTTACTCTTGCAGCATATATATATTGAAAATAACTTGTCCACCTCATAATTACAACCTTGTCCTTTTAAAACTCAACCTCCCATCCCTTGTTGATCGTAGCTACTCTTAAAACCTTTTCTTCTACGTAATTTAACTTCAGGATCCATCAACTCTCCTTTCTTTAATTAATTTTAAAATTCCTTCTCGCTGTACACGTTTAAAACCCAATTTCCTATACCTTTTTCTACCACTAATTATCTACAAAACGAACCAATCAACTGTATGATGAGGTTGACTAATGATGACCCTCTATTCTCATATATTTAATTATTATGTAAAGAACTATATTGTTAACATTATCTTTTTTATTTATCTTTATATATTTTTTTCTTTTTAACAGCTTATAATTTGTTTTATATACTTGTACTTGATATTGATCTAATTATGGAATTGGAAGAACCAGCTCAGATTATGCCAGTTAAAAAAATAATTTCTGAAATAGAAGTTTTAAGATCCAACAAATTTGATGACTCTACTATTAATTCAGATAAAAACAAGTCAGAAAATGTCCTATTGAAAATTGAGATTGAGAAACTTCATTCTCAAATTAATTTATTAAAAGCTCAACCATTTTCAATAGCAATAATTGAGGAAAATGATAGTTTAATTTCTTACTATACAGGCATACCAAATAAGACAACTCTTTATTTATTGTTTGATATTTTTAATAATATGGACTTCAAGATCAACTATTTTTTAGGATGGAATGTAGAGAGAATTAATAGAAATGACCAAATTTTAATGACATTAATGAAATTACGTTTGAATTTTGATTTTTTAGATTTAGGAGTTAGATTTAGTTGTAATTATAAAACAGTTATTAATATTGTGTTGACTTGGCTTCATGCATTGCATGTTATAATATCTAAAGATTTTATGAGTTTTGTTCCAAGTCAACTAAAAAATAGAGATTTACCTTGTGTTTTCAATAATTTAATTGACTGTCGGATAATTTTAGATAGTATAAAAATATTTAGTGCGATACCTTGTAAAATGAATTTGCAAAAACTTAAATACAGTAACTATAAGCATTGTAATACTTTGAAAGGGTTAGTGGGTGTTGCACCCAATGGAGTATTAATTTTTTGTAGTTATTTGTATCCAAGTTCTATATCTGACAAAGAAATGGTAAATTATTGTGATTTAGCTGATAAAGGGTTTTTAATCAATGATATTTTACATGATGGATTATTAATGAATATTCCTCCTTTTTTAACCTCACCTCAATTCACTCCTAATCAAGTTTTAGAAATATTAACCATTGCTCAAGCTAGAGTACATATAGAGCGTGCAATAAATAGAATAAAAGATTTTTCTATTTTAGAATTTATTCCCCCTGAATTAACTCCATACTCTTCTACAATTTTCCAAGTGTGTGGTGCATTGACAAATTTTCAGTAATTAAATATTCAGAAAGTTGAAATGTTTTATTTGCAAACAAATGACGTTTAATTAAATTAAAGTATTACAGTTTAATAAAAAATTTTAGATAAGTATACGCTTAATGTTAAATATAATTATAATGAGAACTGTATTACTAAATAATAACAAAATTTAAGAACTATGTATGTAACCTTTATGTATATTCATTAAATTACAATTATAATATATATGTATAAATAAACAATACAAATTAAAAAAAGTTTTTGCCTTTATGTATATAATTAAATAATAATTATAATATATGTGTATTAATAAATAATAACCATTTTTTTAAAAAAATCTATTGCATTTGTGTTTTATTTAATCGAGAATGGAATGAATTGTTGAAAATAAAGATGTATTATTTTATACTTTTAGTCCAGTCAGTATCTTTATGAATTTCAACAATGACTAAATCTTTTAATTGTCCAAGTAACAACACAAATTGTTCTATTAAATATATGAAGTTGTCTCTGAATTTAAACACAATAATCATGTTCATAGCTTACTCTAATATCTGGATCATAATATATTATATAGGAACTATCATTTTTCAAACCAGTTTTAATTAACTCATTCCAATAGTAAACTGGGCTGGTGTGCTACTATTCTATAGCACAGTGGACTAGTGCCAATTTACAAGTTTAGGGCTGGTACTTGCTAGCTATTATTACTATAACTATTATAATTTCTTTGGTCCCAAGTAGAAAGGGATGAAGTTAATTTTTGATAATTACAATAATTGTAATTTATAATAATAAAGTTTATTAAAATGTTATTATAGAAAATGTTAGTTATCTTTATTTATTTCACTGAAAACTATAGGCAGCTATACCAAAAAGTTAATAGCTAATAATGACTACTGTCATACATACAATATTGTATGTCCATGGTATATTTGAGTATATTTTTTTCAGGTTAATAGGCAGAAAAAAAAAATTTACTCATATAAAAAACTAAAATGTCACCTCTGTAAAATGGTTTTGGGTCATTTATTATTATAGAATATTGTGCTGGGTAACTATCAGTCCGCCCTTGATTCATTCATATGTTATATGGATATTTGACTTCAACAATCGAGTCATTTACAACTAAATAATCTAGTGATGCTCCTATAATTGCTGTTAGATAGATCCATAACTCTTTTAATGTAACTTTTGTCTCCATAAATAGTTCAAACTCTAAAATGGTTTGTTTTTCATTTTTTTACCCCATTGTATTGATTTAATTCAATCCAATTTATTGTTTTCTATTAATTGTTTGAAAAGTGATGGTGAATATTTGTCACATTTAGTAGCATTTAATACAGGACCAAAATTATTGGCTGTAATTCTAAACCTCTTAATTAACTATTTGAAATTTAAATCTTGTCCGACAGTTTCTACAGCTAATTTTACAATAACATCCTTAATTTTTCCTTTTTTAATAAATACTGTTGCTTGTCATTACATTGTAAAACTTTTCAAATCTAATTATATCTTCCAATTCAACTAATGGTATTATTTCAGATTCAGGATATAAGATTCATTAGGTTTTATAATAGTAATAGCTTCTGTTGGTATTGTACACTATTATTGTAATTTAATTTAATTTATCATATAGTACAGGTATCAATTGTTTTAGTTGTTGCAAGTTTAGAAGGAATTTTTTTAAACTACATCCTATATGAGAAAAAGAGATACTGTTTTGAAATATGTATTAATTATTATACTAGGTATCTACAATTTGAATAAATCATTACTTGTGTTTGTTACAGAAATATTATAAGCATAAACTAACAATGTTACCATATGGTGGCAACGTAATAGACCTTTTGCACAATTTCATTTAGCTTGTGTTATATCCCCAATATCAAAAAAAAAAAAAAAAATGTGTTAAAGATATATAATTTAGTTTCAAAAACATAGTTTGTAGTTAATAAATAATAGCAAATAGAAAATGTATTAGGTTAATAGTTCACATTTATGGTGATTGTAAATTCAATCAAAACATATATTCAAATATATTTTATTACATATTAGGAATTACTCTTATTTTATAGATTATTAAATTTGACCTAGTACACGACTACCTAACTAAATATAAAAACACTTTAAATTTACTTCGACATTGTATATTTGGTCTCTCAAGTCTGTAGCTTTTATAACACCTTTTAAATTTCTCTCAAGAAATACACATTCAATACAATTTTCACTTCTCTTTTAACTTTTTAAATTTAATGTGATATTTGTAATTGATGTCTTTCATATAATTCCTCTATTCGAGAAGAATATTTGAAACTGTAATTCATGTTCAATATTTTTTAAACGAATTATACTACTAGTTTTAATATTATTGAGCGTAGACAATACCTGTTCACATAGATATGACATGTAAAATGGTAGCAGTAAAAATATCGCATTCCTATAAATATTCAGATATTCTACACCTAAATTTAACCAGAAAGACTTTTTTGACTATTAAATATTAATTTTATGGTAGAATTAGAATAAATTTCAATAAATTCATTATTTCGTCAATATGAAGATCAAGATATTCAACATTTTTTGCAAAATCAAATAGCAACAAAAATCCGATATGTGCAGATGTTAATGATGGAAAATAACGATACTTTTAATAATTTTTTCGAGTAGTCGAGATGTTCAATTATAAGTTTTTGTAATTCATCAGTATTTGATTTTCCAGCAGTGAAATTGGAAAATTTGAATAATCCCCTTTAATCATTGAAGATTTGAAAAAAAATGCAATTTTACCCCGATAACTATGGTAATTAATGACCTTTTCCCTATCGAATGCAATCATGTAATCATTATTAAATATTTGAAAAATTAAAACTGTTCCTAAAATTAAATTAAATTGTAAAATACAAATAACACACATAAGACATGATAACTAAAATTACATGGTACACTTGACGAATTTCGAGGCACGGCAGTTGGGAATCCCTGGTACAAGTTGGGAATTTAAAGAGCCTCTTTTGAGGTTAAATTAAAGAAATACAAATTCCTAGGACAATAATTAATCTATTGTTTTATTATTTATGCTTTTAAATTGAATCAAATAAATAGAGATGCGGTACGGATGGTCACACTGAACACTAAAAGTGTAAACTAACCAACGCCGCAACTGAACGAGAATAAACCGCCATACTGATGGGCGATTCTTTAAAGTAAATCGATTTAAATTGTCATGGAAAAATCGATTTTTTAAAAGATCTACCTATCTAAAAATGAAAATTGATTCATTAAATGTACGATTCAAAATGCCATATTTTTTCTAGATGGTGCTGAATTATTAATTTAACTTTTTTATATTTATATTAAATAAATTTGTTAAAAGTAACTTTTGGAACGAAAGTTCCTTTTTGAAGGAATGATGGTATACGCCATACGGGGAAAAAATCGACGATATATTCAATAAATCGATTTTTTTTGCATATCACTATAAACCGATAACCGATGAGACAATTACTGCTCACTGTTGTTTTGTATGTAATTTTCTTAGTAAAAATGTTAAGTTCCATGGTTTTATAATTAATTAATTATTTTTATCTTCTGATTTCGTTTTTTCCATTTTTAGTTCTACTAAGTGCAATTCTTAGTTGATCGCGAATCGTCACCGATTACACGGTTTAATTTCTCAAAATTTCTTATATAGTAAGTGTATTGCTAAAATAATACCGATTTCCAACACGAACGGTCGACTTTTGATTATATTTATTAAGGTAAGTGTAAATTATTATTATTGACTGTGTAATATGTCAATATGGCGGCACTCTTGTTACAATAGAAATATTTTCGATTGCTTATTTTGCCACTGTAGCTGATGAAATTTGATTATCGGACGATAATTCATATAAAATTACGCAAACACGTGCGTCACACGAAAGGGATCGAATACAACGAATTTATGATTCGAACATCAGATTTGATTTAATTATAGATTTTCTAGTATTACCTAGTACCTATTTACCTAATATTACTTTTTGTATTATTTTGTACTTGCCGTAAAACTTTATTGCGTGTTATTTCAATTGTTTTTATCAGTAAAAAAAAATATAGCAAGACTTATTTATAATTATTAAAAACAACAAAACAACAAATAAAATTTTAAAAAAAAACAAGATAAACCAAGAAGAGAATAGGGAAATAATTAAAAAATAAACAAAAAACAAAATAAATTTATTTAAATATATATAAATGAAGAAAAAGATGTACCTTAACGAATATTAAAAAGAAAAGCAGAATTAAGGATGAAAAAAATTATGAAATATTTGAAGGTTTAGACCTAGTATTAGGTACCAGTATCTAGTATTCCATAAGAGTTATTACCATAAGATGTAAGTGTAATAAGAATATTGAATCTTTGTGGTGAGAAGGAAAGATAATGTGGTCGATATCACAAACCTGCTCTTCCAAATAAAGGGTGTACCTTTTCCCATATGGTCTTCTTCAATCACCCGTTTCCCTGTTTGCACCAAGCATGGCCTGCCCAACTTATTCTTCGTTTGGCAAACTCCCTAACTATGTTCGGCTTCTGAAAAAGTCTGAAGTTTTCTCCATTGGTTTGGCTATCAAAGATTGGGCCCTAAATTTTCCGTACAACTTTTCTTTCAAATATTATTAGTCTCGATTCTTCTGTTTTTCTCAACTCCCTT
Source organism: Eriosoma lanigerum (assembly GCA_013282895.1). NCBI lineage: Eukaryota > Metazoa > Arthropoda > Insecta > Hemiptera > Aphididae > Eriosoma > Eriosoma lanigerum. The sequence goes on from CM023358.1 coordinate 46,228,957, forward strand.
GTTTCTGAGATGTATAGAACAATTGGTCTTGGTAGTATCATGTACATATTAATTTTTAGGTTTTTGGATAGGACCTTTGATTTCAGGACTTCTAGTCTATAATATCCTTTATTAGCTTGTTGTATCTTTGATGAAACTTACATCATACTTACATCGTTATCCAACGTTATAATTGACCCTAGATATTTAAATTAAAACATTCTTTTCAACTTGTGCTCTTCTATTTCATTATATTGTTCTTGTCCACTGTATTTATTAGTTTATTTCCTAAATGTTTTATCATATAAATCTTCTCCAAAGAGAGCAATAACATCTGCATATGCTAATAGATCGATTGTAATCTGACTTAAAGTAACTCCTTCTAAAATGTTCATCTCACATATTACCTTCTCTAGTACCAAATTAAACAGCACTGGAAACAATGCATGTCCCACATCCCTTGTAGAATCCCTGTTGTTAATCTTGTTGGCTGTGGTGTTACATTATCTATCTTAATCTGTATATCCGTGTGATTAAAACTGGTCCCAATGAGGTTAACAATTTTTTTAGAGAATTTGAAATATTTGAAGATGTTTATAAGGCTTTCTCTGTGAATAGAGTCGTATGCTTTTCTAAAATCTACAAATAATACATGTATATCCTTATCAAATTCTAAGCATTTTTGAATAATTTGTCTTGTTATGAACATTTGGTCAAATGTAGATCTATTGATCCTAAACCCACCCTGATAGTCACCTAGTATATTTTCTGCTATGGATACTACTCTGTCTAGTATACAATATGCTAAGACTATATATGTTGTATCTAATAATGCAATACCTCTGTAATTGCTACATTTTTGTGGGTCTCCTTTTTTTATAAGTAGGACAAATTAAAGCTGCACCCAGATCTTTCGGGAGTTGTTCCTCAGACTATATATTTTTGGTATATATCATCGAAATACATGCACATATAATGTATTCTTTTTATTACTTCCTCATCTAATTTTTTTAGAATTTCTCTGTTTTTTAGTCTAATTAGTTGCTTTAGTATTCTACTTGGATGTGGGCATTCAATGTCATTAGGTTCTGATTTTGTTCATATGAATATTTCAGTTGGGTTCTCACAGTTACCTAAAATTTTATTTTTGTATAGCATAAGTATACAACTAATGTCTATTATCCCTATGTATCATCATTAATTTATATGAAATTTCAGAATAAAATAGTTGATGAATTCTTATTTTTATTAATATACCTAGTTAACTTATAATTTTATTGGTAGACAATGAAGATTTTTTCTGTAATTTAACTAAACACCTTATATATACTTACTATTATATTATGTTAAAAATAAAGTTAATGAATTATTTTGAATGTTCAATTAATTAATATTTTGCTATTAGATACTTTTATGTAACCTATAATTTTATTAATTTACTTATTTCATATTATATGTCAATACTTAATTAATGAAGTTAGAATCTCATCAGTTGACTCTACGCGATTTAGGCTTTATATTTACACCTTCCCTTTCTCCACGCTTACACAGCATTACTTAGCATTACATGTAAAGCTTATAAGTTACTTGGGTTCATTAGAAGAGTTTCAAATGAATTTAAGTTAACTAATTTGCCGAAATTTCTTGTGCTCTGTGCTCTCGTTGGACTGATCCTAGAATATGGTTCAGTAGTTTTCATTGTAGTGATTTGTGTCGTCAACTTGAAGGTGTCCAAAGAAAGTTCCTCAATTATGCAAGTTACTCATTAAATATTCTTTGTGATCCTTATGATTATTCCCTTGTCCTATCTAAATTCAACTTTTCTTCATTGGCTGATCGTCGACATTCTTAAAACACTTCCTTCTTCATAAAACTTATTTCTTCGGATATTGACGCTCCAACACTTCTTTTCCTAGTTAATTTTAGAGTGCCTTCATGTTTTACTCGTAAAAAAACTCTTGTTTCTTGTTCCTCTCTGTTCAACTAAATACATGTCAAATGAACCAATAAATCGCATAATGAAAATAGCAAATGTGGACCCTCATGTCCTTAGTGTGTAAATTAAATTAGTTTATACTTGATGTTTTAATAACTGTTATTAATAATTATCATATTGAATATATTGTTATGTAATATGTACTTTTTACCAAGGCCTAATCTCGTTAATATGTAAAATAAAATAAAATATGTGGGTATATATAAGTAAGCAGATAGGTAACATATGGTAATATAATGAGGTACCTAATTAAAATTAATTTAACATAATATCTAAGCATTAATTAAATATTATATTTCCTAGATGGCAGATGTTGATTCAAATGATAGTTGGTTTGTAAACCACAATACACGCAGTATTAATAATAACATTAAAAAACACATAAAACATGGACGCCATAGATCAAAGTACACGTTTGATACCGACTCTGTAAGACATATTTCATTTTTATTCTGTCTAGTAAAGGGTTTAAAATAAAAAAAAATGCATAGATAATACTATACCTAGTTGCAAGCATATATCCAAAAATAAATCATTAGGGAAGGAAGGCAAATCGACGGATTTAAAATATTGAAAACATGTATTTTAATATAATTATTATTTCAGGTCCTTGATTCAAATATCGAAGAGTATAATGGTATTGACAATATTAAAACTTTACTAACATACACAGAGGAAATGAATTTGGGACAAATTGAATTTACTGTTTTTCAATGTAAGTCAAAATCAAACGTACCTGCTTACTACGCCAATATAAAGGTAATTTCATTGGGGTATCTATTCTAGTAAGTTTTATGAATGCTTCAATTTATTAACTTCTTGCACACACAACACACTTACACACTTTTATATATACTTTGTGTTTTGTTATTTTATTTGTAATTTTTTTATTGAACAATTCAGTATAAAAGTTTTCAAATAGTAAGAATATTAATATTTTATTGTAACAGTTAACTGCTATTTCTTGATTTTAGCTTGGTAATACATCTCTTGCAAGTTCATTTCCAGAAAAATATGCCCTTCCTGAAGTTGCTAAACAAATTGCTGCACGTAATGCATTATCTGTATTGAAAAAAACACATAGTTGTACAAATATACCTGTTACTCAAGATATGGAAGTTGTTGCTGAGAGATTAGAGAATGTCTGGTTTTAATTTTATTTAGTATTACTTTTATCTGTTTCTAATCTTAACTATTTTCAGGAGTTAAAAAAAAATTATGCTGGATTATTCTGTGATAAAGTGGAAGATGTTTATAAAGAAGTATACAATGAATGTTTGCCTTCAAACTGGTTGGTTAATCTTAACCAGTTAATAACAAATATTGTTATTGAAAATTTACCTAATCAAAACAAATCTATTTTATACTATGCTTCTCTTGTATGTTCAATTTAATAATAAAAACCTATTTTTTTAATAATTCCATATTACAAAATGTATTGCGATTGTTGAAGGAGGATAAAAAAAAACACGATGAAGTAATAGAAATACCAATGACTGAAATTTGTGATCATTTTCCATTAATGAAGTTTGTTGATAAAACAGAACGGAGTGTTAATGTTGTCAGTGTTGACAGTAACCATACATTTTGGATTTTGTTTGTTCATGATAAGATAAATGTATTAATTTCCTATATATATATATATATATGAATTAAAATGTAATAATAAAATATAGCTGTTTATTTCTTAGGATGATTATAACACTTTAAACAAAATTATGAATATGCCTGAAGAAGCTGAACATTTTATTAAAATGTTTAGTATCGAGATATTTGATGTGTATGCAGTTAAAATCGAAGATGGATGGTATAGATTTCAAGTCATTAAAATTGAAGATGATAATGTTGTTGGCATTTTTATTGATTTGGGCATGGAATGGTGTGTTACTAAAGACAACATTATGTTTTTACCTTCCAAGTTCTTGAAAGTTCCATCACAAGTAAATTAATAATATAATTCTTTTAAATTTCAAATTTATTATAATACTACATTTTCAGGCTATCAAATGTTCATTGACATCTCTATTTTTTGCACCTTATTTTGATATAGCTAATAAGTTGTTTACTAAAATGTTATTTGGTAAAGAATTTACTGTTGTACCTGATAATATAGAAAGTGATGTTCCATTGGTTACATTATACGATGGAAAATGTAATATTAATAATCTCATAATGGAAGCTATTATAGAAAAAACCAATTTTAATCAAGTAATATAACATATTATACCTATAAATTGATTTGATTACATTTTATAGTAAACTTAAATAATATATTTTGTTTGAAGTAAAGAAAAAAAGAATTTAATTGCATATTAAACCGATATTATAATATTTAAATGTGTTCATATTTACAACAAAATGCATTTTCACCTTTATTTAGCACATTAACTAGGTTATACTTTTTTTTTTTTATATAATTTATAATATATAAATGAATACCTACTATGTTAAATATTATAATTTTAGGTAGATTAAATTTTAATTAAATTACATCATTGTATTTAGTAAGTTATATTGTAAAATGTATACTTTATTAGTATCTTGAGTCTAATTTAGATCTACCTAATATAATATTGAGTTTACTAATGTCCTAATTTAGATTAAGTCCAATGAATTGCATCCAAAAAGTAAATGCTTAAATTATTTAAAAGAAATGACAGTAGAAGAATACATATACCTTTATACCTCTAATGAATTATAAAATATTAAGAAGTCTATATATTAAAGCCTAAAAAAAAATGTAATAAAAATATTATTAATTCTAGAAGAATTAAGTTTATAAACTACCTTAAGTTCAATCTATTTTAAAGTAAACAAAACAAAACAAAATGTTTTAATAAAATAAACATAATTTTTCTATATAATATGAAATTGTAAAATTAACCAAGTTTAAAATGTTAAAATAAAATAATATATATAATAATTTAAAATAAATTTGTGGTGTAATTCAACTACTCCCTATAAATTTAAGTTAGGCAATTTTATCCTCGGAAGCTTCAAAATGAAATTGAAGATAAAATATCTTAATTCCAAAAAATGAGGTAAAACCATTAAAAAATTCTATAATTTCTGGTAGTTTAACTTACAATAAGTCTAAAGTAAATTGCCAAATGATAAATAAATTATGAAAATGCATAGTATAAAAACCTATTTTTGTCAAAAATGTTCTCCGGTGATTTATTACATTCTAGTTTCTGTGGGCAAAATTAACTTATATTGAAATACATGGAGACGCAATTCACACAGTTTATTTTTATACATGGGCCATAATTTCCCTAACATTGTAGTTAAAATACAATATATTTTAACATATATTTTTAAGTATATATAACATATTTTAATGGGTTTATTTATATACTGTTTATTACTACTATTAGAATGTTTATAGGTTGTTATTTTTTTAAAGAAGGAAAAATTGTTTGTACACATCAATAATAATAATTTTTAATTGGTTCATTTAGATTGAAGGAGAATGTAAAGGAGCTAATCTCTCTTTTGTTAGTGATGGTTATATATATTTACACCCGCCTAATGAAACATTGTTAATTATGGAATCTATATTGGACTCAATTTCTATATCTCGCCCTATCGATCCTTTGTATTCCAAAAAAAATATATCGCCTCATAAGGTATATCTTGTTAAATGCATTGAACTTGGTATCTGGAGTCGGGCAATAATTGAAGATTATATATTTACTGAACAAAAAGTAAAGTCAATAAATATTTTATCTATATTTGTATATTTGTATATATATTTCTTTTTCAGTTTAATGTGTATTTTATTGATTATGGTAACTATGGTTTAATTGACCAAGATAAGTTTATTGAACTTCAATCCGTTGATCCGCTATTAGCGGCTATTCATCCCCAGGTTAGTTTTACGAGATAATTAACATATTTTTAAACTGATATTATAATGTTGAATCTTAAAAATATATATGACTATCGAATCAGATGTAGACTACGTCTCTTTACTATCCAACAAATTGTTGTATACTTAATTACATATTTAATAGATATTTCAATAAGTTATACAACATCCTATTATTATTTAGTGTACATAGGTCCTTAGTATCTTTCTAATTCTATTAAAGGGGAATAGAAGAATGACCCTATGAAAAAACACAACCTTAAATATTTTTTTTGAAGTTTTACATCAAACAGATTTTAGTTTTATTTATATTTTTTTGTTAAAAAGTTGAAATCATTTTTCTCCTTTGATTTTTTAATTTAGTAAATATACATTAATAATTTAAAGTTTAAAATTTAATGGTTTTTTTTATTTTAAAAAAATCAATCTAAAATTGGACTATTAACCTGCTAAAATCCACCATGTGATTATTTCAGAAAGTGACTAATGCCACTTTCAAATAAAAATATTTTTAAATTGACTGCAGCTTTTGGTATGTGTTGTATATTTAATTTAAATTGTTTATATATAGACTACACATTTTACCCCTTATTAAATAGCTTTTTCTGTTTCTTTTAAAATAATATTAATGTATTATTATAATTTAATTCTGATGAACCATTATTGTTCTATGTTTTATACATACATGGTAATATAAATTGTATTATAAAATTTGTAGAGATAACATTAAATTATAAATAATTAGAATTTCACTAATTTGTAACACTTAACTTTGTTCATATGTATGCAACATTAAAATATTTAATCATAAAAACTAATTCTGTACATCCAAATGTATTATTAATTAATTTTAATATTTATTTATACATATATATTATAGGCTTTGAAAGTTTCCTTTCATTTATTTCCACCAGAAAAACTTACAGAAAGTCGGTCTAGAGCATTGTATGAAATGATTACTGATAAACAATTAGATATAAAAGTTGTATCAACTAATAGTGATGGCATTCAAGTAGTGGAAGTTTATGATGCTGTTGATCAAACTGGAAATTCTATATCTTTTAATACTCAATTATATCAAAGGTACATTTATAATATATTTTAAATTAAAGTAACAATAAACACAAAATACTTTTTGTAGTATACAGGTTGATCAAAATTTCATGGTAACAATATTGAAGTGATTACATATGTTTTTAATGTTATTTCCATTATTTTTGTAATATGGAATTCTGATCATACTGTAATGTATGATTTTCATTAATGATTTGTAACCTAATTTAATATTTTTAACTATTATTATTGTTTAAATTGTAACAAACGAATGGTTTGAAGTAGCGTTTCCCAACCTTAATCACTTTAAGTAATAACCCTAATACTAACCCATATTTAGCTGTGACACACTTGACACTTGTATATGTATAAATTTTAGATTCTGAACGGAATGAGAAATTTTTTGTTTCTACAAAGGTATTTTTTTTTTTTTTTTTTTTTTATGTATGAAAACTTTTTTGGGTAGAAATAATTGTCCGATTACCACAAGTAGGTATACCTTCGGTAGCAACTCTTACCGTTTTGGTACTTTATTTAGCTCATTTTTGGAATTTCTCAAAAAATTTTCTTTCAGAAGCAGAAAATCGCCAAAATTACGGTTTCTGTTATTTTAAATTTTTTATTTTTTTATAAGTAATTAAGTTTTGATCGTATGGACTTGAAATTTTTTTGAGTACTAACATAGGTAATATTTACAGTTAGTAAGATTTTGGAACGTATTGGTTGATTTTTTGGCTAAATATAGAACTTTGAACTTTTTTTCAAAAATGTTAAATATTTCCTGTAATTTTTAGTTTATCGGTTTGAAATTTTTGTAGAAACCTAATTATATACTATTTAATCTATTTACATAATAATTTGAAAATCGTGAATGTCAATTTTTATCATGAAATAACTATTTGAATTTTGATCGTAGGAATTTGAAATTTATTTGGAATATATACATGTGTAATTTTCACTTGTGGTAAAATCTTGGAATGGATTATCAATAGGTATAATATATATATTAAGATTCGTTCAGAATCGTATTTTCTAATGCAATATAATTATAATTAATTGCATTCAAATTTTAATAATTGTAATAAATCATTAATTTTTCCAAGGACCGAAGGGATGAAGAAGGAAATCATAAATTGACGTTCCCACTTTTTTTTATATTAAAGTGGTTTTATTTCAGTAAATTAATTACAAGAAAAACTAATAATTAATCATTTAAAATGATGTGTTTATTTAGGTTAGGAAAATTCATTTTAAATCATATTTTATTATTGCAAATATTAAATATAGTAAAAATATTATAAAAATTTAGTCCTAGTGAGAAAATTGGGTCTATAGCAGGGGTCGGGATCCTGCGGCTCTTTGGATAATTATCAATATATCGAGATCCGTAAAATATTTGTATAAACAATAATAATAATAATGAATTAATGAGATAAAGTTTTTCTATATTTTCTTAATTTAAGACATGTTATTATGTTTTTATTGCCTACGAATTTCTCAATGAAATAATAATACTATCTTTATTCTAATAATATGTACTAATAAAGTAATAATTTATACTACATACTATTTTATTTATCAACTTACAAATGATTTAATTTTTGAATCGATTTATTAAATGATTCAGTTGGGAACGCAAATGTCAATGGGTTTAACTTTTTAATTATTAAAATCAAATTTATGTTCGTAATCATTTTTATATTTTTCACTAAGATGTAATTTTTTATATATATGGATATTATAGTTTTGTAATTTTTTGAAAAAATGGCACTTTTCTACGAAAAGGTTCCCAACCTCTAGTCTGTAGTCTATTTAAAATCCTATGGCGGCAACCAGTTTACGTTGGGCGGCAGTCAGGCACCGGTTATTTGTATCCTCCCCACTTAATCAGCCACATGTTTATATGATATGTATGTGATTATATGGCGCATGAATGATGGTACGGAAAAATGCAATATAACGTACCGCTCTACACCTCATCTGTTTCAGAATATACAATTCAAAGTTATTGTTCATGTCGGTGGTCTATGATTGACTATTTGCGTCATTCTCATCTTCGTTTTGGTTTGAGGTCTGTGCGCGTAGTGAAGCCACGCCCATGCACACAAGTTGGCCCTCGTAGCTTGTTTTTATTTCGAATAGACTATAGTTTTTTTTTCATTATAAATTTCCTCCGTGTTCGATTGGTTGACAATCACACCCTCATATCCATCTTCCATGGACTTCATTTGTGATGGATTTTTGATTTTGATGGCATTAATTGAAGAGAATGCTGATTCACACATATAGGGTGTAGAAAATGATTAGGTTAATTAGGAAAATGGTCATACATAGTACATTCATAGCTTTCCTCGATATCTTGGGAAACTCATTTTACAAATGAATCCAAGAAGATGGGACATCTTCATTTATTGTAATTTTTTTCGACTTTGACGCTGTCTCAGTATCTTTAACTAATTTAGACTACCTATTGCAGCTATACTCTATTCAAAATAAGTTAACCCTTCCGGCCATCGAAAACCTGTGAAGCGCACACCCCTCCTAAACGTTACTCACATACACAGCTGCTTATCACGTGGTATTTTTTGAGGTACGACGGTTGCCAACCCCTGGCAACCAATCGTAAAGCTCCGACTAGTCTGGCAACTCAATATGCATACGCGAGTGTGGGTCACTAAAATTGAATAGAGTATAGTAAGTGTTTAGTGTATATAAGACCACAGTAATTTATAATATCAACCAATTCACTTTCTTCATCTGTGGTAAAACAATAAAGTCTTATATATAGAATCGATGAAAGGATTTCTTACCCAGTCCATTAATGAAACATCATTTTTTATTACACTATATAATATATAGTATAATTCTTAATATTATAAAGAATTCAAGATAATATGAATCGTTAAAATTTTTTTTAATTATAATCATAACATTTCGTAGTACACTGGTTGGGAAACGCTGATTTAAAGTAATATAATAATGTTATTAGTTTATTACTAACTAAAGAGGACGTTATAACCGTATATTTTTCAATGATGCTTACTCTGTCTATCTAACGGGGAATATAGCAAAATCATAGAAATACAGAACATTAATTGTAGCGTATCAATATAATAATATCAATTAGCAAATTTATAGAGAAGAATATTTTGGAGGGAATGTCATATCTGTTTTGTAAAATACCATCTTACAAAAAAGTTACGTGTTAAAAAAATTTAATATTTAATACACTATAACTTCTTTGCTAGGTGATATTTTACAAAACGGATATGACATTCCCTCCAAGATATTCTTCTTTAGAAATTTGCCAATTAGATGTTTTTATTTTAAGTTCAACCTAAACGCCACAATTAATGTTCTATGTTGCTGTGATTTTGCTATATTCCCCGTTCAATAGACAAAGACAGAGCATATAGGTATAATGTCCTCTTAATACATTGTTTAATCAAAATTATAAAAACAATTTCTAATCTATAAAATGGAATTATAAATAACATTTTGACAACCTGTTATTTGTTTTTGGTTAACATTTGTACAACAATTTTTTTTTTTAACAAATAATAAGTTACAGTAGTAGAATACTATTAACTTCCAGTTATACAAAAGTTAATAAATCTTAATTTAAAATAAAATGTAATTGATTATCCAAATGGTATAAAAAAAAGGTTACAATTTATTAGTCTGCAATTAAGTTTTCGATTTTTTTTTTATTTACCATTTTTTCAATTAAAAATTCTGTTTTATTTGTAATGATTTTTTAGTGTTTAGTATAAATTGCTGAAGAATAATTTTATACATAACTACAGAAAATACTAATTGCACCAGAAAATATTATACTATGTACTTAAAATATATGACTTCAATATATCATTTTTTATTGGCTAAATATTTTGTTATCTAATAATTTCTTGTATAATTTTGTGTGTGTTAATATTTAATAGTTTTTTTTCCTTTATTATTATAAATAAAATATAATATACATTTATATATATTACAATTATAAAGATATTAAATTTGATTTTGTTAGAAAAGTTTTGAATTATAATACAAATACAGGGAAATTATCTTTTAAACGAGTATTTATTTATTCACAATTGTACAAAATGAACACCTACCTAACCTCTTGAACAAATTACATGTTTTATAATATCATCATACCCATTAGTAGTTTTCATAAATTTCATGTTTTTAAAGTTTTCTTTATTAATTCAATTGTATTATAATTTTAATAAATTTCTTGTAGTTTGAAAATAATATTTACGGGAACTAAAATTGGAAATACTGTAATGAGGATACCAAACTTAGGTCAATAGTAATTATAGTATGTTACAATTTTAGAGAGCCATGGGAGGCTAAGGGTTATAAGCTATCCTGACCATTAGCAAACTACAGCCATGGATTAAAATATTGCATTTTTTTCTTATTAAAGTAATATTAAAATTTAAAAAATAATTATCCCAATAATTACCATTATGTTTTGTTTACTACAAAAATTACCCTACGAGTCAAATTATCTCCTATTTAGATAATAACCATATAATGTTTTTAATGTGTGTTATTTTAATATTATTCTTGTCTAGTAGACACCCACAATTTCACCCAATAAATTATATTTATATTTATAAAATTAAACAAATCAATAAAATCTTGTACCGAGTAAGAGGAATGGATGTTGAAAAAATGAATGTTCATACGTGTTTCAGTGTAGTTAAATACTGTATTGTTTTACATACCTATATGTATATCGTAATAGAAAAGCGATTATAATTTTATTGAAACTGTGTGGCGGTAGAAATAGTAGGGATAAGGGAAAAAACCGTTCGCGAAGGGTTTCTGTTTAAATCTACTTATCCTTCACCTCGTCCCGTTGCGGACGACCGTCTCCATGCGGACACAGGATTTCCCCGATTTGCTACGAGGCTAATATCACGTTAATTGAATTCGCTAGCGGCCGTCCGTAACCGGCGTGTTAGGTTATATCGTGTTATTTTATATGCCACTACACCTATACCAGTAACCAGAGAAACCTATAATATATTATTTACCATTATACCAGTAACCGGTGTATAAGTTCCGCTACATAATGTACACGCAGTATACGCACTATCGGTATTTAATTAAATGCGTGGTATAACATGTTTGGTGCGCGCTTTATCCGTTCTCCCATCTCGGCAACTTTTATTATTACTGCGGGAAATAAAAATCCCTCGCGTAAACGTAGATTAGTCTAGTAAAACTGCAGCCCGCGACGCGTTATCGCTGCCCATCTCGGCTTTGTTTTCTGCGATTTTTATATTTCTTCGCGTCGCACATCTGTCGCGTTGAACGTGCGTGATCTGCGGTCCGCTGTAATCCAGTTGTTGTGAGCGGCGTCGTGAAACGAGAAGATAAGCGCGGTTTTAACCGGCACTTTGGTTTTGGATTTGCCCGAAAGCAGTAACGACGACGAATGTAATGAACGCGAATGAACGTTTTCAGGGTGGCTATCATACGTGTATATATTATATATTGTGTGTGAAGTAGTAAGTTGGACAATATAAAAATATAATATAATATTTATTCATCTTTTACGCAATGAGATTATGAATAATAGATTTTAAATCTGAAATCGGATATTACTGTTGATAAAATCGACATGACCACGAATCGAGGTGACACCGAAACGCAATCTGATCTCTGACGTTATAGGTACTAAACGTACACCACGACCGGCTGTAGGTAAGAATCGCGCGAATAATAACTGCTACGAAATATAATACTAGAATACGTACCAACGGGTAGTCGTAAACTCGTAAGTGTAACTGCCCGCCGCCGCACGGTGCGTATTTTTGGCTTAAGTCAATTCTCCGACGGGTGTGCGATATATGCAAATGACTGGATTAAAATTCAAACCTCGATTTCGGGTGCCGTTTAAGATTGTGCTCTGCCGCCGGTTGTTTTCGCACGAAATCGACACAAAAGAGATTGGCCGCGGCCGCAGAGTCATTATTATTATAGGCGTGCGGGCGGTACAGCGATGGGGATTTTGGCGCGGTAAATTTAAAATCGTTGTGTGCGTGTGCCGTTTTCTCGCGGTATCCCGAACGGAGTGTGTACCGCGGATATTCGCTCGATGAATATTAATTTCACGGTGTTAATTCATCGGGCTTTTATTTATAATTTATACGGTCGGACTGGGGCGGATGCTTTGTCGTGGCTCCGGCCAGTATATATTATAATGATTGTAATAATATGGGATATTTATATTTTGTATGATAATATATTACAGGATGGCCGAGAAGAAAAACAAATTGGATATAGAGAATATAACATTTTTAGATTTTTGTTTTATAATTCTTTTTAATTTATTTTTAAAATTCTTTATTTTAATATAAGTATATACGATTATGTATTTTTTTTTTTTTAATTAAATAAACGACTATTCAAATATTGTACAATAAGCATATGTGAAACTATATAAAGACACTTTTATTAGGACAGGGCAGGCCAAACGTTTTCAAATCGTTAACAGAAAAAAATTAATTCTGGTAAATATAGGTACAATTATTCATAGATACGTATTTTCTCAGCAGACAATAAACTTATAAACAATTTTATCAAAAATAATTAAATAATTAAAAATAATTCACTTCAAATTTTTATATACTCATCATCCTCGATCTGTCAGCATTGCGTCAGGTCATCAGTTGCCCTACAGTTTTTCTTATGATAACTAATAAGTAAGTACCCAATAAACTAATAACAATGCTGAATATTAATAAATGCACGGAATGACATTGATGAAGGATATACAGTGGTGAATCTCGGGTTTTCTTATGTTATACAAATAGGCATGTGCATTGTGCGTATGGTTGATATAAAAATAAAATTAGATGTTATTGCTTGATTGTATTTGAACGTTAAAGAAATTATTAACGATTTTCGGTGGAAAACTTGATTAATGTTTGATACTTTGATAGGTATAGCACCTCCACGAATTTTTCAAATCTCTAGCCTATAGTAGAGTAGAATAAACATTTTTTTAATGATTTTTTTTTTTTTTTTAATATTATTTAGATATATTTAAATCAAAAGTTATAGCATTTGTCAAATATTTTAGAGGCACTCTTTGTTACGTATACGTGACACCTACCAAGCGCAGTTAAAATCGTGACGATCGCTGCAGCGAGACGTGTTATTTTTTGGCGTTCAAAATTTGAATAATGCAGTTGTGTCCTCGAGACTTTAATAATATTATATAAACTTATATTTTTTTTCTTTAATTATCTTATCTGTGAATGCTAGATGACTCAATTTATTGTTTTTATCGTTTAACTAAATTATTTGTATTTTTATATTATCAAAAATGTTCTGGCGTTTTTTACCCAATTGACAGTTATTTGACTAAAATTGTAATTTCGTGCTCGGAACGGATATGAACCGAAACTTGTTTCTGGTTCGTATTATACATATTATATTATTCTATTTCAAATGTGAATTATTCCATTAGTTATAAATACTTACAAGTATTTATAATCAATAATTGTTCCTTTTTTTATTACAAAATGCAATTTTACTTTTGGTTTGTAATACATTCTATTTTAAACACTGGTCTGATCGATCTGAGGAAGATAAATAATCTCTTGAAGTTATTAATCTAAAATATAGTTTATACATATACAGTATCACAGATCTATTTACTAATTACAAGGTTAGTTTCTAATCATTATTTAGGTAACGGATTTTAATATTACCTTTATTACTTGTTAAAAAAAAAAAGACGTTTCATAAAAAAATTAACTATTTATTTCCTATGTTTTGTAAAATTTGAAGATAGCCATTTTAAAGAGTATATTTGTATGATAACTTTGTCGTATTGATCACTTAATTTAATCAAGATTATGATTTTTAGGAATTTTTTTTGATGTCATTATTTTTAATGTTTTAATATTATAGCACGTTAAATTTGTTTTATCAATATTATTGTGAACACTCAGTGCGTACACTATGACGCATTTTTTTTAAATAAGTAATAAAAGTAATATTATAGTCCGTTACCTAAATAATCATTTGAAAAAAACTACATTCAAAAATTATAATTTTTCGCGGAAATATTGCAATTAGTAAATAGATTTTGGGACTGTGTATAGTGATAATTTCGAAAATTACAATACATACATTTTCGCATAATACTATTGCAATGAAACTACTATAAATTTATACATTTGTGTAATTATTATTATTATTATTATTATTTTTTTATTTTTTTTTATTATTATTATAAGATCCTGAGATAAATTATGTAACTAACTATTTTTAAAATAGGTATAAATTGTATTACAAAATTAAATTTAGTTGCATAAATAATTAAATAAATTATTAGAATCATCACGCCTTAAAATTAAATATTTAGTTTTAAAAAAAAAATTGGCAACAATAATAAATTTAACGTTTATAATTAGTTTAAATTTCTTATAGTTTATATTTTTTATTGATTGTAATAATAATATTTTAATAAATAGATTTATTTAGTCATTACGTCATTTGTCATATCATATGTTTCGTAGGTACCACACTTCCAAATATACATTGTCGTATAATAGTGTATATTTGACATACAATATTTCGGTTATCTCTAATTATTATGACATAATTATTTTATGTTATATTAAATAAAACCATATTCGAAACTCTTGTTCGCATCATTGTCCAAAAAGATTGAGTCTGTTTCTACAGCGAAATAAAATAAAATATATAGGTAATATAAATAATACGTAATAACAATGGTCAATGACATTTTTTTTCTTTAAGTAAGTGTATAATGTATAAAAAAATATTCTATTGCTGTTTTTTTATTTTTATTTGAAATAGTATTAACTTGTAATTTGTATACCTATATAAATATTTACCTATACATTCTTTTATTGGAGCGTGCAAAAGAAAAATGGTCCAGCCGCTTGTTCTATATTTGCGTAATCATTTTTCACAGTGACCTTATAAAATATTATATTATATTCGGAAAATGACGATTGCATTGTGTTTTTCGATAAATACTACCCGCACTGTCCGCCGTCATCTTCGCCGGAGTCGAATTTTATGAAATATAAATGACGTACAGAGTGATGCGAGCTCAATAAATAGTAACGATATAATAATAATATTTTGTACAGGCGACAATCTATTCGATTATATTATATATATATCGAAAGTACGTGCGAGTTAACACAATATTATTTAGTAGTTGAAAAGTAAATATTATTGTGTACTTGCCATTCGTTTTCCGTCGTGAGATATATATTTTTATTATTGTTGCCATCGTTGAGTGAGTTTTTTATTTAGATGAAAATTCGTTTTGCGCGCGTGAAAAATATTAATTTTTCTCACAAATATAGTATGACGATATGTGTTTGCATACCTAATATAATATGAATACAGTGGAAAAGTATAATGAAAATCACCAGCAGTTGACCAAATATCGGAGCACATTCTAATCTACCTACCACAGTAAACTTAAAGATATCCATTTCAGTCTCGACCTATAAACCAGAGCTGGAGTCTGGAATACCAGACCGATTGTAATATTTAGTTTCAAATAGTCAGCAAAAATAAAGCTTACAGAATGACGGTAAAAATTATAATATTTATAAAAAAAATCTAGTCTTATAATTATTTCATTATGTAATTATTATTTTTTGATATTCTATATATTTGCTGCGAAATGTGCCTCAAACTTTTAAAGAACATTATTCTATTATTATGTTTATAATATTTAAATTTAGCAAACATTTTGCAATTAAATGCATCATATTTTCAAAGTTAGTACATTCACTGTTATTATAACAAAATATTCTGATCACTGTATAAATGATTTGTTACGTTATATTATAAAAATATATTGATTAATCCGTACAGACTTATGAAATATGTCTTTAAATATGCAGAGTGATCTGAATATTATGCGCTACTTACAAGGCTACAAATTATAATGGAGGTTACCTTAAATACGTATGCAATTTACATCATTTTCAGCAACACGAATTCTGATCTTCCTGCGTTTATAATTATAATAATAATATAGTATTTATTGACACGTTGATAATATTAATGCAGATGGGTTCGCGGGAACAATGGTAATAATTTTTCTAATATCCGTTCAATGATCTGGTAAACGAATTTGTTTTTAATCCAATAAGACATTTAACCTATACATTATTACCGGACGTCTAATGTCACGTGTATTTATATAATATGCCTAAAGCTAAGTAAATGTGAATATTGCATTAGATTTTATGAAATACTACTATAATATTGCACTACCCTAAGGGGCGTTATGCGAATGGTGTCGTCGTTGAATTTCGTGTTCAATTTATATTATTTGTGTTCCAATATCGTACCTACCTTCGGGTGGTTCTTTTGTAGTATACGCTATCATGATGAGCAGGGGCCTACGTTTTTAGATTTTTCACGAAATGTACACGTTTTATTTTTAATCCAAAGTGTGTAACACTACTACAATTATATAAATTATAAATATTGATGAATCAAAATATAAAGTTATACATTTCGTACTATGCCCAGTTTGTTTAGTTTTAAATGTTTTATATTGTCTCTATTTATTTCGTTCTGGACAATTACGAATCATCGTATCTCTCGTTAGAAAATTCAGTAATAAAACAGTGTAGTCATGTGTAGTCCGTGTGTAGTGATGTATATTTGCTAGAGGACATAGCTTGGCGTGGCGTCGGAGGAAAATAATTGTGTAATCACTATTATTTTCCTTCTTTATAATAATTTAGTTAATCATTAAAGTAATGAATAATAGTGAGTATATATAATAACATATACGTATAATACAAGTAAGTATATGAATAATAATAATACATTCTAAAACATGTTTTAATTTCAATAATTCATCAAATATAATTAACCTCATTTCCTCCAAGACAACAGAAATGTTCGTCGCTCGAAAATGAAACAATTTACAGGTATATACGTATATGTGTAGTGTTATTATAGTGTATATTTTCCAAAGGATATAACATGATAACAATATAATTTCAACAATATTGGACGACCTTTTTTAAGCCACTCCGACTGTTACACTATTTCTATAATTTTGATCTATAAACATAATATCCCGTGTTTCATTTTCATGTATATACAATGAACACGTAGTGAATAGTATATTATTCACAGAAAATGATAAAAATAAAAAATCGTTATTAAAATATTATATTATAAATTTATTTACAAGTATTTACCTGTATATGCATATGTATATATTTAGTTCCAATTACGTATAATACCGTAGGCCATAATATTATTATAATCATGGGTATAACAGAGTGGTAAAATATTATCTCTAAGTAATTCCAACAAAATACACAATTTAATATCGAAAATATGTACTGTTTATATATTTTTTAATCATGTACAGATTTATTTGGTTTTAAATTTAACGAATACAAAAATTTACAAAATTGTTATAAATAGATTGATAATAAACGGCTTGCATATTTGATATTTGTATGTACCTAAACATATTATTATTAATATTATTACTATGATGATATTTTGTTAGGATTTTCCGGTTTATCGTTCATCCTGTAGTTAAATGCTTGTAAAGAATTATTACTTTTGTGCTTTAAGTCATCCACAAATCCTCTCGGCCGTGCCATAACATGATTTGTAAATAAAACAATATAATATACAGCTGAGATCGCTTTAAGAGGAATGCACGTTAAGTGGCCTGAAGATCTTAAATTATATCTCTACTCGATCTAAATATGTCTTATACGAATCTATTCAATGCAGGTAACGTACGTATGGTTTTTTTTCCAGAGAAGGTTTATCTTCAAGGTTTAGTAATAATTAGTGACTCGTGTTATCATTAACTATTATCAATTGCGTTTTTTTTCATAATCCATGTCAACAATAATATCTCGAATAATATTATCAGTCATCATCCAAATAATAACATTCAAAAAAGACAAAAACCTCATTTATGATTTTGTAATTTAACAATTATAGTCATTTTTCAAATATTTAAAAAAAAATTTGGTAGTGGTCATGACTGGATGACCCCTATAAATTCGTGTTACAGAAATGGCAGGGATGATAAACGATTATTTTGCAGATCGATTTTTAGGTCTCCTATTTATATACACTATATAATACATATATATGTAATATGTATAGTAATTATTGGAAGAATATGTATTTTATCGTCTTTTAAAACGAAAAAACTATCTTTTTTTAGCCATTGCCTTTCTTTTTGACCTAATAATAAACTCGAATTACACCAATGCGTCATCGCTTTTATATAATATTATATTCTTCGGCAGTCACGTGACAGACACTATAATATTTCGCGATGAAATTGCCGCCGCCGCATTACTTTATCACTGCGTACGTATGATTTATCGGCTCCTTATGCTCGGTCTCTTAACCCTATAAATCATATCATTATATTGTTCCTATTATAGATAAATATGTGATAAAATATACAATATAATTATATAAGTCTATGAGGAGATGTGTAAAATATAATATAGCAAGAGTCAATTTTCAAAATAAAATGTCTGCCAAATTACAATTATTAATAAGTATTATATTATTTTAGATCGCATAATACTATAGGTGATACTTTATAATGTATATTAATAACTATAATGATATTATATACCATATTTTGGGTAGGTCACTTTAGTTCTTAATTTACCCTTAACTCGATGAATCATACACTCATACATCATACACTCAATCATACAATCATCTTCATATTAAATTTAATCGTCTCATTTTATTGTTTTTCTACCTGTTTTATTTTACTGCCTTTTCTTATTCCTTCCCGATAATATGTTCGAGACATCTCAATGGTCTCAATCAATTTTTTTCCAATTTATCTAGCCACTCTTGTATGGCTTTATTTAATAGTTTATATACATTGTTAGATGTTTATTATTTGTCTGCAGAGGCAGAACTAGGACTTTTTACGCCCGGGGAAAATTTTAAAATTACGCCCTCATAGACCTAGAGAGAAATACTTTTCCTAACAATTATTTCTTAATAATAAGCACCTAAGCTTACTTATTGAGTTTAAATTAAATTAGTAACAAAGTTAAAAATATCAATCCAGCACTAAAAGTAGTTTATTATAAAATATCATTCAAGCTAATGTTTTTATAGTTTTTTTCATTTTATTTTTATAGTAAAAGAGCCAATTTATATAAAGGATATACTTCTATATTACTTGAAACTTCATATTTGTGTAATTTATTTGAAATTTTTAATCAATCAAATTAAATCATAATTTAATAAAATCAATGTAGGTATATGTGCATGGTGTTTAAATAAAAAAGGTATATTACTGTAGTATATAAATTTAATAGTAATAATAATCAATTTTTACAAAATATTTATTTACATAATTTAAAAATTAAAACTTAATCCTCCTAGCTTTTATTTCGTCAAAGTTGTTAATTATTGAATCAAAGTTAATTGAGTTTGTAATTTCTTTTTCAATTGAAAGTAATGCTAGATTAGTTAATTTTGTTTAATTTATTGTTTGAAAAAAATAATAAACATTACACGTGCGTATAAAACCCTAAATCACAGTCGGAATGCAATTAAATTATTAAAATATTACGTTGAGACATGTCTCTCCCATACACATAATTTTGGTAATACCCCACTTCTTCACCCGTTTACAATATCATACGCCCGTCATCAATTTATAGTGAGACACAATTCAATGTCTCGACCGATTCGTCGGCGACGACGGAACAGCGATACGGTATAGATAAGATATAAATAAAATTGTACATAATATAATAAATTAGTCACACTCGTTATTCACATAGACACTGTAAAGACGAATGAGAGTAAACAACATTTTATTTGTAAAATTATGAAGAAATAAAATATTTATGTAGTATAGTAGCATATAATAAACAACTCATTTTTAAAATTAAATTATTTGATATTTTTGGGGCCGCCGCCACTGTTTACAAGTATTATAAATATACTGTTAGTATTTGACTTACTTCAGAAATCGCCTAAATTTGCTCACAATGAACGACAAGCAACACGCATGAATCACGATGAAATAACAAATAAGACAGATAAAAATAGTTTCTATAATAATCATTATAATCTATAATTATTATTGAAAACCAATCAATGGCACATTAATATCAGTTATCGCATGAAAGTACATATATATTTAAATATACACACATAAATATAATACCGATATAAATCATTAGTAATAGTTTTATTTTTACTCATATATTGGCCTATACTGATGCCTTGGCGATTATCATTACGATAATAATGTAATATGTATAATACAAATTTTAAAACTGTACTTAATAAAATTAGTTACACGTTTCATTAGCAAGTTTTAAATTTATAATTTTAGTACAATCGGTGGATAAATGATAAGTATCTACTAAAAAGTGTAACCAAAAATTTTACGCCCGGGGATAAATCCCCGTCTTCCCCCCCCCCCCCTAGTTCCGCCACTGTTTGTCTGATCTAGTCACACCACTCGACAACCATAAACAATGAAGGCTTCATCGCTGCTTTATAAAAATGATACATTTTGTCTGAATTATTTTTACGCACAAAATACCTATCGATTTTCTTGTACTATTATTATAATTATAAGTTATGTATATTATAAATATCTATAATATTGTTAATATAATGTAGGGAAGTCTGCGTAGTTGCCATTAGACCTCGGGGAGTCGTCTCGATTGCATAGGCGAAAAAAGTTACGTGAAAATTATTTTTATTTTTAATGGACAAAGTAACGTGATATTACGTTGATGTTATTAGGTGCGCTATACAATTGGTATTTATTATTATTATGAGAAAAAATATTTAAAACAATATAATTTATCAAAGTTAATAAAAACAAACACCGGATTACTTCGCGGTTTGTTATTTTAAGGGGTTTAAAAACTTGGTCTTCTAGTTTCGGGTTAGCTATGCTGCCATACTGTCAATAAAGTTTCTGTTTATAAATCGCTAATATTTGAGTAATTATATACTTACTTAAATAGTTAAACTGATTAAGAATATACGTATATATACGTCTTTATGGTTCTAGTAATAATTATTGTCTCTTTCGTCCAAAGGATTTTTATTTCAAACTGTTTAATACGTTTTCCATTTAATTAACCATATCGCTATAATTATAATTATCTATTTAAATTCGTTTGTTTCTTTTGTAAGTTGTAAGTTGTAAATTATAACTCTGCAAAATGTTCACGTGTAAATATTGTGTTATTATAAACTCGCGGGGGGTCCCGGTTATGACACATTCTATATATTATAATGGAATGCATTTAACAACAAATTCGCTTAAAATCTACAATGTACGAATTTTGAAACTAGGTATGTCCAAGTATTTCAGCTATTCAACTGAGTATATACGGAGTGATCCGAATATCATTATATAAATATAAAGGAAATTGGGACCTTTATGTATTTATATCTAAATCTATTTTAATACACTATCAGAGAAAATTAATATGGATTTTCAATTTCATTTCGATATACTCGATACATCTATAAAAATCGTGGCAGTCACTGATTTTGGACGTTTTTCCTTCGTCCCTTCGGTATTTGCAAAGATTAGTTAAAGTGGTGGAAAGATATTATTGTATTTAATTATAATAAGGATTTGAAATATTTTGATAATTTCATACAAAAAAACGATTTTGAAGGAAGCTCGGTCGTATATAATTATTAATAATTAATTATTTATACAATTAAAATATTTAATAAAAACCTAATGACCTAACCTCAACATATAAATTCATATTTTTTAATAATTGTTGCTCTGATGTATAGTTACTAATTTTATGTAACAACCATATTATGTTATATACTTATATATGTACCTAATTATATTATGCAAGTTTTATATATTTTTTATATTCTAATTTTGTCAATTTTACACAAAATTCAAACTTTAAAAACTTAATAAAAAAAATTAAAACTCTAATATATTTGGTTTAAGTTATATAATGTTGAGCTTGTAGTACATTTTTATAACTTAACACAAAATTGTAAACATTATTTAAGATAAAATTCAAAATTTTCGAAGTTCTATATTTAGATTAAAAATAATCATTAATGTTAGAAAACATGTGAAAAATTTCAAGTCTATATTATATTATATTATGCTCTATATTACTAGAGCAGAGGACTTGTAGCTCTAAACATTCACCAAATATGCACTTCAATAGTCCAAAATATGCATTTTAAAATTAAAAACAAAAATATTTTTATTTATTTTTTGTATTTTATTTAATATGTATTATTTATTTTACTTTGTTACATCTTTAAATTACTATTGAAATTAATATTAAAATAAACATGTATATTATTATGTAAACATTTATCTATCTATAAATAAAGTTAACATACGAAAAACTAAGCTTATTGGCAATCCTCGGGCGCTTCTAGGAAAAACGTGCGTCCGCGGACAGTCAACAACCATATAATATGCAAAAATTAAAAATACATTTAAATTCATAAATTTTGGTTGTATTATATAAAATTAATAAATACGTCAATGGTAAAAATATTGATAAAATTATTAATTCAATT
Organism: Eriosoma lanigerum; assembly: GCA_013282895.1. Taxonomy (NCBI): domain Eukaryota; kingdom Metazoa; phylum Arthropoda; class Insecta; order Hemiptera; family Aphididae; genus Eriosoma; species Eriosoma lanigerum. The sequence goes on from CM023358.1 coordinate 46,252,458, forward strand.
GCAATATGTCTCAAAAACTATAAAATGGGAGAAATATGCTCTAAAAACAAAAAAACTCAAAATATGCATTTATATGCAAAATAAAATTACAAATTTAGCTTTGTCTTGGCATAAAACGTATTTGTTTTTTACTCTGCTATTTTTTTGACTGTGTGAAACAAATATACAAATGCTACAAGTCCTCTGCCATAATTATGACTATTATTTCTTATACGAGTATATGACAGAAAATTAGTTTCTACGATTTTTATCGTTTTTTTAAAAATTTTTTTTATAATTTTTGGATAGTTTTTCCTTTAACTGTTGGGATATTCGAAAAATAGGCTATTTAAAGTACTAACTAGATAAAATTTATTACCAGAATCCTACCTTATTTGATATGATTACATCTTTTATTTTTATCCAAAAGGTGTCTATATAAAAAAAAAAATGCATATCATTATAAAACTAATACACGCTATACTTCTCTCAGAATCTAATGTGAAATAGGTAAGTAAAATGTTATCAACCGGAGAAAAATAATGGTATTATATCGTTTTTATCTGTTTACCAGGAGAAAAATATAACCTATATTTAAATACAACCGTAATTCTGCCATATTTATAATATATATAATATTTTTTTCCTATACAATATACGAACAAGTTACGCATTATTATCGATAGAATTACTGGTCATTGGTTGGTTGTTAAAGTAATATGATTCATAGGCATACACAGACATGTGAAAAATGATCTTCTATTTTACTTATTACACATTGAGAATAAAAGTCGGCAAAGATATGGCAGGAATGGAGGAATGTGGTAGAAGTAGCACTAGTCATTAATGGACCTATAAGATTTGGAAGAAGTTTAAATATTTATTTAATACTAATATATTTTAATTTACTAATATTTAATATAATATAATATATTTCAATATTATAATGCAGGTATTAGTATATTTTTATATTTGGCTATGAAATATAAATATTTAAAATATAACAAATTGGCAAAGATTTTGATTATCTAAATCAATAAACTAATTATTATTATAGTATCATATATAGTAGTATATATATTATTTTTTATAGTAAATTTTTACGATTTCGAGCAATGATTACAAGTTAGTCGGTTCCGCGTACACGCGTGCGTATACCATTGTATTAAATATAAACTGAATTATTTAATATTATAGTATTCTAGTAATTATTATTGTAAAAAATATTACGAAATATTCGGACGCACACGCGCGCTCGTCAATTTTATAATTTTATGTTAGTATATTGTGTTTTAATTTATATATTCAGATTAGGAACGTATATCTGGCTGGACATCTGCACAATAATAATAATAAATTGTACGTAAGCACAAAATATTTAATTATTTCTAAATTATTGAATATTAATTTTATAGATATTACGTTTTTTGATGTTATCAAAAATAAAATTTTACGTACGTAATTTTTAATTATATTTTAATTATTGAATATTAAATTACCTTTATATACATATTTATAATTACAAATTTACACATAATTTTGTAACCGGCTAAGGAAACAAAAAATTGTTTTGTCCTGGCGTAAACAAATTATTCAGAATTAAATTTTTAAATTAGAAAACTACGTTTCAACCATATTAATATTTATTTATTAGGTACAAAAAAAATTCGCTCTAATCTTGCAGATAGTGCTTGAACACTATATGCACTGTGGGTATTAATTTAGTTATATATATATATAAATTGGCGATGGATATCATTATAAAACGCATCACATATAAAAAATAGACTTGTGCGTCCTATACATAATCTTATGATTAGATCATTTAATATTATTTTTTTCCGAGAGCAGTCTGCAGTCAATAAATAGAATCGGAAAAGGGATTTCTGAGTATACCCATTCATTTTGGCATACTTTGCTTAACCTTTTACTGAATAATGTAAACTATAAAAATATTATAGTGTAGGGTTTAAGATCAAATTAAATTAATTCTTTAATAATTTGTGTTTTGAAATGTTTATGAGTAGAATTTACGGAGAGTTAATGTCTTAACATAATTAAATGCTCGAAAGAAATTGTATTAGTCGTTATAGGCTATAGATAATTTATTTTATATTATGATAGATAAGAAGATATTTGAAATCTATTATTCTCTTTAATTTCTTTATTTAGGTAATATTCGTATAATTGTATTTTTGAAGTTCGAATATTATTTATCAATTTCTATTATATGACTTATCCGCGCGTAAATTTGTTTTTATATGTCTGAGGGACAAATATAACAAATGTAAATTGATATGTATATATAATATATATGTGTATACATATATACATGACATTCTTATTTAATTTAAATATTCCCCCTTTTACCTTTTCTCGCTTACACAAGTTATGATAAATTTATTTCAATATCCGGAAATCCGCTTCATATTCTAAAGAGACTTTAATTATTTTATTTATTTGCGAAACATATCGACTTTTTTCCTACTTAATGTTCTCCAACACTAAAACCTAAGGCTCACCATGCGATTGACTTTTATGATAGTTTGTATTTTATTTGCTATACTACAGGTTTTCGCGTATTCCCGTAGAAAATCTGAAAATGTAACAAGGTAAGATTAACCATAAGTCCATAACACTTAACTGTGTTTGTTTATGTAATAATCTAATTTTAATATTAGGACCGTGTGTAGGTATTATTGTCAAAATAATATGTCAACAAATTCAGTTTTATCGCGTATTGTTTCTCTGAACACAATATTATATGTATATATGTATATATAATATCTCGGTATGGTAAACAAATGCACACATTATAGGTGAAACATATGCTAATTTACGGTTTCCGGTTAAATAAAGTTGCATATTAATTAGCGACCAAAATCATATTATTATTATAATATTTGAATAATAACGCTTAGGCGGTGTATGGACATATACAAACAGCGCTCCATAATCTATATAATATACACAATTGTACTAAATTGGGTGTTTATATTTATATTATAGTGACCGCACGAGTTTATAACCATGTCGGCGGTAGTACTTTTCGTAGTTAAAAATCAATTGGATTTATAATCGAGGACATATTATTTCTGTTTGCCGTGGCAGGAGTTTTGACAATACCTATATATAGGCTATCTATGTATATATATATAAATTAAGATTTTCTTCTGCAGCACCTTTTCGCACGAAGAGTCCGCGTAGTTTTGACGGTCCGGAGATAGTTTTGGTAACAAAATAACATTTACGCGGTGATTTAATGAAACGAGTGTAATCGCGAATTTCCAAAGAGGAAACTGCACGTTCTTCCTGCAGTGGCTGTGTGTGTATATAGGTGTATTATATTTATATATCTATATAGAAACGCGTGCGCCGGATGAGCGATTTGTTCTGAACGGGGTGGCAAGTATTTTTCAGATGTGTTTCGACTGTTCTTAAGCTGATGCAATTTTTCAACGGGCCCGGTAAACCCTTTGTCGAAAACGCCATAGTACATTCGATTTCCTGTGATAAGACGGAAAACACTTTATAGTTGTATATTAAAGGACGAGGGACGCCGAAATAAAAACGAAATGAAAAATACCTCGTTTTGAATGCGTAAAATATCTCCACGCGTGTTTTAATGTATATATATTTATAAAATAAAAAAAACAGTTTAGTGCGTCTATCAGATACATAAAAAACAATACACACGGTTCTAGTTAAACAAAAAAAATTAAATGTTGTATGCATATAGAAGTCGGTTTTCAGTATAATTATATTATACATTTTCGCAGTATAACAAAAATGGGAAAAACTTTTCTCTAAAATGTAAAAATTAAAATAAGAAATATTTCTCAACGTTATTCTTATACATAAATTATACAATATCATTGTTTAATATAGTTCGTTTAATTGTCACAGAACTATATATACGTAAATTAATTATTATTTATAAAGAAATAGTATTGCAAAATAAATTAAATATATATTTTATATATGCCTACTGTAAATGATAGTAATTTGAATATAAATAAAATATGTATAAAAATGGTTTCTTGGACATGGGGTTAAAATGTTTTTTGTCGTATATCTAAAAAGTTTGATTTATAGGAAAACATGTTGTCTAGTTAGAAAAACTATTTAAAAAAATATGATTTCAAATAATGATTATAAAAATAACATTATATAAAATATGAAATATGAAATATATTGACAAATGTAAAATTAATATAAGTATATTAAGTTATTGTCAATGTAAAAACAACAACATCGTATTAGTTATAGTAGTTATAGTTCGGAATAAATTAATACTATAGGTACTTTGTTTCTGTTATAATAACAATCGTATAACATTTTTTAAACAACTATAGTACTATAAATATTACTTTATAATATTTGTTCATAATTTTCATGTTATACCATTTATTTTCAGAACCACTTTTTTACCGTCGATTTTTCAACCTTTCCACTATGGAATTGTTTTCATCCATTCATAATATTATGTACAATATATATTGCGATGAGTTTTGGGTTCTGAAGATTTCGTACGTTCGACTGATTCGACGATTTT
>CM023358.1:46257001-46441744 GCA_013282895.1 Eriosoma lanigerum
TATGTATTATAGAGAAGGGTACGTATATTTTATGTAAAAATCGTCGACGGCGCAAGACGTTTGACTATGCATGGAAATTCATTTGAAATATTTAAATGCATTTTAAATGGTTCGGTTTAATTATTCGACTTTGCCGTTCAATATTCATAAAGTTTTAAATATATATTATGTATAACTCTTTTTATACGTATTCTTTGTATTGAGTTATGCCGAGTATTGATTGAGTAGTAGTGTATTATGGTATTTACGGGGTGATTATGTATCTGGAAGTTTAACAAAAGATAAATACTACTGAAATACAAAAATAAACTTATGAACTCTAGTATAGATTATTTTGAATTATATATATATATATATATATATATATATATAAACTAACACCTTTTTTATGGAAAGTATAAAATAAAATATACAATTAAAAAACATTTTCAATTTTATCAGCAAATATTTGCAGTTTAAAAATTTAATTTGATTTTTATATTTAAAATGATATTCAAATATATATTACATTTGTACACATGTAAATACAAATTCTCAACTGAAATTTAAAGCAATATTATAAGTTCATATGAAAAAATTAATTAAGTTATCATCAATTTTAATATCAAAGGCGAGGTCATAAATAAAGTTGAAAAGTTAAAATTAATTTAACTTTTTAACTCATTTTGACCAGAATCGTTAAAACTTTTCTTGGTATTTTATTTTCTACGATTTTTGAAAATTTGTATAAATATTAATTTTATTTTCTTCTAATGATAATAATAACAAATATAACAATATTGTGGTCGGTTGTAGCATTGCATTTATGTTTATTATAAAATCAATAGTTATACCACAAAATTGTATCATTAATTAAACTAACAAAATCTATTATATCGCATAGAAAATAAAATATGAATCCAAATTATTTAAATACGTAATAAAAAATGTATTTATGTTCAAAAATTCATAGAAAGTAAAACGCCAAATTTAATAAGAGTTTTAATCACCAAAATGGTTCTAAAACACATTATAATTAACTATAAAATAACTATATTGGATTTTACATAATAAAAAATATATAATACAATTCTAAAACTGTGTTGCCAAGATGAATAATCAATTAAAAAATTATTTCGTAATTCTAAAGTTACATAATTTTTCAGATCCATGATATGGCATGTATATATATATAAATATATACCGAGAGATGGCTGTTGCATTCTTTATATAATATTTATAACGGCAGAGAAATAAATAAAACTATTTGTCAACGGAGCGAATAAAAAGTAAAAAAAAACATTTATTTTTAAAACTACCTACTTAAACGTATAATACGAGTATACATCTATATAATATATATATATATATTTTGTCTCACCAAAACTCGTCGTGTAATAATAATAATATAGTTTGTTTGCGCGTATACCTATACAAAATGTTACAAAATATAATATATTGCGCCGAAGTAGAGTTATAAAAACCTGGTATATAAATGTAAAACCCGGTAATATTCAACGCAAACATAACAATTTGTTTTAATAAACAAGACAAATCCGCTACCGCGCGTATGGTACGCGTCGTTATGGCTTGGGCACAGTATATTGTATAATATGTATATTGTAAGTATACCGCATATACCAGGGTCGCGGTAAAAAAAAAAATATAATAATATTTATTCGCAAACGAAAATAATCGGTATGCAGCAGAAAAATAAAATAATTTATACGGTCGTGTACCGATCGAGTGATGAAACAATAGAAAGTTATAAGTTTTTCAAACCAACACATACCCCGTCGCCTCGCATCTCCCAATTGCACAGAAATACGCATTATATACAAAGAGCACGTACCTAGAATAAACGTGTGTTCTTTGTATGTATAACATTATTTTAATATTTGAATCGGTATTTTATATTTCAAATTTAATCGTGCGTGATGTCTACAAGGTGTTATTTAAAAGAATAAAAGAAACCCAGGATTTAGTTCATGCTCATCATGACAATTGTCTGACGTAGTAACGTCAAACCTTACACGTCAGGAATAGGAAAACGAATTTAAAATGTTACTGATAGTCGATCTATATTTTTTACTGTTTTTTTCAGTAGCATTAGAAGTTTATATAATAAAAACCTAAATATCTATATAATATTAGTATATTTTCAATTATATTATTACATTTCATCTAGTGTTTTCTGCTCATTTTGTTTCCGTAACTGGCATTATTATAAAATCATAATATAATATCTAGATAGATTACTGTACCTATATTATATCGTAGCGGTATGTAAATGTCATTATGTTGCATTCGGCAATTTGTAACTCGAACAATATTTACGAGTTATTATTAAATTTATACATAAATATATGTGAAACGTAAAATATGTCAATATCGTATTATTTACTTGTTATTTAATGATAAGTATATTATTATGTCTATTAAATATTCAATTTTCAATCAAATTTTTTAATATTACGTATTACCTTATAACAATAGTATGTACTCATCTATCTATAATTTTAATCTATGATAACACTGTTACTCGATAGTTAACACATACGGTAAAAATATTAATATGTAAAAATCAGAATTAAAAAATATTTTTTATGTAATATTAATAAAAAAAAAAGTTTTATATCATCATATCAGTACTTTTTACAGAACACTCAGTATACTCCGAATACGTATACCGAATTTTCTTTCGTCGAAAACAATATATAATGTTAAATACAAGAGGATGAAACGAAATCGGAAAATAATAATAATAAAACAATTTTTTTTCCACGATGCTACTTTTTATCATTCTTATTATTGTAGTAGTTTGTCAGTTTCTTGTTTTTTATCGACGTTTTATCATTGGCGGGAGCTCTGCGCGTCCCCAAGGCTTACATGTTATATTACACATATAGCGCATTATATATAATATATATTATTTTCAAAACCACTGACCCGAATGACGGCGGCGGTGTTATTGATACGTCGTGTTTTCTCGTCTCGATTATGTACAAAATAATAGTCACTATTCCATCGTCAATAAACTAAATAATTGTCGAGATTATAACTATGTGAATGGAAGTACAGGTAATCGCTTATTGATTACTTCTGGATCGGTTGGGTTTTATCTAAGTTCTGTTTAAATGCTCTTATACCTAATATATCTTATATAATATTATTATATTAGATCCTAATTGATCTTAAACAATATTACATTTTATAGTGAACATTATGTATCAATTTTATAATTTAAACGTTTAATTAATTATACATTTTTTATATCTACCAAGAAACACGCATAGATTTAGATTCTGAGTGAAACAAAGAATTTATTGGTTTTACAATGATGTTTTATTTTTAATGTGTGTTTAACCCCCTCTGGCTTCGTGCCTGGTTTTAGTGGCCAATTAAAACCTCTACAATTTTACGTTATTAAATTTAATCTAATATCGCAGGGGTCAATTTCTCTAAAATGAAAGTATCTTTCATACGTAGGACGTTCCTTTTTATTGTTCAACGCAACTAGTTTTTTGTCTCAATTTATGCGCGTTTACTAAATTAGCGAACAAATGATATTAAAATTACAGTAGACTAATTCGAGTGTATCAATATTGAATGTAAACAAAATCATAATACTTAAATACTTAATTTAATATTGAATTCAAAACAAAAATTTCCTTAACAAATTATATCAAGTTGGTACTTTATTTAGCTTATTTTTCGAATTTCTCATAAATTTTTCCTTGGGAAAAGAAAACCACTAATATCCCGAAGACCGAAAGGACGAAGAAGGAATGTCCGGAATCAACTTTCCCGCTTTTTTTCTATTAAAGGGAACATAAATGCGCGTACATAATTTAACAATACTTAGTTAATTATAATTTACGTGTACTTTAGTTATAATGTATAGGTAATCTATGTATATATAAAATTGACTACATTTTGTATATTATATAACTATTACGTACAATAGTGGCGTTATTGCAGGAAGAGGGCAAGCGGGGGCACTTGCCCCTCTTAATTTTATTATGAAGGGGCAAAAGTATCATTCTTCCCCTCAGATAAGTCAACAGTTCATTACCAACAAATTAAAAATGTGTTTCAATATTGTTGACAATGATTTTTTAAACTTATTAGTTATTATCATTATTAGTATTATTTTAGTATTAGTACTTATTAATATTATTATTATTATTAACTAAAATAAAATAAAAGCAATTCCCATGAGTTTAAGGTTTGTGCCTTGTGTAGTAGTATAAAAACAAAAAATTAGGTATATGTAAAAGAAAAATGAATTTTACCCCCTCCCTTGCCTCGTTTCTAATTTTGGTGAGTACATTATTTTGCCCCCCCCCCCCCTAATTTTTTACCTTGCTACACCACTGAGGTACAATGTATAATACAAAGATTCATATTACAAAAATAATATAGATAATAATATTGATGATGTATGTAATTTCCAACACATTGTAACATAGTATGATCATCATATATGTACGAAACTTTGATCCGTAATAACATCTATATATTGTTCTAATCAAAATTATTTTCTTTATTTTCTTAACACTGCACGCGTGTTAAATATTATTGACCATATAGGTTAATATATTATTATTATATATAAAATATTTTTTCTACATATTTTTATATTAAAAATAGATAATATATTAAAAAAAAAAAAAACGCTCCCTTATAATACGAGGTGTGATCAAAAAATACCCGGATTTTTCAAATAAAACTTTATTAAGACAATATTATTCTAAATACACATTATCACCTTCAAAATAATCTCCCTGGGAAGCAATACATCGCTGCCATCTTCTTTTCCACTTTTGAAAACATTCCTGGTAGGCACTAATTGGAATGTCCTTAAGATCGATTTCCGTATTTTGTTTAATGTCATCAATAGTTTGAAAACGACGTCCTTTGAGCGTTGATTTTAATTTTGGAAACAAAAAAAAGTTGCACGGAGCCAGGTCGGGTGAGTATGGTGGTTGTGGAACTACTGGAGTCTGATTTTTTGCTAAGAACTGACGAATGAGTAATGAGCTGTGAGCCGGGGCGTTATCGTGATGCAACATCCAAGAACCACTTTTCCAACTGTCTGGCCTTTTTTTCCTAACATTTTCTCGTAATCTTTTCATGACTTCTAAATAATAATGCTGATTTACTGTTTGTCCTTGAGGTACCCATTCACGATGAACTATACTACGAAAATTAAAAAATGTGATTAACATCGCTTTCACGTTTGATCTCACTTGTCTTGCTTTTTTTGGTCTAGGAGAATTTGCTGACTTCCACTGTGTAGATTGACGCTTGGTTTCAACATCATACCCGTAAATCCAAGTTTCATCACCTGTTATAATATTTTTTAAAAAGTCTTGGTCAATTTCTGTTCTTTTAAAAAGTTCTTGAGCGATGGTCTTTCGGTTTTGTTTTTGCTCATCGGTTAAGAGGCGAGGAACAAATTTGGCTGCGATTCGGCTCATGCCCAATTCTTTTGTTAATATTTCTTGGCACGAACCATAAGATATTCCGACGTCTTCTGCTACTTCTCTGATAGTTAATCGACGATTATTTCGAATAATTTCACGAACACGAGCAACAGTTTCATTTGTTTTACTGGTCGATGGTCTACCAGGTCGTTCGTTATCCTTGACGGATGTTCTACCTTCCTTAAACCGTTTAAACCACTCAAAACATGTTGTCCGAGACAGAACATCATCTCCAAAAGCTTGCTGCAAAAGTTCAAAAGTTTCACTCGAACTTTTTCCTAATTTAAAACAAAATTTTACGCACACACGTTGTTCTTCTATTCCTTCCATTACGAAATTCACCACACGACTGAAGCATGTTTTTGTATAAATAACATAAAATAAAAATAAATATTGTTATCGATTTCAAACCAACGCTCAAATTCTCGTTAGAAGTTACTTTATCGAATGACATTATCGGAATTTCGTTATCTTAATTGATATAAATATTATTAACACAGTCCGGGTATTTTTTGATCACACCTCGTATAATAACGTATTATAATATAGCATAAACTTATATTATATATTATTTATACATATATATTATGAAATGCTACAAGATCGCAAATATAAAATATGAGTGTGTGTATATTTTATTAAAATAAATATATTTAATTATTAATAATGGTTAATATTTAAATTTTTTTCATGTATAGTCACGGTAGTTAGAAGTGCATATTCTGATAAACCTAACTTAACCTCTGCAACGTTTATCATAACATGATCGTCAGTATGCATGTAATGGATATTTCCACAAAAAGCGAAATAACATGTTAGTTTAATCCACGAAAGCTTTAATCATTTTTTTATTGTTTTTAGATTTTATAAGTATTATACTATTGTCTATGATTATTATCATCATTATTATTTACCTATTTGTTTATTAAATATTATATTTTATTTGTGTTGATTGCCAAATTAATATATTAATCATTGTATAATATCAAATAGTAATTTATTTAATTTTAGTAATATCGTTTATTTAGTATTAGTTGTTGTTATTAATTATTATTTATTTCTATGAATATTTTATACACTGTATATTATTAGTTGTACCAACATAGTTGATATTATACAATTACCATACACTTTAGTTCCCACATTATTGTGTCAAACTATTTATTTATTAAGGTACAAACAGTACACCGTTTATAAACACATTTACTGTACTTACTAGCATTCACAAGTTTTAATCGGCGAACCCATTCACTTCTTATTGAATGTACACAATATAAGATATAAGATACACATATAAGATCGGTGGTATTATGGGTACGTTGGTGGTGTTGGGACGCGCGTAATAAAGTACTACGCCCCTACCAAACAGTTACTGAGAACTATATTATTATAAATTATATTTAAATACAGAGGTGGAGATTCGGTTAAAATTATGATGTAAAAAATTAATTATAACCATTAAAATTTACAATTTATAAATAAAATAAAATTTTAAATAGATGCACATTTTGTATGATATAATATTTCAAAATCTCTCGGTAATTTTTATTTTTTTTTTGTTATCGTGGCAAAAATTATAATTTTTAATGTTTACAATGGTAAGATCGTGAAAGTCAATTGATAATGGAGCATTAAGACGGCGAGATCTGTTGCAAGTTATGAATTATACACGCGCAATGGCCAGTGAGCTATCTTTATTAATCAATGATAATGTTATACACCTATTACCTGTTCTAATCATCAATCAACGCGCGTCGAATATTATTATTACATATCCTCGCAGCTATTTAATTACACGCTCGGGTATACAGAACATGATCAACAACGTTTTAACCGTCGGCGGCCGTTTTTCGGAGTGTAAGTATTATGTGCGCGATAAATCAACGACCGCGCCCGGCAGCGAGGGTCGTCGTCTTCGCCGTGGACTCGTATACACCGCGCGCTATTACTTAATATACTTATTATATAAATGTAATACTGTATAATACGCATACAGAGAGATTGCTTTGTATATAATATTATACAGTGTGATCGGAATATCGTATTTTTAAAGCGGATCGTGGGTAGTTTCCAAAGTTTTTTCAATCGCGTGCGGCACACAATTTATTAGTTATATTAATGTTGCTACACACTTTCGATATATACATTAAAGCCGGCTTGTCAATAACAAGTGCTTATACTTTAGGTCCGGAAAACGGGAAAAAAGTTCAAGTTTTCCTTAACATTATCACGGCGAGATTTTTGGAAAACACTGCTCTCGAGATTCGTGGTATTCATTATATACCTGTAATAATATTATATTATCCTGTTCGAACGTCATAAGCTCGTTAAAGACGACTTTTCAATTACCGTAAGCACGTTTGATGTACGTTCTACGTTTACAAAATATATGTTTAATTTACCCGGCTACTTAAATTATTAATGCGTTTGTAGGGTCTCTACATGACGATATTTCAGTTTTTATCGTCACTCTATCTAGTATGCTTTATATTATATTGTAATTATTAATTATAAAGTCTACAGTGTATAAAATATCTTAATAAAATAATAGTTAAAAAAACAAATTTAAAATGTAGGAAAATATTGGTGATTGGCCTAATACATCTGCGGGATAAAAATCGATAATAATAACTTCGAGATAAGAATTTAATATAGAAGATTGATAAATGCAGTCATAGGTAAATACGTCATAGGTATGTTCTTAATAAATTGTTTTTTCTGGGTAAACTTAAATTTTCAGATTTGTTTACATTTACGATTAATTTATTGGATAATCTTAGTAAAATTCATAATTCCACTGTTGTTTAACGTAAAATTCTGATCACTCTGTATATTCCGACGCGTCGTATTATGAGTGTGGTACTTATAAAACCGCGGCGAGACGTTGTGCTTTACCGAGAGTAAATTATTTTTGTTTTATCGTGACCCTTAAAATTCTCCTCTCGCAGCTCTCTCGCGATTCTTGCACTTCTTTTTGCCCGTCCTTTAACCGCGCACGACACTTCGTCCATTCTATTATATCGCCGAAAAGCTTTTCTTAATTTACCGGTCATAAGGGGCTGAATTGATATATAATTCAACGTATGCCTATGCGCGGCTGGTGGTTAAGGGATTCTGCGGAGGGGTGGTAATATAATAGTTGAGGGGGTAAGCGAGGGACGAAGGGACGCAATACAAGGGATGGTTTATGTCTACGACGTATATTTCGTCGTGAACATCTCTACACATTTCCTCACACAAATTCCGACCACAGAACAAGCCACAGGATTCTATATATAATACTCTCAGACAGACTTTTTAAGCATTTCACCTTTTCTGAAGTAAAAACCTAACCTGGGACATATAATTATTACCTCCGGGAGCAAATATTTACTTGAATTCGACACAATAAAACATCCTAATTTGTTGCGTATTACCGTTATTATTATAAATAATATGCTTATACCTATAATGTATTACTTTCTAAATGTATGTATTACTAGTACATTATATTAAGAGGGTAAATTGTACAAAATCTATTATAATATAAACTTTTGATTCAGCAACCGAAAATAAAATATGCTTTCAGATTTACAAAAAATATTTAAGTATATAAATAAAAATACTATTAATGTTTATAATATAAATAATATATTATATCACAATAATATTATATAGAATATAGTAAGTTGTAATTTTCATTATTAATTTACCAAAGTTAATTAAAAATTTAAACTAACTTTAAATTGGAGTATCTCTTTTTTTCAATACTATAATATAGTATATTCATAAATGTATTCAGTTCAGTACTTAGGTTCCACATATTTTACCAATGGGGTGGATAATAATAAAGTATAATTATTTTTAATCCAGGAGAAAAATCTATTCCAGGATAATTGCCGGGAAAATTTGGTCGAAGTGATGATAATAGTATAATTATTACTCTGGTTAAATTATACCAGAATCATCCTCGGGGTTTTTTTTTATCAGCCTTTATATTTTTACAGAAATAAAAATAACATTGAAACAGTGTTATTATCGGGGGTATAAATATTTAAGAAAATATTTACTCATCGTAATAATATTTTAAAATATTTATACAGGTACTTACTGATAGGCGGTAGGGTAAATATATTCTGTGGGTATAAATTGCCTGTTATATAGTAGTCAATATATGTGTCTATATATATATATTATGTACCAATTTTAACAATCCAATACCTGCTCAGTAAATATATAACCGTGGTAATATTAAAGCTGGTTAGTGGTTACTGCGGTTATATAGGTATATATGTTAGTGAATAATATCCTCAGGTATATAATATGTATATATATATATATAATGCGTCGGTGGACATGCATTTTTATACAGATATTATAAAAGTAAATTTCGCACAAGGGACTAATATAATAAGCGGTTTTGTACGTATATAATAATATATAATATCATCATAATTTTACCTAAAATTTTATTTTCAAATGCTGTCGGATGAGAGTAATATGTATACGTATAAAATGTCAATACGTATGTGGCTGACGCATTATTATTATTTTTTATTCTTTAGATATTCCAACTTCACGTACGAACGCGTATAATATTAAAATATTATTACATTTTCGCACAGCAGTGCATGACTGTATACAGGATGTCTCACGGGAATTTACTCCTTGTAATGTATGCTATGAAAATAAATATTGTATAATTAGGTTTTTTTTTAATAATAATTTTTTTTTGAGCTCAGTATAAATTATATTTCAGATCTCCGCCGTAGTAAAAATATTTTACAAAAAAACATAAAAAAAAAAAAAAAAAATGGCCAATGTAATTAGTGGACATATTATAAGTTGTGTTTTTTAAAATCGTATTTAAATCTAATGAAAATTAAAGAGTTAACATATAATATACTAATAATAATCTAGAATATCATATATTATATAAATTCATGTCTGTATTTGTCCTTAAATTTAAAATATTATATTTATTTCAAGGATTATATAGCACAATAAGTAAATCGTTGTAAAACAATCAGTAATTTTCTGGATGATGAAAAAATCACATTAGAAAAATAGTTGATGTTTTATCAGGTTATAATAGCGTGTTAAATTAAAATAAAAACGATTATAGCTCTATTGAACTATTAAACTATACTATACACTAAATTACACTACTTACTATTATACTATATAATTGATATACATTATATTACAGTATATTGTATAGTATACAAATTGTTATAAAATATTTTATTTGTAAGAAAAACCAAACATTCGTGGAAAACCATATTATCGAACGGTACGCATTTGTATAAAAACGTATAGGTACCGAATGATTGCAATATTATGCTACAAAAATAATAAAGACAATTTTGAAAAAATATAAAATCCTCAACGTTTTTTATAACTTTTAATTATCTACCTTGTATATAATGTGGTAGGTATTCAGTTTTATCAGTTAAGAATTGGCCAAATAAAAACGCTATAATATATTATTATATAATTTTAAAGATAATGTGCAAAAAAATAATGATAATAACGATGAAAAAATAATAATATCATCGTCCACTCGCCGATTCAGGTTTTTTAATTTAACAGTCGCACTGCTACACTTCATTATTCCGCACAGATAGAAAATGATATCGCATCGTCATCTTCACTGCGAACCCTTTTTAATAATATGTAAATGATTTTCTTTTGTTTGTTTGGTTTTACAGTTGAAAATTTTATTATCTTTTCGTGCAGTAATGATAATAATAATAAAAATGTTCCTAATTACAGTTTTAGCAACTTTATACTGCATTCGTCGTAATATATCACGTCATTACTAATTTACTAATTAATAATAAACGCATTTACAATTTTGTATTATTTATACAAAAATAAGATTCTGCCAATGAGTATTAATCAATAGAATCCGTCATAATTAAATATTATATTATGTAGAATATAAATACGGCCACAGAAATAATCTTTTATGAAAACGATATAATGAAATGGAAACGTTTGTGAGATAAACGCGTATTTATCATTCAAAATGACGATAATATTTTTTTTTTATCTACGTGGTACACAAATTTGATAAAAAACAATATAAACCCATTTGGACGGGGTGGAATCGAGAAACCATCGAGAATTCATCAGAGTTAATTTTTTTAATAATCAAACGTTCGGTAGAGTGAATACATATTTTATTCATTATTTACATATTATGCGTGTGATAATGGACTTTTTAAAATCGTAATTCATACGGAAAACATTTTTAAAAAATGAAAAACTTTAAACCAAAATCATTTTTCTGGGCACATACGATTTTGTGACATGTTGTCGGTTTTTCGTGTATAAATTTATAATATTACTATATGCAAATATAATGTATCTACGAATACATATAAAAGTATAGTATTCGAAGTTGTTTTTGTGATAGCAGACATTCTCAGATATCCAATTGCAATGGGTAAAAATGGACCGAGAGAGAAAACCCATCGTATGAGTTTTATTTTTTTTAATTCCACCGATAGATTAAAAACGCGTGATTTGTTTTCCAAACAAATGCATAGTTATGCGCACGAATGGTTTCTCGTATTTTCCGCTCCCTCTGTCTTTTTTTTTTAACTCGTATATTTCCACTGAGTATCGATCAGACCGACCTGACAGCGGTTTGGTAGTTTGATGTATGTACGAAAGTAATAAAAATATGTATTATTGAAAAGTTTGAAACCGATATAATTATAAACAACAATTAATTATTATAGCGGTAGTTCAAATTGTGAAAAATCGCGTTATGTTTTATTTTGTAATGTAATATATTTATCGTTGTCTCCGACGATAAATCATAAGTTAATATAAATATTATTATATCATAACATAAAAGTTACCACAAAATATACCCATATAAGTTTCAATACGGTTGCTAGTCTAAAACGGGTAAGTTTAATAATAAGGTTGAGTAACAATAATACTCGTAATAATTTAAAACTAAGTTATTCGGTTGATTATAGAAAATTCTGTTCAAACACGCAGATGTGTACCGATATTGCCTATACAATGCGCCGTCATTAAAATATTTATGTATTATTATGGTTAAGTAAGACGGGTTTTTATGGTTAGGAGTCGATGCATATAAAATTTTATGTTTTTTAATTCTTTAGTAAAATGAAGTTTAGTTTTCAGAAAAATATGAATGTTACAATTATACAATTATACACATATTTCAATACATGTAAAATACTTATACAAAATCAAATTCAGTTAAATAAAATAAAAAATTATTTTTTTTATTTATATTGTACCCAAAATTTTAAATTAAGTAATTTAAAACAGAAAAAAAATCATAATATCAAAAAATATGTTAATATTACAAAACTACATTTTGATATTCGAATAACGATGTCATAAAACGAATTTCTACTTAAGAATCCATGCAATATAACTACGTAAAAATATATCCTACCTTAATTATTATACTACATTATATTTTTTTAATATAACAGTGGTTTTTAACCTTTTTTTTGAATATGGCACATTTTGCTTTCTATAAAGTTTTCGCCACACATTTCAGTCATAAGAAACTTTTTCACCATACTATTTTTTTTTAGGTTATTTGTTGAAATTTAAATCTCCAATTTAGTAAACAAGATAACCAAAATACAAAATTATAAAACAATATTAATGCATAAACAATGTATAAGATTTATTTATTTATTATATTATATAAGATTTATTTACGTATTATTTTTATAAATTATTTACAAGAATACTTTTAATAGGAAATTTGCTCTTGATGGACTTGTTAAACAAAGATGTTTAACTATCGGGAAAATAGTTGACAGGTATACCCTCATTTTCTAATCTATTGAAATTAATTATTCCCTTTACTTATTTTTTATAGTAGTAAATGTTGAATATCTTTGTTCAAAAAGATACAAAGTAGAAATTGGTAAAATGATAGTTAGTGTTCTTTTAGATATTTTTGGATATTCTTCAGAGGCATACAACTTAAATTTATTACGAAACGTAATAAAATTGGACGATACACGTAGAGGATATTCGCGGTACACAGGTTGAAAACCACTGGAATATAACAAGGACTTTTATTAGATTTATATAAACACTTAATGCTCTGATATTAACAAGGACATAAGAAATCGATATCGTACGTAAGCAACATATTTAACGTAAATCTAATCTGATAAAATTACTATAATCTGCAGATATTTTTATTTTGATAAAGTCCAAAATAGAAATTTTCTACTTCCATCGCTAATTTTAATAATGTGTGACCCGTCGACGCGTTTGTTTCGATTCGATTTATTTCATTTTCTCTGACTACAAATGGTAGGAAGTAATCTATTATTTTAGCATATTATACGTATGTTTTATAGCATGTGCATAATCGTTTTGTGTTAAAATAATCCCGGTACATGCGTCGAGACAACGGGTTATCCGCCGGCAATGTTCGTATGATTTACCTGTTGTATTGTGTGCGCATTTTAGCTTGCGAAACTCGACTCGGCGGCGGCTTAATTGATTGCGTAATAACTCCTGACACGCTTCGTTGGAAACGAAAATTTACCATTTATTAAAACGCGTATGGTTTTAAGTTTTATAGGTATAAACCCGCGCACAATTTATACCTAGGTCTAGGACATCAGTCGATGCGGTTTTACTCTGTATATATTATTGAATAAATATACCTTGGAATATTCTTATTACACATTACGTGTATTTATATAATATAATATCAGTAGGAGCTGCCTTAGTGTTTGCGAAAATAGTGTGTTTTAGAAAAAAAGAACGACGCGACGACGACGTCGTGACGCAGTTATTACCGCGGTATAGAGTTTATCGGTGGCGGACGGTAACTGCGTCGATTAATTAATCACTGGATATAAATACAGGCGCGCGTTGTAAATCTGAGGAAACCATAAATCAAAGCGAACGCGTTTGACATTCGATACCAATTACCGGGTTCGTGTGTGTATAATATAATATAATAGCGAACGACTTGGATGCGGAAACTAGGCGATGGTGTGCGTGTAGAGTATATATGTATTTTATAATGGAAAATCCGATTTGCAGCCGAGCAAAATGTCCTTCTCGAATAACCCACACCCAGAACAACGGATATCACTATAATATATATATATATATATACATGACTTTCACACACATAGATATAATATAAGACACGCGCGTTATAAATGAACACCGGGTTACCGGGTTTCCGGTGGAAGTTTGGACACCTCTGCTCCATTTCCTCTAAGCTAGGTCTCACCCTCTCGCTCGTTCCCGAGAGACTATTTCGTTACACTAACTTTGGACATCAAATATAATATGGAATAGGGTCGCGTCACCGCCATCGGTGGGGATAACTTTCCCCCAGTCATCTTTGTTTCTTATCTCGTTATTATTATCACTATTAGAGTACGCGAATATATAATAATAATAATGCCCCCGCGGTGAATATTTCATATATTATATGTATAGATGTTTACGAAACTGAGAGATAGAGAGAAAGAGATTTGGTTGCGATCTCTCCGTCTGCGTAACAATTTAAGTTCCCACGTATCACGCAAATCCAAATAACGAGGATTTTCTAATCGAATTTTAATGACGTCAACAATTAAATTGTCCAAAAGATACGAAAATATACTTTAATATTCTAATATTAATGAAACATCATACGATTATTTTGTGTTCAATATGCATGTGTCTTGCAAATCGTTTTTGTTTTTTCAGAATATCCGCACACATTTAATATTAAAATATATATTCTGCAGCATTATAATATACAGCGTTATGGTGCGTTAATTCTTTTGCGTATCAAATGATTTTTTAACAACGGAAACGATTAAGTAGGTAAAACTAATTGATTTTACATAAATTATTTTTAAAACTTTTTAATATATAATATCATTTTAGTATTATGATTGCATGTATTTCGTTCTGAATAAGTGAGGATAATCGCTAATAAAAATAATAATAATAATGATATTACGAGTGTATGATTGAATATAATATCGTTCGTTTTTATATTGTAATATTTTTGGCGAATTTAATTATTAAATCTACGAGTATATATTTATACATTTATATAATATAGAGTGAATAGAAATTCGTGTTATATAATTGATACGATTTTTTAACAAGATTTTCTGATCACTATATTGTATATTTATTATAGTATTTTATCTTGTTTCTACCTTCCACGTAGGTATATTTTATTCTGACTAATAAATTTAATTTAGAAACGTGTATTACCATAAAAACGAACCGTTCGTCCGTGCGCGTATTAGGACGTAAACTCGTTTAATCGGATCGTAAAACATACGATAAGCAGTGTCCTTTATTATCATTATCCATATATACGACGAAAGTTTCACGGTTAGGATTCTAGCATTAATAATATACAAGTTTACGCGTACGTGTGTTGTAAAACAATAATATGACGTTTAATACAGTTTCCTAATGTTTTTAGGAACGTCGAAGTTCACTAGGTACCTAAGCTCAAATTTAGTGGTAAGAATTACTTGAATTTTAAAGTTATGGATATTTATAGCGATCCGTTTTTAAGGTCTTATTGATGTGTATTAAATGGTATATAAAATACATGCGGTTGAGTTATGGTAAGTGTGTTTAACTGGTAATGGTACTTTCCGAAAATAAATTGGGAATTTCGCTACCATGGTTATAAAAGAAGGTTTATTTAAATTGTGCATGACATATTAAAGTATAGATTCGTTAAACTTGGTATACATACGACATTTCATAAGCTATAAATGTTTGAAATTCGTTTTTTCTGTTTCATTTTTAGATATGTGGACCCCGTATTGGTATTCAACCATTATTGGATGATTTGTTTTAAAATTTTTAAAAAAAATATGATTATTAAATTATAACATTAATAATGATAAAGTAGTATTTCTATTGTACAATATCATAACAACCAATACCAACAAAAACGTTTAGATTCTGAGTGAAGGGTGTATTGGTTTTACGATGATCTGTACTTTTTTAAAAGAAAGCACGATTTAGGGCAGTATTAATAAGGAATAGAATATTCTTTCGGTAAAAAATTATAACTATTGGTATACTTTATTTAGTAAAGTAAAATTTTGAAACTGTTATATTGATTATAGGTCTAAGTATGGAATTTTTAAATTTTTCAAAATATTTTTTTTTTCATTATAATTTGGAATTTTATGGTTTTACGATTTAAAAATTTATTAGGATATTAACCCTATACTACTTAATCAAATTTTAATAATTTTTGTAAATTTACAGAGCTTATTTTTAAGTATTTAAAACTGGAATTTTGAACACAATTGATAAAATTTGAAATTTTTATGTTTGAAATCACATTTTTGGGTAGTAGATTCTCTCCAAGTATCTCAAATAAGGTATGTTTTCGATAATGAATTTTTTCTAGTTAATACATTATTTTTAATACATTTTGAAATTCTCGATATTTTTTTTAATAAATCAGGAAAGACTATTAATAATGGCAGAATCTACATTTTTAACTAACATGAATTTCATTAATTTATTATAAATATTTTTTCAGCTACACATTATTTGACAAATAAAGAAAATATATATTATCAGTATATATTTTATATCTAACTGAGTTTCGCTAAGAATTGTTTTTTTGAAATGCAATATTATTGTATTCAAATCGTAATTATAATATAACATAATAACATTCCACCACTAATTTCTCTGAGGACCGAAAGGACGAATGAGGAATGCCTAAAATTGACTTCCCGGCTTTTTATGATATAAATTGGAACATTTTAAGAGTTTCATGATTATATTGCCAAGCCTTTTAGTTTACATCGACGAAAACGCACATTTGGTGTGGGGAAAAAAGGGTTATTCGTGCGAAACCGGACACTACGTAATATATATACCTATAAACGTAATCTCATCTATAGACCTACGCGCGGGTGTTTAATGCGATTATTATGCGTAAGTACGTACGTAATATTTAGATTCCGTTCGGTTGTGCGCTATTATAATATTCTGAATAATTTATCGCGATTACGACGGTCATACTATAGCGGTGTGCAGTTGTTGTTCCTCCTGTAATACGTATTAATATACAATATTTATCCTGTGTTTGAATATTTTTTTTTTCTGTGCGTTTCATTTGACCTGTATATTTTACGGTAAACTGCGTTTTTTAAGTTAACCGCGGTTATGTGTAGTATCATAAAAAATATGTAAAGTCTATAAACTCCGTACATAATCCTATTACTCAACCACGTGTAGTGTATACACCACACTTGTAATAATAATATGTATCAATGTATAAATAAAAAACAGAACGTCGCGGTTTTCTTTTTCGCTAAATCAAACTTTTTTCAAGATAAACATCCGCAGAAATAATCAAAAATCGTAAGTTAAAGAAATGATCGTTATCGTGTAATTTTATACATCTTGAAACACACTATACATAGTGTATATCAATTGTTATTACTTAATACCGTCATACTGGTTTTCTTCTTAGGCATGTAATGTTTTTGAATTATTTATGTAAAACAATAATTACTGTCGTCATATATGATTATGTTGAAAGGTGTCGAGAAAAGTTTTCAGAGATAAATTATCCTGAAAGTCGTCGACCGTCAATGACAATAATCGTTAAAATAACATTAAAAGAAACAATGGCGTAATTATACATAAAATATAATATATATATGTAGCGTCGAAGCGGTGGATGGGACAAATATAATATATTATATTTTTTTATATTTACGTTTTCTAACGATCGTGTTAAATATCGACGTTGGTTGAGGTAGACACAACTCGACAAAACAAAAATAATTGATTAATACCACTAAATAATATATACCTAGGTATAGTAGTACGACAAGCATCTACTATGATAATTATTGTTTTCACGTGTGTTGCTAACTTTATGTGTAAAGTTGTAAGTATCGATAGTATGTCGATAAAAGGCAGATTATAACTTTATTTTAAAAAATATTCTGTTTTTTTAAAAACTGAGGTAATAATAATAATAATAATGATTTTAGCACACTACTTTAAATATATAAACAAATAAACATATCATATTTGAAATTGATTTTCGTTTATATTCGTATTATTACCGCTCTTTTAGTTAGTAAGTATGCATATTTTTAAAATAATTGTTAGTTATTTATTTCATTACAAAAACTAGACTAAAGGTCTGAGTTGTTGCAATTTTTAACTAAAGCGTTAACATCTAATGTTACTAATCAATATTTTCAGAAACCTCTTAAAATGTGTAATCTTTTATTTTATTACGATAAAGAAAAATTTAAAATCGATTATTCGTATATAATATATTAGACAATTTCTGAGGGTTCATGAGATGTTCTGTATTTCGATAGTTTATATAATCTCTAGCGTCTTGTAAACTAACCTGTAATTTTGTGTGATGTGAAATAGTTGCAAATTATATATGTTATCGGTTCAAAATATTTTCAATATCCCTTTAACATGTTCGTATCGTATTTATATTAAGTGAACGATTAATGTTTTGCCAAGTTATTGGTTAGACGAAAATTGCTATTTATTTATTCAAAATAAAAAATAATTAATTCTTTATTATATTTCTGAATTCCTTATACTTTTGCAAAAAGCGATTTAACGATGGTTATGTTTTGATTATCTCACGTAAGGAGGTTATATTTTAATTTTTAATCGTCAGTTATAGTTTATAGTGATAAAACTTTTTTTAGTGTTAAAAATTAAAATGATAAGAACAACATCAAAACATATATTTATATATATATATACACAAGTTGTTTATTTTTAAAAATGAAGGAAATTAGAAAACTTACTAGTTCATAAAAATGTATATCAAATTCAAATGTTTATTGGCTTTATAAATGTGTTAGCTTTACTAAACTAACCTTAACTATTTAAAATTTACATATATTTAATTCAACATTTTAAAGTAAGTTTTCATAATTATATAGTTAAAGTACAAGAAAGAAAAAATATGCTGCATTTCATTCACTGAATGATATTTAACAATTAACTTGCGTTTATAATATTTCTTAAAAATCACCAATATATTTTAATATAGTTGATATAGGTTTACAATTACGTGATTAAATAATTGTTTATAATTAATGAGATTCATTCAAGAAAATTTGCTTTTTTTTAGTTTCAGTACTTAGGTAAAGTTTTAATTTTTACTATTTGTAATTTAGTTGGTATACCTGTTTTTGTTTCATTTAGATCGTAAATTAAACGAGAAAACGCTAATTTTAATACTATATGACTTATACTTATACTTATTATATAAATTATTGTTTGACTAGCAGAGTCTTCCGCGACCAGACTGTAAAATAGTATGTTTAATACTGTCCAGGGTATTATAAGAGAAATATAGATTTTTTTTTTTCATCTCCCTCGTAAACTCTCTGGTACGGGAACCTCATAAACGAGCGTATGATTTATTGCTTGAGGTCGTGACACACATATATTCGGTTCGTTTTGTTTCGGCGATTCGTACAAGCACGCCACAGATGTACAATACATGTCTATGCGTGTGAACGGTGTTCGTACACGTTTATTTATTATCATTTTTTTTTTTTTATTTCTAATATGGATTTCGATGTCGTTTGTGGGTGTAATTTCCTTTTTTCTCGAGCCTGAAAACTCGCATATAATCCAAACTTTTTGTCCATGAAAACACCGTTTCTCTCCGCAACAATATAACGGTCGGCAGTATCTTCTCAGGGTCGTGTAAATCGGTATTTGTGACCGCGGTAAAAGACACGACAAACGGAATGGCTCCGGCGGTAAATAAATTCGCACCTCCGTAATAATTTGTTGCCGAAACGGTTATGTGCCGCTAAAGAAAAGAAAAAAAAAAGCATTGCGCCTCCTAATTGCGGGCCGGTCCACAATTTCGGGGACCGATTTCGTCGTATTCACGAGCGAGCGCGCGCTCACGTATAAGAAGCAACAAATCACATTGTCCAAATGATTTACAGTTTCGTTGTGCCCGCAAAATCGGGGAACTTATCGTCCGGATAAACGCCAAATTCGATTTTATTCTACCCATCTCTCCACCTCTATCCAACAAACTAAGAAAAAAAAAGTTTTTTATAGCGTACATTTTTGTACCTATAATTGATTTTAGTTCGCGATCGGAAGAAATATAATAACAAA
Organism: Eriosoma lanigerum; assembly: GCA_013282895.1. NCBI lineage: Eukaryota > Metazoa > Arthropoda > Insecta > Hemiptera > Aphididae > Eriosoma > Eriosoma lanigerum. The sequence goes on from CM023358.1 coordinate 46,277,617, forward strand.
TAACAATAGATTATACTTAATTTTATTTGATAGACTTTGTATATTTATATACCTATTTTAGGTTAATACGGGTTTTACAAATTACCTATCCTAATATATCCTGTGTAATTAGTTTTTCGATAACCAAATTAAATTATTGATTATTATAAATGTACTATTTTGTAGGTGTTACGATTGCGTATCATTTTAACACTATCTGTTTGTAATAAATTTTCTGATATTACACAATACAAAATATTTAATACAATTTGGTATGAATGAATTTTGTGTTGGACGTATATTTTATAAACTAAAAATGTATAATATATCATGTTCGACACCATTGAACAAAAATCACCTAAATCTTTCTCAAATCGTATCAGTTTGTTCATCAATATTAAAACTCATGTCTGTGGTCTGTTACCCATAAATCATATTAACGAATATTATTTTTTGTAATTATAGACTATAAACTTGGAACTATAACAAACAATATTTAGAAAAATAGAAAGGATTTTTAAGAAATGCATTAATTGTTCATTAATTATTGAATGAAATGCGTTTTTACTTCTTATATTTCCATGTTTTCTCTTGATTACTTTTTTTGATTCATCTTCTATTTCTGTACTGTTTATTTTAAGGTTTCGTTTACGACAGTTATTATGTTTTGTTGAATAATAATATTTTCTCGTCTGGCGTCTCATTCATTACCTATATATTTATTTTTATATATATTTTCATTTAGCTTTTACACTTCGATGAGCTACTGAATCACATTTTTTTTCTTCATTTCACATAATATATTTTTGACCTAGTTAATTTATTTTTATTTTTTAAAGTTTTATTCATTTATCAAAATAAATAAATTGCTGATGAAATATTATTATCATATTATTTTGTCTTCATTAAATAATGATAATAAAAATAATAATAATTAATTACTATAAATTATTAAATTAAAAAATACGTTTTTATTATTTTTTAACCTATAACCTAGGTATATGTACTTAATATGATGAAAAGGTACTAACGGGGTTTCCAAATATTCTTCATAATTATGATCTGTATTAAAATAAAAGATTATAATTAAAATGTCAAAAGTAAAAAATACAATCAACTATTTTCAAATTAAAATATGTAAATTTTGTTCGTCAAAAAAAGTAAAAAAATACACTGTCAAAGGTATGACTGTTTTTAAAAATGTAATAAATGTAGTATAATTATTATATAATATAAATTTTACGTAAAACGTACTGTATAGTTGTGTTCTTATTATAAATAATATACTTAAATTATTAATAGCAATCGTTTGTTTCGGAGATAGTAATCATTTTTCGAACATTTTTTTTCTGAGTGCGGGTCAAAAGATTTTTCGTTTTCCATTAGAAAATTGAACGGAGAGAGTAATGTTGATATATGTAAATATATATGTACGAATATTATATGTATTATATTTTGTTTAACGGTATACCATTCGTTACCGGATTATTGGATTTTTTGAAGCGAGAGTTGGCCGTCATTTTGGTCATTCGTCATTACAAATATTATGAAATGGTATAACTTGTTCGCGGTATAACAGCGATTGCCTGAGATCATAATATAGTCGAAAACTATAACACGCGATATTTGTATCCACATTATATAGAAATAGGTATATTTAAAAAGTGTATAAATTTAACATGTCTATAATACCGTGTGTATAGAATATACACTGTATATATAGAGTTTTTAATCGTAAAACTTAATTTGAAAGTTGTAAAAACGCTGAATCGTTCGCGAGGTATATAACTAAACTTGTATGATAATATACAGTGCGATCAGAATAATAATACGATACGAAAACAATGGAAATAAAACGTTGAAAAACGTATGTAATTGCGCCTTTTTCTAATACGAAGTCCTTACCATTCTGTATAATATGGGTAGGTATGTACTTATAATATATGTATTTTAGTTTGGGGTATAATTTCCGTCTTTTATTACGCTCCTCCGTTCGCGTCCGGGCCTTGATAATATTTACGGGCTCCAGACAAATTTGTAATTAGGTAGCGAAGAATCGGCAAGTCCGTTTCACCTCCCCTCGAGTATATATGTATATTCGGTATAGTGTTTCGACGACCCTTTTATTGTTTTCACGAACTTATGTACACCCAACCGTATTTTACTTTGTCGTCACTATGGCGACCGCGAGGCCATAATATATATACACCAGTATGCAAACTTTTTAACACAGTTGTCAGCGCTCCAGTTAACAGTTTCCACTCGGCGAAACCAAGAGATTTCGGATTTTCTTCACTTGTAATATTTTTTACTTTTCAAAAAAAGTTTCGTTTAATATCGATGACACTTAAAAATAGACTCTTCTTTTCCCCTTCCCTTCCACGTCGCGATCGTAGTGCATGCGAATATAACGAAGAGCTTTCGTTAATGCAAAGCCCTCAAAATTTTCTATCGCAGTTAAGCGGTTACTTAGTAAGAGTACTTTATTCAAATACAGGGTGTCCCACTGAGTTTTTCCGAATCAATAATTGTATACGTATTTTTATTTTACGGATCACTTAAAACGTGGAATTTTTTTTTTTAATTTAATTAAACCAATTATAATAGCCAGTTGATTTTTATTTTTAAATTTGAATTTAAAAATTAATACAATACATTCAGGTAGGTAAAAAATATCCTCTACTTATATCTTATCTACATATTTAACAGTTACAAAAAACTACGTCAATTTAAAATAGAAGTTAAATTTTGAAAAATCAATTGAAATCTATAAAATGGTAATCATTTGTTTTTTTTTTTTAATAATCTACTACTAAACTCGTCATTTTTAACTAGATAGGTTCGGTCACCCTTGTCCTATAATATTTCTATAGATTGATCTCCTACTTTTCATCTATCCAAACCAGCTATCTTCATATCTATCTCTTTTTCATTGTTATTATCACCTCTTCTTCGATCTTTCTTTCTCCCTCTTATCTTCAATATTAATTTCCATAACAATTTTTACTGCCTTTGAATCATATCTCCTCATAACATGTCCAAACCATCTTCGTCTATTTTCTCTTATTTTTCCCAAAATTGGTACGTAGTATTAAAAAATAATGAATTCTTTAATTAATTTTTTCTATTTTGATTATAAGTAAACCGGAAAATATTTTTAAAAAACAAATAAATAATTATGACTTATCTTCTTCATATACACAGGTAAATTTTAAATAAAATAAAAGAATATTGACCTAAAACATCAAACTGTGACCTTATTTATCGGTTATATAAATATTATATATATATTTAAACAATTTTTAATTAAAAATTACATAATGTGTTATTTAGGTAGTAATATCATAGGTTTTTTTTTCAAAAAAAAAATAATTCTTCGTAGAAATATAAAATGTCAAAATGTATTTTTTTCTAGAAATTCAATTTCCTGTTATGTCAACGGTTCATTTTATATTAGAAAAAACCAAACTCATGTGTGTAAACTATTAACTATTTTGTAGACGATTCCAAAGCAAAATTATTTAACGATTTTATTATGCCCTTTAAATTTAAATATATTTATTCAAATAGACTATAAATATAAATAAATAAATGATTATAAGTTCAACACGCTATTATATTTTATATTATAAAATATCTATATAGATAGTTTATATAGAGATTTTGTTAAAACTCTACTCTATTACATTATTAAGAAAAAATTTAAATTTGTGTGTGTTGTTAGAACTAAGAGCAGTTATAACAATAAAATTAATTTATTAATTTTAAACCAATATAAACGCTATTTATAACTTAAAAATAAAGAATAGATCATTATTCATAATTTTTCAAATAGTTTAGAACAAATGTAAAACATTTTTTTTAGCCTAATAGAAACTGCATTTACTATTACAACAATTATAATATAGCTATATATCCATGTGTAAAACCATAAATATACCTATGTATTAATTACAAATTATTAATTCAATTATTGTTTATTTTATAAAATATCTAATTTAAGCAAGAACACGAGTAAATTATGGTTAATACCATAGATATTACAAAAGATAAAAACAGTTTTATAAAAGAACACTTTTGAAAATTTTAAGATGTCATTATAAACTCAGTAACCTCAATAGTGTATAGTATATTCAATATCAACATATATTGACCGTTGAAATTTATATTTTCCTCTTAATTTTTCACAAGAAAACATAAAATTTTTGTATATATCCGTAATGATCAAAAATCGAATTTTAAAGCGCTTGTGTCGTTTTTCCAATATTAAATTTTAGCAATGTTGTGCTTTCAGAATGTTCAAATTATCAATATTTCATTAAAAACTCATTTGTCGTATTATGTCCGTAGTAACTTATTTTAAGTATCAAGTGAGTTACAAGGTAGAATTTATAATTCGATTATATTATAAAATAATGCATAGTAGGTTCCTACTTATTTATTTTCGTTGTTAATAATATTAGTAGTCTATAACGTTGCTTAAAACAACGCGCAGGTAATTTGTATTTATCGAGAACGCGTAGTATTATTCGAATGCGTATTATGTTATATAATTTTATGCGGCAAAATGTTTCTCCATAACGCACGCTGTACCAATGTTTTGTTGTGAATCTTTTAAACAGTTACCGAGCATTGGTGTATAACGTTTTCTTCTCCACAGCATAAGTTACGCTACGTGGGGGCACATAAGTCGTAAAAAAGAGTAATAAAAATAATATATATATATATATATATATATGTATAAAATAGTGCGAGAAAGACCTTCTTTTTATAAATATAAATATATTGTATAAATACTAACGGGAGGAGTTTTATCATTTTCCGTCATGTAGCATTAAGCCTTAAATCGGAGAAAAAATAATGTATATATAGCACCAAAACAGGACGGAATATCGATTTATATAATGCGGGAGAAAAGGGGTATTTTTTTTTGTAATTTCCAACCTTTTTCTTTCGGTTCGTCCTAAACATCTTTGTCCGGTTTTCTTTATTGCAATCATATTATAAATAATAATATACAAACCAATTTCACGATATTAACAATTTCTAACTAAAAAAAAAAAATTAATCATCCCGCCCCGAGAAAAGTGCAATTTTTTTTCATGTCGAGTGAATAGATACAGGTTGTGGTATAATAACACCGTAACCACAATATACTGCTTTATAAGCTTGTAAAATATTACAGAAATACATTATTGATATTATAGTTTACAGAATATGTATTATTTCACTATACTTCTATATTTATTATTATTATTTCGAAAATAAATTAAATTTCTTACTTAATTTTTCTAGAACTCGATATTCGCCAAAATCACTGCATAGTGAATACGAATGTCGGCATTTATTTTTTCGGTCTTATATGTCTGGCTATCACTGTATTTGGCGAAAAGGTCTCTTATTAATCCTCTTAAAATACCATGAAAGAATAAATCCAGTTTCAACGCCAAGATTCGAAGTAATTAGTATTTTGTAATTTTCAAACTCTGCGATTTATCTTTTATGTTCGGAAATATGTTTTTAAAATATCCATTTACGAACATAATATGAAAATGTACCAAACAGACCTCTTTGGCAACTTTTAATTTTTTTTTTTCATTAAGTGTTAATTATTTAAGAGAAAACTGTCATCTCTATATACTCATAATATTGTAATTTATTTGCGTATACTTACTAAATATTGATTATATTGTTAATTTTTCGATTCACAATTCATTGCACGGTAGGCATATTATTAATTTACAGCCAGAGAAGTAGTTAAATTGCATACACATAACGCCGTCTTCGTTAATAACAAGACGGGTATTTAATTTGAATAATGCGTTATTTACTGTTATAACGATTGTACCAAAGACCAAACGAGATGTTTGCATATTTAAATATTAAATAATACGAGTATATAGCAATAATTACGATTTCCAAGTAAAATCTATATTTAATTTATTATTAAGTTATATTTATAGTAATGATAATATGTTATGCAACTTTTTCGTACGAAATTCAATGTATTAACACTTAATATAAACCTCGAGTTGTAAAAAATTCTATTGCGATTTAAATATTGTTATTTTTTCTGATTGGTTTTCGTTTAGATGTACTTTAATTTTAATTTGAAAATATATAACTCTGACGTTTTTACAATTATAATAATACTATAATATTATTATAATAATTTTATATAGTCGAAATATAATATTCGTAGTAATAATAATAACTACGAGTATTCATAACTTATATTGTCAATAATCCGTATTTTTATTAGTACTTTAAAATATAGTATTCGAGGACATTATGTATTTTATAATATCTATTTATTTATTAATTTTTATTTGAGAAATAATCAAAATAAAATATCACTGGAATGGAAAAAAACCGACATTATTGTTTACTTTATATTATTTCAGCAAATAAATGGAATATTATTTGTTTATCTTTATTATTATTATGTGTGTGTGTGTATGTGTGTGTGTATGTATGTGTACACAATTCATTATAATCATATCAAATCAAAGATACAATATTAAAAACTCTAATTAGTCACATATAATTTGATTTCTTTCTTATTCGTTTATTAAGAACTAACATTATAGTTGTATGAGTCACTTGTTGATTTTCGCTTTGATATTTTTTATTATTTACTAAAGCGATCATCTTGTAATTTTTTAAAAATTAATTAATCTTTTAAAATTTAAAAATAACAGTTACAATTATTTTATGCATTACAATCTTCTGTAATTGGAGTAACCAAGATAAATAATTTGAATTCAAAATAAACTCGACCGTTTCATTGATTAGCAATGGTTTCTCCATATCCTTGTGTTTTCGTGTAATTTATCATGATCAAAAATTTAATATCCTATCGTTCGTTTATTGGTAGTATAACTACCAAAATTTGTTTGAAAGTTTTCTTAAAAATAAACTTGCTTGCAGTTATTTTTTCGTAAAAAAGTTTACCGCATCAATTACGTTATCATAATATCATAATCGTTCAAACATAATAATTTTGCATGTAAAGTATAGTATTTGTCGGTTAATGCATAATAAGCACATAAAATACCAAAATTACGATAACTGTTTGAATTGTATACGCTGCGAAATCTAATTCAAAATTTAACTCTTAAACTCTCTGTGTTCGACAATTAGGTTAACTCTAAGCACAGGCTTACGTTGATACGAATAACCCATACAAACTTAATTAATAATTTTATTTTAAATAATTTGATTCGTTTCCATACAAATATATTTAGATATAATTGAATATTTTTAATATTAATATAAGCGCACTGATTTTATAACTGTACATTAGTGTGAGGTTATTTTTATAATAATACTCATACAAAAAAACTAAAATTTGGTGTGCGAATATTACCAGGTATAAAATTGTGGTTTACTATTTTGAAACTATTATTATTTAATGAAAACTATATAGTATATTAGTGTAGTTTGTGAAATGTTATGAATGAACAAATTATTTATTTATTAGCTAATAAATATTTTTGTATATTTGTTTTGTTCAGTAAATGCATAATGTACAAATATGTTCATTTTTATTTTTATTTGATTTTACTGCGCAATTAATAAGAACACTCTAATTTACTCGATTTATTTATATGTATTTTAAATTAATAGGTACCTTTTTGGTTGTCATAACGTTAATTAATTATAATTATATTCATATGCAAAATTATAGTGTTCATTTTGCGATTAAGGTGAAAATAAAATACTGTATAGTTGACAATAGTTATCACATAAAATCATAAAACATTAAATCATAGTAGATGTAGGATTATCAATGTTAAAATTATCAAATTATTTATATTTTATAGCCAGAGAATTAAATTAGTTTTAAGTTACTATTGAAATTGAAACAAAAAATTACTTTAATACATATATATATATAATTTAAACTTTTTATTTTATTATACTTTATATTCGTTATTAATCCTTAATATTTAGTGTTTATTACAATTATTATTGCTTTTAAGTTACATACGCATAATAAATTATGTTTATACAACTATATACGTAACTATCATAATCAAGTTAAATATAATCCAACAGTTATTTGATAGGTTAAATAAATAGTGGTAGTATGTTATTGAAATTACAAATAAACAATGTATTGCTTACTTCAAGGTTTATAATCTTTGTATTAAATAAGTCAATAATATATATTTTACTCACTTTATTGAGATTAATCCAACAAAATTGGATATAATTTAAAAGTCAATTTTAAAGAATAATTATTAACTTAAATAAAGTTTATTATTAATTTCAAATTTTTAATGTTAACACATGTGAGAATAATTATTGATGGAAATCAAAATAAAATAAAAAAATAATAATACGATTAATAATATTTTTAAATTTGATCATTATTAATTTAATTATAGTATTGAAAACAGAATATAAATATACCTATAGGTCAATTGTATTACTTAAATAAATTAACTTCACTTATTTGAATGTCAAAAGTTAAAAAAGATTTAATTAATTTTGCATTAGTTTACGATATCGTGTTTTGTGAGGATAATTAAAAATGTCAACTACTCTCAGTATTTTGTATATGGGTAATAAGGATAACCAATTATAATAATTGCGGTTACGCGTAATAATTGTTTACCACGTTATTATTTATCATATTTTCATATTAATTAGTATACAATTTATAATGTCGTAAAATGATTAAACCAATAATATTTAATGTCAGGTATAATAATCACAGCATTGAATGTCAATATTATGCATTATGTCATTGAACAATATTTTATGCAGTGAGAAACATTATATTATGATTACCATTATTTATGATATGATATTATCTGGTAATTATTTATCAAATAAATTGCAAACGAGTCGTATGTTTCTGTAATAATTGTTGTTGGCGTTTTGATAATGACCCACAACACTCGGCACGTCGTATAATTAACGATAATTGTGTTGTATACTCGTGTGCGTCCAAGTTATGTTCAAACCGCTGACAATAAAAATACGAAATTTTATTAATTACAATTTATCCATATTTCACGCTTAGTCCATATATATTTGATTGGCATTTTTATTTATTGCGCTAATTGGCGTTTGTGTAAACGCATATGATTAGAAAACGTATTTTACGATTATAATAATATTGGTTTAATAACAATTTCCGTTCATTCTACGAGAACGTTTTATAACGTAACATAATTATGATATTATATTTTATATAAAAATTGTGTTAATCACATATGTTTTATCCGACTTAGCTGTATAATTATTTAGGCATAATAAAAGTCCGTAAAACTCATTTTTTACATAAATAAATAGAAAAACTTTTAGGGATTTTAGTGAGGAAAGTTTTTTCATGATTTTTATATTAACTATACCTAAAGCTGTTAATTATTATTCATTTATTCCGATCCATTCAATTTGAATAATGAAAAACAAAGTATAATATGATATAGGTAGAGAAAATCAAGTGATAATTCAACTTATAAAACTAATTCAACATTATGCTGTGGCACATTTCTAATACTATAATATTAAATTATAAAATATCGCTAAGGTATTTAAATGTATATTGGAAAATATTTTGTCTTGTTCAGATACATTTTAATCTATAAATATATACATATAGAGGGTCGTATCATGTTTGTCCTTTTACAGTAATTTTCAACTATTTCATATTTTTAAATAACAATTTTTAATAATAACTGGTATACTAATATAATATATTCTTAATTAAATCTTGCGTTTCTCTTCAACCAACTTATTGACTAAACATTAAAAATCCATAACTACAAAAATATCTGAATTATATATAATGGAAAACACAAATTTTAATTTTATATCGATAAAAATTATAATCTTAATTTACAATCCTTTACTTTTGTACCTAAATAATAAAAACACAGGTAATGTAATATGTTTTATACATAGTAATTTTATTTTTCAGCATATAGAACTCGTATTACAATATAATTCAATATTATAATATGGTATAATATCTTTGAATAAAAATATCTAATGTAAAAATACGTTTTTTGTGGGTACATGTTAAAAAGTTTTTGTTAACAATCTTGTACCAAACATTCTAAAAATAAATAATTTAAATGTTATACGTATATTGTATATTATGGAATAGTGCACGACAAATGTAATATAATATAATATCTTTGAATGGCCAATTATTCGACATTACAAAGGTTGGTTTATAAAATAACGTTTTTAGATATATTTTTTTTAATAATGGATAACATTTATTATAATTATTGACGTTGAAATAGACAATTATAATTGATAACTCATAAATTGAATTGAAATCAGAAATTGAATAATGTTATTAGTATTTATTATAGTACGATATTATTATCGATCAAATTATATTTTTAATAAAATTAATAGGTTGAACTATTGAATTTATTTCTCTTGTATTGTTACAATTGATATTGTATTTTGTCAACATCTATGTAAGAATAAAAAAAAATATATATAAGTAATTACTTACACGAAACAATTATTTCATCTTAAAACTATTGTTTCGTAAGTATATCGTTTTTCCCAGAGTTATATTGTTTTCTACGTTCATCATGTGTAATACACTAATGTATATACAACAACAAATACAATAATAATAATGTTACAGACATAGTTTCAAATTATTCCGGAGTAACGTTCACATGATATAATACATCATATAAACTATAAAGTGTAAAGTAAAACATTTGCGATCTCTTACAGTCATAACAAACTATAATCTGGTTTTGATAGTTACTCAACCACGCCTTTTCCAGCCATATTGTTATCAGTATAATGTATCTCGTAATAGCTAATCAACGGAAATTAGTGCATTTATACGTTATAATAATAATATTTCACATTTAATGAAAACGGTCTTTGTGTACGAAATTACTTATCATTTTTTACAATATTTTACTATATTAAATAAATTAAATATTTTAATATATTTCTCGTGAAATGTGTTAAATGAATTTTTTATTAGCTTGTGGAGCCGACACGTATAAGAACTTTGTGGTTATCGAGAATTCGTGAACAAATTTCGCATTAATTAATTCACAGATTGATGGTGAAAATTTTTTACAATGTTTATTATTAATTTAAATTGTTTTATGAAAAATGATAGTTTCGACATTTATTTATTTATTAATTAACGTACGCGAACTCGTATTTTTTAATATTTTATAATAATATAAAATTTAAATAATATTAGAGAATTTTATTAATTACATTTTTACGTAAATGTATGTAAAAATAAAATAAAAAACCCCCGTCTATTATAATACATATTATATAACCATCCAAAACGAGAAACTGTGTGTTTTTTTTAGCTACATTATAATTTCAGCAATAAAATGATTGTGTTTCGTAAAATATTCATGTATGCGTATGATTTTATTGCCAACTCTCTTGGTAATGTGACAATGCAATTAGCACAGCCGAGTGAAAAAATAACGCATTATTTCTACAGCATCATGATAAGTATTTACATATTAAACCCTAAAAATATTTTAAAAAATCGCTCTTGATCTTTTTCAAAAGTATAATATTCAATAACAATCAATATAATTTTTTTAAAATTGTTTATTTACATTTATAATAAACGGAAAATATATATTATAAATTATTATAGAAATATTATTTGGAAATTTAGAAAAAGCCCTTAATTTAGTAAACTGTGTAAAAACTATATTGGATGCGTATATTAAATACCATAATAAAAATATTACACTATTAAATTTAGTGTTAATCAGTTATCTGTTACAAATTTATATTTTAATTTAAATGATATATAAGTACCATATTTTTGTCAATAATATTAAATATGCATTTTTTATTGTTTTATTCAAAATTTATTAATTCATAATAATTAGTAAAGTTCTTATAGGTACAATATTTCGGTTTTTGTTTTATAAACATTTCTGAAAGATAATATAATATATTCTGCTAAATTTATATCACATAATATTATCATATATGATTATCTCTCTATTCATATTTTAATGTTATCTCGCAGTACCTAATTGAATTGTTGTTCGTCTATTTACATACTTTGTTGTTTGATTTTATATTTATATTTTTGTTTGTATTCTCATTATCTTATTATTTTATTACATTTTTAAACTTAATTTTTAATGTTATTCCATGTTTTTCTTGTGTTTTCTGAAAATAATCTAGTTGTTGTTAAACTAATAATATAATATAATATTTTTTATTTCGTTGAATTATATTGTTTAAATTTAATTATTAATTTACTAATTCATATTTCTGGTTACTTGTGTTTACTATTACTATTAGTATATTACACTATTACTACTTACCTATATTGTAAATTGGACATTGTTCATACATAATTTTAAATACAATTTAAATTTAAAATCATTTTAACATACAATAATATTACAAACCTGTATAAAATATAAGTGGAATAAAATATTAATAATAATTCCATTTAAATAGCTATTTAAAAATTCAATATGTTTTCGTATATCCAATAAGTATGGGATCGAATTAATCTAAACAAAATAGTAAATAAATACAATTTAAAAACCGTATGAAGAATTTTACTAATTAATTTCGTTGAAAAACATCAAAGCTTAAATAGCTTTGGTTAAGTTACCTAAACCCACATCAATGGTATACTATTAGAATAGTCAACAAAGTGGTATTATATCATTATAATAAATTATGGTTAGGTTAGTTGAAGTAGTAAGTATGCCCACGCTTTACATTTTCTAAAGCTATTAGCATCAACAATTTAATACACTCCAATACATGAAAATACCAAATTCGATCAATTATTATATAATTTACATAATTCTTTTTTTTTTTTTTTCAGTTATGTTTGTTTAAAAAAAAAAAAAAATATTAAAACGATTTATTGGTGTATAATAAAAGACTAAAAGAAAATAAGTTACAGACGAGAAAAATGTGGTGAGACATTGTGCGTAATATTTAATATAATAATATATTATATTATGCTGATATCAAATATGTTAATATTGTAACGGTGACAGTGACGGTGACAATTGAATAGACATTATTAACATTATATATGCTAACCATGTCAGACAATATTGGTAAAATCAAAATTTATTATTTTATTATTAATGTTGACGCGTATGTTTGTAGGCATCAATGATATATAATTGTATTCGAATAGGTAATAGAGTAAAATATTTTTGTTCAAGAAAAATTAAAATTGAATTCTTACAATGTAATAATATATTTTATTTTAAGTGAAATATTTACCCTAAAGATAGTTCCCTAAAATAATTTTAGAGTTTATTATTTTTTTTTTGGGAGATCCGTCACAAATAAAATATTTTTTCCTAACCCCTTGAGAAATATTTGTTTTATATATCTAACCATAAATACCTATTGATTTTATCGTCGATTTTTGAAAAAGTAGAGAATCATCACAGCTGTAGCGTGAAATTTCCCAAAAAGTAGCCACAGTTGGCCAAGTATTATAATAATATAATCTTGACGTTTACGTGTTTAGAACTGTGATTAACGCCTGGCGGCAGTGACGTTTCGTGCGGTTTCGCGAACAATTTAACGGGCATGAAAATAATGTGTAACACAATCTGAGACTAACGATATAATATTCTTTTTAAGTTTCGTATTTTCACAGAGATCCCTTCATCGCTGCCAAAATGCATAAATGACGATACAAATTATACAAGGTAAATCAAAATTATTGTTATATATTATAAAATAAATCTTGTCTTTCCTACCAGAAATTTAGAAACCAAATTAAAAAAAAAAATTGATTTTATAAAATATGACCTGTTAATACTTAGTTTAGGTTATACAAAATATTAACTAATTAATTAATAAAAAAGGTATAAAATAAGAAAATTGAATTTTAATTTTACAAGGATTGAAATTTAAAATTAGATGACTACTATATTTAAATACTTGTATATTATAATTTTTAGATGTTAAAGAAAAAAATTAATGGAGTTGTAAATTACAATACTAATTAAAATTAGTTTACAGGTACGTATAATAAATAGCGCCCATCATATTTTGGATTAAAATATTTATAGATAAGTATAGTAATTTATGTCAATGATGGATTTTGAATTTGCCTATATTATATCATAAATCGTTAGTAAATTTTTCTAATTTTGAATTAATAAAATATTGTTGACTCATATACAAATATCTTCAAAACTATCGTCTAGCGAGGCGCATGATTTATACATTTTCTTATGAGTATCGCGTTTTACTGTACGATAAATTCTTATATCAATTTATAGTTTGTAAAAATAAAAGAGAAGCTTAAAAATAAAAGTCTATAATTCAGAGGTAAAACCATGTCGATCAAAACTTTTTTTTACGCAAATAAAATACTTTTTTTACCGAATATACATAATTTAATAACGGTTTTTTAAATAAAATTTAATAGTCGTCAATATTTAAAAAAATATTGGTTTTTCTATGATATTTATTATTTATATTAAACAATGGAAAATATTATAATTTATTATTAAAAAGTATAATATGATATAATTATATTATGGCATTGGTTTTATAAGTATAATTATATTGTTTGTCTTCATTTAAAAAAAAAAAAAACAAAAAACAATTAATTCAATATAAAATATATATTTTTTTTCTCACAAATAAATTTACATTAAGGAAAAAAATAAAAATTAATGTTTGATGATTATTGCTTTAGAAAATATTTTGTTGATAAAATACACGGTTGAGCCGAAAATATAATTCTCAGTATATTGATTATATTGAATTTATACATTTTATGACAAGTTCACACCTATTGTAAGTTTAGGTTGAATCATATATAAATAGAATACATTTATATTTATATTTTTGTTTTTTTGTTTACGAAATTAGAGTTAAAATTTAATAACCGAATAAAATAAAGATAAAATATGATGAGTATACTTTTAATCTTTTGAAAAAAAAAACATTGTGAAAACCAGGCACATTGTATTTTTACAAAAAGGAAAAATATTTTACATTTTCTTATATAGGTAATAATAATAATAATATGTACAACAAGATTAAATTATTTATCTATATCGTGATACAGATATTATTAATATAATATACGTTTTGTTTTTTACATTTTATCCGGATTATTAAAATATTATATCAAATAAAATATGCGATTAACTATATATTATTTACATGATATATGGATAGAGCCTGTTGTTGTTTGTATTATATTCAATTCTTTCTATATCGAAATAATTTCTAAAAGCTTCAAATCTAAATGTTTATTTTTCGAAATAAATAAATTTAATTTATACACATAATTGTTATTTTGGATATTGCATCAGATACTTTTATTACGTTTTTTTATTTTTTATCAATATTATGGTTACCTATTTACAATCATAAACAAATTGTAAGCATACATAATTTATTCTCATTGAAGTTTAGTGAAATTAAAATTCATTTTTTAATACTAAGATCATAAAGTTTTATAATTATTTTTTTATTATTATATTACTATATTTATTAATCAACGATTAAAATGCCGATAAATTATAATATTTTTCCTTTTGTATTAGATTTTTGATTGCAAATTATTAGTTGTGGTATTTTATATTAATAGTTTTATTTTAATTTAAAATATTATTATAAACAGTAGGACCACCGAGTTTTATAACTGAAGTATTATATTATGTATTTAATACGTAAGGATAAAAAATGCATTTTACATTTTATGAATAACTTAAATTTAATATATAATAATTTAATACTTAATAATATTATTATGACTATGGGGATTACTTCTCTACTAAACATAAAATATAAAATAATTTTTCACGTGGTGTCCCATGTTATAATAATATATTAGCTCGAAAAAGGAAAAGGATTGACCTCAGAACAGACGCAAAGAGATTATGTTTTTAACCACGCGCTTTTCCAATGTGGTGGAAAAGTGTTAAATAAAAAAAAGAACGAAAACAAAAAAGAACTAGGAAAAGTTTGAATGTATGTGAATTTGTCATTCCGCCGTATATTCAGAAGAACAATATTGTAACGTAGATAGATTGGTTGTAATTTTTTTCACCAAGTTTTTATTTTTTTTGTTCCGCCACTTCGAGTCATTGAAATTCTAATATTCACGTGGTCTCCCGTATTATTTTTCACGCTGGGCCGTATCTCGAAACTTTTGTTTTATAAAGTGGAAATTTCAGTTCATAAGTCACGCAACTTAAAGATGACCTCCACCGAGTGTCAGCTGAGTCTACTAAATGTATTTACAGGCAAAAGTTTTCGTCGGGGTTAGTGAATTTGAATATATCCGGCCTCCAAAACACAACTAGTTAGGACAACAAGAGGGTATATTTCTGTGTAAATTTTACGAACTCCACCACGTATTTAGTATGTTTATAGACGAATATAATATGCTAATAATTTCACTATGTAATTTCTTCACTAGTTTTGTTTCGATAACTCTGTTACAACACAATAATACAATGTATAAATATTCGTACAAGTATAATATAGTGATGATATTTGTTTCACCTATGCGATGACTTATTTTCAAATTTATTCACAATAATGTATTATTTTATTTTATTATTAATTATAGGTACAGCGTTAACTTATAGAATTATAAACAAATAGACAACTATTAGAAAAATCGTGAATTCTATATATATATCAGATCCGACAAAAAATGATCGAAACCATAAAGAAACTTGCGAGATGCGATTGCTTATATAACTTGAAAAAACAGCGAGCTTTACGTTTCATTACTCTCATAGCTGACTCTCAAAACACACAAATAATAAAAAGATTAGTAAAAGTGTTTACTTTTACCGTTATTTATGATATTTAATATTTAAATAGTACAATAAGTTATATTCCTCTTAGAATGTTGCAATGATATAAATTTATAATTTAAATTTCGTTATACATTTCAATTCTTTTTTATGAATTTTATAGGTTTTTGAATTTTTCAAAATATAATCTCAATTTCTAGCATAGAGTTGGAGGTAATATATTGTTTAGCCATTGAGGACCATGCTCTAGACATTCAATTGAAATTTGTGTTTTCCCTCGATAAGAGTACCGCATGTCGGACATATAGGAGAACTTTTTTATTTATAATATGGTTGCGGGTTATCCATGGATTTTTCATAGTTACATTTATATAAAAATCATGTTGATTTGTATACATTTTAAAATAAAATTTCAAATTCAAAATATTATGTATTAAAAAACGCCAAATATATTCCAAAATAAATTGTCTTATTCTCATTCAAAAGTACATGTAACTAGTAATGGTTTTGTGTCCAAACGAGCATCGTACAGCAACCTTTAGAAAAAAATGCAAAGTGAATCGAGATCCCTAGTTATTACATTATTTTAATATATGATATTTGGAAACCAAAAATATTAAAGAACACAACGTAAAATAAAAATGACATTAAAGTGATTACACTGTGTTTTTAGAACATTTTATTTAACTGTGTCTAACTAAGGGTTTAGGTAAAACTTATAGAAAATATTTTTTCTTAAAGAAACTTGAACCCTATGATATTATATTGCATTATATTGTTGTAAAAATATTGACTTTGTAATTTTAGTATTTAATTTTCAAGAAGCACGTGCATTTTACGTTTATCGAGTCTCAATGCGAATTCTAAGAATCACTATTTTGTTGTCAATTTTGCAACAAACACATCAAAATTATCTTCTTTAGTCAGAATTCGAAATCAATAGCAAAATTGAAACGTGTAAAATCACCACTTCCACCGTCGTGCACCACACCGTCGACTCATGGGAGTATATTTGTCAGGTCTCCGATTTCGGATCTAGTGTAACCACATTAGTCTTGTCTTTTGGACAAACAAGACCCGTTTCCAGTTACAAAACGGATCAGCGTCATTCAATCGTTAACCGTCTACCAAAGACGTTATCCTCGTGTAAAATATCAAAGTTCTCGTATTCGTCTCCACGTATATTCCTTCGCTAGCTAACCATATACTAAATATTATAATATTATAAATTGTATCATGTACCCGGTTAACGAGTCGACTGACGCCTCCGGCACAACCATTGAAGGTACTTCATTAACGTCTAATGCAAAAACAAATTATTAATATGCACTGCTTGAAACATCCCCTACAGGCAAACCTATCATATCATTTTATAAATATTAAATTCTATAATAATAATATGATTCTAAAATCTTGGTTAGTTTTTCTAATCATTTTTATCAGTCACAATATTATAATCATCAGTCCTGTCTTGATATTTCGATCAAAATACTTTAATATAAACATGTTATCGTATGAAGTTTCCTGAAAATTTTCAATACATCTCTCGAAATTAAAAATACCGAACTTTTCAAAAGTAGTCATTATATGAACAGATTTCGAGTAGAAAAACACAATTTGTCGATGTACGATGAGATATCGTAATTCCCTTTTTCGCGCACAGAACTTGACTCTGGCAGGCGGTTTTAAACCGCGGAAAACTTAATTCGGTTTAATTCACAAACGGCAATGAACTTAGATTACAATTGCCCTCCTCAAGTATACTTGTTGTCAACAGCTGCTAAGCTTTACGAATGTTGTGAACGCCTTTTGAGCCTCAAATCGTGTGCAGTCGCTAGTCATGATAGTGCTACTGACTCGAAATAAATTATTGTTTCCCGGTCTGGAATATGATTCGAACCGAATTATTATGTAATTATAATAATATTATAATACTTAAGTTGTGTTTAAATAATTTTATATTTTAAAGCGCCAAAATATATCCTTAATTAAATGCACAACGTATTAATATATTATTAAACAATTACTGTGTTGAAAATCTCTTTGGTATCTGACAATGAATGATATTTTCACTTTTTATTGACCACCTCACTCAAACTAACTATTCCTCTCTTTTTCATTAAAATTTAAAACCTATTTGTAATATTTCTTATTATAATAATGTTTTTTTCATATGATTTCAGATAGAAAATGCCTATATTTCTATAAGACGGAGAAGATAAATAATTAGAACCCTTGGCAAATTTACCGAGTTCAAAATTATTCACCGTCATTATAATAATATATGTGATTTGTGTGCAACGAAAATATTATTATTAACGCGTTAGTAATTTTTTTCCCTGTGTAACATAGTATTATAATATTATATTGTTATAATAATAATATAGTCATCGCGGCGAAACGACAAAAAAAACCTAACCAAAACGAGCCCAATCACTCTACAATGTGGTTCAAACTGCGTTCTGGCAAAACTAAATTTATTAAGCCTCGACTATAAAAAATATTATTTACATAATAATAAATTATTTACATATATTCGTAAAATGGTTATTATATTGGATTTTTTCTTTTAAACTTCATTAAGTAAACTTTAGGGACTCGACCCGTTTTCGTTATGGTATACAGATCAAATTTCAATTAAGATTAAATTATTTACAATTTCGTAATAAATTTAAATTTTTAAATTTTCTATTGTCTGCCGAAATATTTTTAAAAAAAATTTAATCATGAAAGAAATTACTTACTACGGCTAAAAATGTTTAGAATCATTAGACATTTTTGTCTCAAAATATGACCTCTATAACTTTAAACCTTTTTTTGTAATTTTAAGTGAATTTCATCTCTTTGTTTTTATTAGGTTTAATCATATATCCTAACAAAATATTTAATTTTAATTTTATTTTATTGAGTATTAATCTTTTAAAAGTCAACAAAGAATAAAAATGAACTTTATATTTAGTTCTCTTTATAATTCAAATTAATAAATTTGATATTTAATATTTAAATATTAGTAACATTTATCGTAGGTTTTAAATACGTAGTTTTCTCTTACTGATGCTAAATATTGTAACATCACTCAGTCATAATACCTATGGGAATTCAAAACATATTATAAAAACATAATTTCTCGCACGATTTTGGCACGACAACTGACTTTGTACTATTTATACGAACAAAACAAATAATGTTATTATGCGGATTCATTAAAATAATGAAATATATATTAAATTTTTGTGTTCTTACGAATCAGTATATTATTCAAATATCAAACGGAAATAAATGTATTAAAAAAAAAATATATATAAATATAAAAAAAAAAAAAAAAAAAACACTTAATTATTAGAAACAATAGGTGGTAAAATAACTGTTCGAATTTTTCTCATAGGGAGGTAGAGAGTTTTTTTTTTTTAACACGGGTCGTCGGTTTGGCTTCGAGTCCAACGTTCGGTGGTGGTGATTTTCAAGAATCCTTTGGTCATCAGTTCTTCGTCGGCAGAGGCTCCGTCGACACCGAGTCGGTTGAGGCACGTTGGCAACGTCGCAGCTGTGGACACGCGTCTGCACAACGCGGGCTCGGGCGAATCGGTCTGCAATGACGGAGTCTGACTGCACGACCAGGTGCGGCATTGTTGGCGATCGGTCGGCACAACATTCGGTCGTATTGCGGTGCGGGGCGTGAACGAACGGCACGGTAACGTCAACGATTTGTCGACCGTGGTCTGCTCCTGGACCTGGGTCACGGTCACCGGTATCATTCTAGCCAGCCGCAGCTGCTTTTTGCAATGTCCGATATTCGGGGTCGACTTTCCTGACAATTTCCGATTCTGCGTACTACCTTCACTACCGGTCGTGCCATTGAAACTCGTCGTCGTCGTTATTGTTGTCGTTTCTACCGTTGTTGTTTCGTTGTTAATATTATTATTGTCCGTCAACGGTTTTTTCTGGAACAAACGTGAACGCCACGAAGGACGTTTTTTCGTCACTTCGTTCGATTTCGATTTCGATTGTTCGCGCCGATGCATTCTCTGCATTTTGTTCGTTGCCGTCAGCTTCGCATCAACGTCTAAAAAGTAATCACGTTTTATTGAATTCGCATTCAAACTTGTTATTGCGACGACAAAGCATTTAATCGAATTTTTGTGTAGGAGTGATTTTTTAAGGCGCCTGAACATGTTTTTATATCTTATAATATTGGTACACACTTCACTCCAGATTTTTAATAGTAAGTTAAAAAATAATTAAAACGATGGCGAAATTGAAAAAAACGCAGAGTACGTACTCTATACTTATGATCTATAATTAATGATTCATTAATGTGTTTGTTGAAAAATAACAATTAAATTCTATTTTCTCTCGCTTTCAATAGTTGAATAAATAAAAACAAATTCTTTTAATCTTCATTTGTTTTTTTCTAAAATGAATATTTATAATTAAAAACTTAAACCTGAAATATAAACAGGACTTTTTTAATCAAACTACCTTAAAAAATATCTTAATATTTCTTTAATTTTCAAACTCTTCAGTTTTTATTCTAATTTGTATTAGGTCAAACAGTAACTTACGGTAAAACATTTAATATTTGATTAATTTATATTTTCTATGAATTTAAATGATGCCATATAAATTTTTATTTATTCATTTACGTTTTACAGACTATTAAATTAAAATTCTATAAATATTATAAGTTAAATTTTAACCGTTTTATAATCGTACGCAGATAATATATAAGAACAGTATAACTGCGATATAAGTCAAGGACGAAATGTTTAAACGCTAAAATGTGTTGAAAAATAAAATACTTTAAATTTAATTTTGTTTGAAAAGAATAATTAATTGTAGATATTTAAACAATTTAATAATTTAAAAAAATATTTATTTATTTTTGTTCCCATTGCATATTTACCTTTCCCCGTCACTAGAATTTATAAACAATTTACCTATATATTTTATAATATTACAATAAACAACTTTTTAAATATGCTTCAGTTATTTGATTTTTAAATGTTAATAACGAGGTTAGGTATTAGGTATTAGGTTAGATATTAATAACCTAATTTAACCCCCCTCCCACTAAAACACGGCTATGATTATTCATCATACATATAATAATATGAATTATATTATATTATCAAATTAATTAGGAGAAACAACACAATTAATAAACTCTTCCATTTTCATCATTTATAAAAATCAAATTATGGTGTTAAAATATTTATTTGGCACGGAAATCATTATAAAAAGATATGTCATTAACAAAAATGGCCTCCATCAAAATTGTTTTAGATTTTTCAATAATTGATTTTATAAATCAACAAAAGAATATATAAATCTGTATAAAAAAAATGAAACATATCTGTTATAAATAATATTTTTTAAAAAAATCATAATATGTATGTGTTAACAAATGAGTATTTCAATTATTAAGATACTGACAATAAATATGATCTATTAATATAATAATCTATAATAATATTATACTAGACTAAAATGATAATATGGTATAGTGCAATCGACATTAATTTTAAAAATACATAATTATAATACTCTTTGGTGTAAAATTGCTATTTCGAGGATAATGTTTTAGTGGGTTCAGATTAATATAAGGAAAATCGCGTACGATTCTGATTTAGTGCACGAACTTAACGATAAATACGTGCATTTTGACCGTTGAATCATATTGCTGGTTTTCTTCGCGATTTTCTGCATGATATTATCATTTGTCTCATCGTTATTAGACAAGCCGTTCTTGAGCAGCCATTTATGCGTTTTTTCCTGTTCGTTGATGACGAAACCTTTAATTTTCGTATTATTTAAGATTACCGGAATCAAGCGTTTGTTTGACGAGTGTTCTGCCCGAAACAAAGCCGGTAGTCCGCAAACGAAAACGATCCAAAACATCGGAATATTATTATAGATATTCACACGATTCCTGGCGTGGACGATGTTCGTCTATGCTTGTGGAAGGGGGTGGAGGAATGGAGCGAAAAAAGTTTTGTCGTATATTACGTGATGTAACGCTGTCAGGCCGACGGGTTCGACAGTGGATATAATATTACATATTGATGGAAAAAGTGGTAAAAATAATACAAACCATAATTATTATTATTATTTTGATCGTCATAGTGATTATTATTTTTATACGAACACACAAAACAAAAATTGAATATTGACAACGTTGTGCATATTAGATATTCATTAAAGTGCTTAGAAAATTTAATTATTTTGTTAAAATATTGACATAAGACACGTTAAAAATGTATTTTAATTAGTTTTACTAAATTCACGAATTCAGGTTTATTTATGTTAGAGCAATATAAATTTTAGATAATAATAATTTTAAAAACTAATGTTTTATAAAATACGTTAGGAATATCAAAAGATACTCTTTAATTATTATATTATTTAAAATTCTTTATAAATATAATTAATTAAGGTTAGACGTTTAATGCATTTACATTTTTCCTATGGAACGCAAGTCACGATTTTCGTGGAACAGATTTAATATAGTTATGTACCCACGATTTAAATATAAATTTTACTATTTAGGGCACTTTAAGAGATTCGAAACAAAAATTAATTTAATTTATCTATAAATTAAATTAAAACATAATAATATATCGAATTTCTCTTGACAGTCAATCTGATTTTGCAGTAATACAGAATATGTATTAAATTTTTACACTATTTACTAAGGGGTTTTAGATAATAAATAATTTATCTATATATAGTGTGAGATTCACCTTTAAACAATGATGGTTCATAATATAAAATGTTCCATTATGATCATAATATAATAGTAATAATAATAATAATATTTTGGATATAATGTTGGTCGTATCATCGATGGGTTGTTATTACGTTATCAATAAAAATATTATTTTAATTTTTTACATCGTTCATCTCGTATAATAATATGGCATAATAATTTTCCATTAAATCATAATAAATATATTTATCTATAGTTGTTGTATTCGTCAACTATTATGAAGCCATCAGAACCATGGTCTGTAGCGTGGAAATTTATTCAGCGACGATTTCTGTTGGTTTCGATCTCGTCCCTCGTATAGCGACCACGCCTGAGAATTGATTTATTCGGCAGAATGCGGGTATTTTAAAGTAAAGGCTATACATATTTATTTTCGTTTTAAAACCAGAAAATTCTTGTCTGATTTTCGGTTTCACAGCCCATACGTCGCGGTCGTTTTAATACCGACCCGTTACTTTTAGACCTGTATAATATATTACTTATCTTTACTTTTATATAAATCGTTTTTTCTCACGATTCACACTTATCCATGATCGACAAAATTACAAATAATAAATACAACGTCCTCGAAGTGTTACACCGATTATTTAGCTCAACGACAAATTATTATAGTATACAATTCGCCCTGTAATGGATTTCCGATTCGAATATGCATTTAAAAAAACAAAGTGCACATTTCACTTGAACAAATTTTGACTTTTACTAGGTATTTTTTGTTATTATTTTGTGTTGTTTAGTTTCAATAATTTAATATGTACACAAATATAATCATTGCATATGACGATTGTTAAAAAATTAATGATTTAATACCAGAAAAAATAATAATTTAAAGTATTTGATAAACTAAGTAGTAATACGAGGTAAGGAGAAGTGAAAATAATACAATAATGTTTGAATGTTGATGCAGGTAAATGGTATTTGTTAAATAGTTTCACATTTAAATATATTTTTTATTATAGTTTTAGTTGATGTATAAAGATACATCCTATTTCGTGGTTTCAGAATTAAACGTTTACTGGAGTAACGGTGGTTTATATTTACTATTTTGTGATAAAATTCTTAAGACGGTTATTTGAATAATTACAGTGAAAACGTTTAAATAAACAATACAAATATCTGGGTAGACAACACAGAATGATTACTTCGAAATTGGTAAATTCGAAATCAGTTTTCTTCTACAATCTTTTGTGACAAAATATCAGAATATTATAATTTATAGTAATAAGGCCAAATCACATTTCACGTATAAAAAGTTGTCGCGCGCAAGTACTCGGAAAATATGTTGGTCGAGTATATTTGATATTTTTTTAATATAATAAAAGAATTCTACGACCAATAATATAATGGAAGATGTTTATGAAACGGATCACTGATTTTGTTTATCGTTTCATTACGCGAAAGACGTCTTTTCAAAAATATAATATTTTTATTACTTTCTTTTGAGTACATCTCTAATAATAAAATGGTCGATAAATACAATATTTTACGAAGACAATTTGTACAGAAAATCGGATTGTCTCGAAAGTTCCTCGTTTTAAATAACTATTTTTCGTATAGGTATTAGTTGTTAGAAAATAAATCTGGTTGAGACCACGTGTACGCTTTCGGCACGATATCAAACTGAATAGGATATAATATTTATCCACACAATTTATGCAAAAAAGTTTTGTTTATAATAACACCCAAGAAAAATCCACCATCCACCACCTAACCCATCGTTATTTCTTCATATTTTAATATTTTAGTAGAGCAATAAAATCGATCAAATTTCATGTGGGAATTGTAAATGTTAATCTCGATTTCTATCCATTATTTATTTCATATTACCAACGTTTATTTGATTTAAATCATAACTTGGTACCTCTATACAGTTATGTTGTATATAAATTAACAATATAAATATAATGAATTTTTTTTTATCTCGCATAAAAAATTAAGTAAAAATTACAAATTTAAATATGTAATCCGTTTATTATACCTAAATGCACAATACCGAATTTAGTAGAAATACAAATAAATTAATTTGCAAGCTGAAATGTACTTCAACTCATATAATATATGTGTTTCTATATCGTGTAAATAATATTATATTAAACGTAATAATTATCGAAAACTAAAACTAAAGAGTAGATAAAGTAAAAATTAAATTAACATTATTTTAAAATAATTCATTGTAATTGTATTACTTTCATTCTATTATCCAGAAATTAAACTCATCCATTTTCAAATCTTACTTAATTTCCAAATTTATTAAATTATTGGTTTTATTAATAATATACACACTTTTGTTTGAAATGTAAGTAAATTAATTTATTTGTTATTATTGATACACATGCCCAAGCCCAAATAAATATTATTATATCTATTTGTAAGTTTGTAGTTTATTTTTTACTGTATAAAACTAAAGAATTTATAGATAATTTACTCATCTACTAAATATTACGATTAATTATTAAAATATATAATATTATTATAAATATTATAATTAATTGACCTACAGGTCAATTTTGAATCTTTTCCTGAAAAATAATTATCTGTTAAAAAAGGTTCAAATTATATTTTATTAATCAAAACGGATATTAATTATTACTGACACATTTTCCTATACAATATGAAAAGCAAATTATTAACAAGTTATATTATGATAGTAAGATACAATTATTAAAAGGAAACAATCACTAAATTATTTTAGGCCTGTAAACGATTAATTTCAATTTAATTATATGGAAAAGCTTATTTGCATGGACCATAGCGATAGCAATATTATTCTCTTCAACAATATTGCTCATTAATCAATTAGTAATATAAATTAGTACCTAACTCTCTATTATTTGTACACTGTATAATATTACACTTAATATATTTTAAATTTTGTTTTAAAAATTATCTATACATCGTGAACGGTTTCTCTAATATTATAGTCTATATACATATGATACATCCGGTCTTGGAAGATTACATACTATTATTAAATTGTAAATCAAAAATGTTTAGAAAAGTTACAATTTTAAAGATATTACACACCTTAAATTTAAACTGTTGATATAATTGATAGAATAAATTATTTCTCAATATTTTACTTATGTAAGTCTTAATTATAATAATTTATTTTGTTTAATTAATGTGGCATCTACATAATAATGGATATTATCAAATCTAGTGTTTTCAAATATAACGATATTATTTAAAATACAGTGATTAAATTTTTTGACAGCATCATTCGGCGAGTATTCGATTCTAACTGTTAATACTTGATATGTTACGACAATAAAATAAATACATAATATAATTATAATTTTGTTAAAGAATTATAAATTATAATCAATTGTTAGATATTATGTTCTATACTTATTTCTAGTACTTTTTAACCTTTTTCTATTATATTCTTGAGTAATGTAATCGTTGCATCCTATTAAAAATGGTTAGAAATAAAAAGACAATCGCAAAAAACTTACTCAGTTTGGATAATTTAAATGCATCTGCGGTCTTTATGATATCGACGTATGCTTGAATTTCGAACCTTCTATCAGTATTGTTCTTGTTGTGCCTGAACACGGCCAATTTGAATGCGGTTTGCACTTCATCAGATCCTTGTTCGAAAATTGCTCCTGAAATATATATAAATATATATATTAAAGATAAATATCATATGTAACATACTGGTTTAAAACAATATCTCTTGTTGTGCACGAACGGCCATCGTGGTGGTATAGGATTTATTACGACATCGTTTTCTATAGAAAATAAAAATATCTAAAGTTCGCCCCTTTATCAACCAACTCGAATCCCTAAGTCCATTTGACTGCTGGAAGTTTGTCTCTACCTTTGCGCTCCGAATAACTATCTATTTTTTCTTGTACGAAATCCCATTCACTTTTAGTCCAGTGAACATTTTGTCCAGCTGATCCCACTGTATAAAAGGCCATTTCCCCTACCACTGGTCCGCCAACGACTACAACTACTGAACGTCGTGCGAGGACCAGATTCACATTAAATCGTCTAGAAAAGTGTTATTAGAATGGTCGTAAGTTTTTATTTTTATCCATCAACCACCACCCGTTGCCCTAGCACATATACTGGGTATTGTGGAAAATATTCGAGCCATTCTGTTTGGGTCACTTCATTGGTAGTACTGCTGCTTTCGTTCATTTCTATTACCATGGTATACGGAAACAATCATTACGTTTACCGGATTAGATCCCAGAAAAAATATGATAAGTCTTTAGTGTTTCGAATGAAAAACAATCATCATATTTAACCGACCGTTGTTTTCAAGCAGCTTAGTTATTTCAGAAAATATTATTGTTATTGTATTAAAATATTGTTTCATTAGTACGAAATTATTTTGAAAACTTTATAACTTATCGATTTTCTTATAATTATAAAATATAATAAAAAAACAAAGTAAATACTTGTTTTTGTAACTAATAAAGCAATCGAGTGCTTTTAAATGTTCATCACAATAATGGATTTGAAATTAAACAAGTTAAAACTTACGACCAAGGTGAGTATGGAAATGTTCCCCACTATGTTCTTTTTCAAATCTAATTAAATGAAAAACGACATTGTTTCGATACAAAAGAGGAGTATATCTAATTTAATGACATTGTAAAATACCAGTTGTAATTGTGTACCATATTCTTTTTTCGTTATTCAGCGCTTATTCGTTTTAACATTATAAGTAAAATGTTTTAAATCTACCTAATACTAATAGAAGTGAACGAACTGAGAAAACAACGTTTGTTTACATTGTTCGTTCCAATAATTTGTCACTAAAATTCCAACGACCGTTTTTGTTTTGTGTACAATTGTAGACGGAGAGAAAAACTATCTTCTTTAAAGTCTTAATTTTTAATTTTGTTCAAGTCACTTTATTAAACACCAATTTATTATATTTTATTGTACAGAATAATGAGAACACTGTGTGTTAAAAGAATAATTGAGTTAATACTGAAAAACGTATGTAATTCTCACCATTTATGTTAACATGAAACTTTGATCACCGTGAATTGTATTATAATTCGAATAACATAATATAATAACTTTTAAAATGATTAAATATACTTTTAAAAATTCAAATTCAAAATGAATTTAAATGTTATAGGTACAATTTAAATGCTAATACCCATTTATTTCAGAGAAATTTTACATATAATATGTAAACTGTATAGATTATAATATAATTATTCTAACTATCAATGCATTTGTATTGAGTCTAAATTAAGCCTAGAATCCTTATTACCTAAAACACATTAAATAACATGGCTTAAATAAGGTATAGGTACTATTATAATATCAAATTGTTAATAATGGATAAATTATCATTTCTACGAATAGTAATTTATCCTACACATCAAACCTACATAATACTGTATACGTACGTGGTGGATAGAAATGGAAATATCCTTTGAAATTTATCATTAAAAGCAAATTATATTATATATAATATCTTTATAACCCTGACCTATTAAATTTTTAATTAAATGTTTTTATCATCAAATTGTTTTCCATAACTAAATGTGATTTATTTTTCAATTGATTATTTAGTATTAATAATTTTCATAAGTCTTAAATATATCGCGATTGAATAACATAATTTTAAAACAATTTTTTGTATATCATAAATAATACAGTTCAAGTTAATTTTCTTTTTTTTAACACTTTTAACCAATTGTATTTAATGTATGCATTAGAAAGAAAAAAATCATATATTTATATTAAAATGGTACGGTATGTTTTATTGCAAGAGTACTTTTACTGGCACGTGGAAAAAATCAACAAAAAATCACGAGAAACGGAAACATTCTTTCAGTAAGTCAAATGTAATGTAAAAATTCTCTAGAAAAAGGCTATTTATTTAAGAATGTAATTTATATATATATTCGATAAACTTATTCGAGTATTTCTGTGTGTACGTTGAAAAAAATAGCGTCATCGTCCATTGGAATTTATGTGTTGATGTATATTTTCAATCTGTTGTAAATCATTGCATTATAAATTGTTATGTATGTTTATTTCAAAAACATAATATAATATTAATATATTATATCGTTTTTGATAAATATAAAACGAGTTGTGAGATACTAAATATAAATCAAAGTTAGAAATCTAAAATAAAAATATACCTATCACTGTTATTTTTATTTTTATTTTATTTTATTAATTTAAAATCTCGAATAACATGTATCGGATATAAATATATAATACCTATATATTTAAAATATAAGCTGAATTTGTTCCCCCTAATTGAATGTGCATTATAGTTTTTGTTCACGGGACTAGTACATACTGTATAAAATAATATACCTACACGATACTTCATGTTTTTTTTATTATGATTTAATCGAAATAAAATGAAAATGTTTAAGCTCACGTGAAAATATTTATTTTCTACAACATATTAAAATTGTTTTTTGTTTAAACATCATCAAAAATTATTCATAAAATCTTCTAAAAATGGATTTATCTCACGATGACTTTCCTTGTATACATACATATAAATATTTTTACTTATATTAAAATGCTTAGACTACCCTCTATTATACTTAAAGATATATAAAAAAAAAAAATAATAATAATTTAAATGCCAACTATAATAATATAATTATTGCGCTATTCATTTTACAACATTTTATAACAATATTGTTATATTAATAATAATACAAGTGCGGATCTAAACCCGAATTACCAACGAAATAAACTGAAAACTTAATGGAAAGATTTTATAGTTTTCGCGTTTCTATTCCGACCTAAGACGTACGCACGCATGCACGTGTGGGTTTTGATTCATATTTTCTCGTGGGACATATTGCGCGCTGTTGAACAATGACTACAAAAAGTCAAATTGCTATACAGCTATAAGATACAGAATTTTGATATATTATGTGCATTATTTGTTCGGTCATCTATCATATTATGTTATGTAAAACAAATAGCACCGGATAAAATCGTCTACCCCTCTACTCGTTTTGCCACCACTTCTTATATACATTATACACTCTTTTATATAATGCGAACTTTATTATTATTATTTTTTTTTTTTTTTTGTCGAGTAAAAAAAATAAAAACATATCTATATAAATAACTATTATGGGTTACCGTTCCGGCGATAAACAAAAAGGCGCATTTGTCAGTACAAAATAAAAGGAGCCCTTTGATAAATTGTTGTTGGGCCGCCACCGGGAGATTGGCTTTCCATCGAACAAAGGGGCGGGCACGGTGTACGGTGTTGTTCGGAGGATGGTGGTGAAAATCGAGTATACGTGGTAATGGTGAGGGGAGGGTTTCTATCGTCGACGCTGACGGAAAAGGGGGAAACGCTAGTAAATTTGTTGCCAAAGACTGTGTCCGGTGATCGGATTCGTGCCCAACGGAAGGATATGGATTCGAAAAGAACGACGGGGGAGACTGAAGCAGGAGAAGTAAATGTCCAACGGGTAAAGAGTAACAGGATGAGGTAACGTGGTAGTATTATAGTCGTAGTCGTATTGTATACAATGTAGGAGAGGTATATTAAATATATATACATATAAATAAACGGCCAAGAGTCGAGGCCCATCATCCATCTAACGTGTTTGTTTGGTACCAGTCCAAACCACGCCTCCCGTCTGTTATCTCGCTCTCGCCCGTTCTTTATATAACCCCTTCGCTTTATAACACACGCGTTGTGTTCACCCTATGTACTAGTGTGTAGTTTCCCTATCCTCCCTACCCGTTTAGCGCTTTGTATCACCGCCGAGAGTTTTTGTTTTCCGATCAACCAGGTTTTCTGATGTAAAACAAATTGATTGCCCCGGCTTTTGGCTCGTTTCTTTTCTCCCCTCACTCGCCCTCATCCTTTGCTATTTATCGTTCTACGTATTTCTCTTTATCAAACCTTCCCCGTCGACCATCATTCCCACCGCACCACGTGCATTCATTTTGTTTGTATTGCTACTGATAAACTTGCTCGACTTGATGGCTTGTTTTTATCTCTAAACGATCTTACATGACCTACGGCGGCACTCAAACTACATATAATTATATTTTATACAGCAGAACTACAACCTTACGCCTCGTGATCTCATTTGATCGACGTGAACGATTTTGATTCATACTGGAATGATATATTAAACTATCGATCTTCATTTCATCCCACTGAACCTTTTTTTCAAATGATAACTCTATCATCTTCAGTAAATAAAATTAATAAAGTCTATATATTATTAATTATAAGGATAGGTTATACTGAAAATAATTAATAAAATTCTACTTTAAGTGCTATAATAAATTTTAGAATGCTTGTCGTTCTTTATATTCAATTTCACGCCGTAAAAAGTAATATGTCAGTAATAATAAACTGGTACGCAAATTGCATGACGATTTATGTTTTTCATCAATTATTCTCTAATTGTTTCTCATAAAACTTTAATTAAAATGGAAACTAAAGAAATAACATAATATTATTTTATATTATGTAATTTTGTTTTTAATTTTATAAAAAATAAATTTAATAAACTGTACCATAAACAACGATAAAAGACAATTTTGAATTACAAACAAATTACTAATACTAAATATAATATAAATATATATAATATAAATAATAATACTAAAATGTACATTGTACATCCCATCTTACATTCCCTTTAAACTTATATTTATCGTTTCGATTTGAAAAGTATAACCGTCGTATTGTAGGTGAAACGGGATACTATACGCACCGTCTATTATATTTACAAGTATTTCATCAAATACTACAATAAACCATTTCTTCTATTTGAAATCCTACTCTCTAGATCTCCGTTTTCTTACTTGACATAAAAACATAAAATGTTTGGAATGTAAATTGTTTTTCTTGATACTGCTTAACTTTTTGTCCTATCATAAAAAAGATAAAAAAAATAACTTTTTCCTATTTTACGATATCCGAAGTTCTGGTAGGTCGTAAGATTACCAAAATTAAACTGCACATTGTTTTCATTAAAACATAAATGATTAAAGTAATTTAAATTTTAAATTAAACCGTTTAATGTTCCCATATGCAAATCAAGTATGTAAATTAAATAGGTTGGTAATAATTTCAGTAAATTGTTTAATTACTTTTATAGTTATATCACACATTTATTTTTAAGTAATTTTCATAATTAGATATAAATAAAAATTTATTTTCAAAAAAAAATAAATAAAAAAAATACTCACAACATATTTTTATAGACCATATAAGAACGTGATAGTAATAAAATAAAAGTATAATTTAATGATTCTAATCAGAACCGGCTAACTTGCTATCATAATGTAGTCTTTTGATCAAACAGATATTATTTGGTATTAAACAAGGATTTTTGAGATTATATGTTAATATTTTTTTTTTAATTTTATTTTATTCTTAATTTTTATTTAAACAATTTAATGAGAACTTGAAATTTGTTTTTGAACATATTATAATGGAATATACAATTACGAATATACCATAATATTCTTATAACTTATGTATGTATTTTAAATTATTTTCCTCTTAATAAACTATTTCGATGTGAGATTTCTTTGAGAAAGCTACATTTTACGTTTTATCGAAATATTTTAAATTACTAAGTTCATAATATTCCAAGTATTACGACAGTTATTTTTACATATAGATTTACACCTACGTACGTTCAAGAGTTTCGCGGATGGGAGGTAAAAATTAAAATTATAATAAAATGTATGAATTTAAAATTGTATTTTATAGAAGTTTGCGAAAACACACAAATCGCATAGCGTTTCATATTTATTAATAGTAATTTTACTCGTATCTCGAATAAAAAACTCGATATTATGATGACCTAAACAATTATTTTTGCTACTTTTCTTCCGACCGGGTGAATCGAAAATAATACCAAATCGATTACATAATAATTCACTTTAGTGATATAAACTAAAGCGGAGATGAGACTTTTGTCCATAGGCAATAAAAAAATACCCGTTCTTCTAACATCCTAACCTGTTATCAGCCTTTCGTTATGCCGAATTTTAACTAGTAGGTATATATATAATATATATTACGTTCATAAAAAACACATTTGACACATATTCGGTGACCGGCAGCTGACCAGGCTCAGAGGCGTATTAGCAATTTATAAAAAGAGGGGTTCAGATTTTTTTTTTTTAGAAGCCTTCATAAAACTGAAACCCTCCCTCACCGTTTTTTTATATAAAAAAATGAAAATTTACATGTTCTGTATACATTATAATACAAAATCTAAAACAAAAAGCAAAATAATAAAATAATAACAATTTTTTTTTTCATCATGGGGGGAGGGGGGTTAAACCCATTCGATCACCCCCATAAATACGCTTTTGACCAGGCCAACATGTAAGTGGGGAAAGTCTGCGATATATACTATCGTTTGAACGTTAACTAAAGTTCATTATTTGACATTTAAAATAAATAACAAACAACCGGGTTAACGGTAACCATATGTGTGCGTGTGCGTGCATGAATTGGGCCTAATAATATTATTAAATTACTGCGACTTCATCTTCGAAATATAACATAAAAAGAACAAGAATACGCAATTATTGTTCGTCCCGTTTTCTTCAGCAGATAAATTATAATATGATGCGACGTGACGGAAAGCGACGACCGGAGAAATATTTGGTCGACGCGACAGCCGTATAATATATTAATATTATTATTACATACACCACCCGTCCATCAACTATCACGTTTTCAGCTTCCCGTTGTGTGTATTATCAGCTGAGTATTACCGTGGTTGTGGTAGAATAGTTGGGGCGCGGTTGAAAGGACTTTCGTGGTGCACAATAGCGACGGCGGCAAAGGATGTTAATTAAACACGTACCGCAGGCGACCGTAGGTTGAGGGGTTGAATGTACCCCCGGAATGGTTGCAAAACAAGAATTTTTTTTTTTTGCGATTTTTCCTATCTGTCGTGAGATGACCCAGTTATTAATATTCAAGTAATATATTATGTAGAAAAAAACATTTTATACGATAATACGTATTAAGCTGAAAATTCCTCTCTATTATTATTTTTTTTTTTTTTTATATATAAAAAAAAAATCCAACGATCTTCACCAGTTCAGATAATTACAATGTCAATATATTTAAAAATATACGAACATTATAAAATAATTTGTGCGCCGCACGTAAATAATAATTTAAGTTTTGTAAAACTTGATGGGATATCTCTCATCTATAATGTGACGTTATACGACAACATATTCCGACAACGACCTTCCCTTTCTCGTAAAAATATAAAACGCTGGATTTAAATTTTCACTTAATCGTTTCATTTAATATACTTATATTTTAATATTATAATATGTTTCTGAAATTGCTGGAAAACAATAAATTAACATTATATTCCCTATCGGATCAATATTTTTTTCAGATGTGCAATTTATTTTTAAAACTAACAATTATGATTTTAAATATTTTATGTTTTCTATTTATTAATCAAATTTGTGTTATTCATTTTAATCATCTCGACTTGTGATATAATATTCTATTAAATCGAATAAATGTAATTTCTATTATATTTACAAACCACTGGTTATAGCGTAACTCTATTTCCTGCGTAAGGTAACCTAAATATGAGAGTTAAGTACACAGCGATGTAAAAATGTATACGGGACGCCGGTGTTGCGCATATGGTAATTTTGGAGTTAGAGGATACGCAGGATTTTAATTAAATCTAGTCAAACGCCAGTCGGATAGTGCTCGTGTTGTTGCGATCCTGCGTCCTGCAGGACTAATACCCACCTACCCACAATATTATCACCGTCTTTTCAACCGATGGAACGTCGTTGGTGTTGGAAGCAAATACAAAAATAATCATACGTTATCATATTTGTTATTAGGTACTATAAGCAGGGATGTATTGGTAAATAGCGTCTTGAGTATACGCCATATTTTTCTCATAATTATATTAAAAAAGAAAAAATTACTTGAAATGATTATTATGACATTAATTTTTTTTTTATTGTTAGTCAAATAATTAGTTTTTATCCTTAATAATTATATTTAATAACTATAAATAAATTATAACTAAAACTCGACACTTTATTAAATAAAATTTTGTTTTGTTTTAAATTGTATTAATTTTAAGTCGTAGAAGTATATAATTCATGAATTAACTAATAGAAACATAATACCTTATACATTTATTGTCATTAAATGTACAACAAATTTATAAATTATAAAATATTATGGCCGTATACTTATAAAATTATTAGTTTTATTGCATATACGCACTTTTATACAAATATTGTTATGAGTATACGCCGTATACGCTCCAATACATCACTGACTGTAAGTAATTATAGGACCCGATCTACGCAATACCACTTACATACTTTTATATTACTTATTGTAGTCCA
This sequence comes from Eriosoma lanigerum, assembly GCA_013282895.1. Lineage (NCBI taxonomy): Eukaryota > Metazoa > Arthropoda > Insecta > Hemiptera > Aphididae > Eriosoma > Eriosoma lanigerum. The sequence continues at coordinate 46,313,491 of CM023358.1, forward strand.
TTTTATACGGAATTTAAAAACAGGATACAATATTTTTCATTTCGAATAACATTAATAACCTAAAATGGTTTTAAATAAATAGAGAAAATCGAATAATTTAGTTGTTTAATATTTATAAAATTATTTAAACCATTCAAATTATATTTTATAATATAGTACATACACTAAGTACAAACTTATGAGAATCTCTGAATTCATACCAAATTCAAAATATATAAAGATACATCTATTAAAAATTAATTATAAGAAAACGACTTAAATTTTTATGAAAACTAATAGAAAAATATATTATTACATTTTTAAAAAACGTATTTAAATTATTTAATTATTTCTATAATAATTTTATATTGTAAAAAACAAATATAAAAGAGAAACAATAATAATAAGAATAATACCAATGTAGTTATATACATAATAAAAACATTAAATGTTAAATTACGCGAGAAAATTGTAAATTTATATGAAAATCTATTGTTTAAAAAAAAAAAACAGTTTTGTAGTATAATTAACAAGAAATATAATATGCTGTCCCTTATAGTTAATGACGACAATTTATTAGTTTTAAATTTATTGAACGAGATAGTTCTTTCATTTTTTATTTTAATATTCGCAGATAGGTATAAGCAACATTATAATAACATTTATTATTATTATTATTATTATTTTGTTCTGTAACATAATATTATATTTTATGACATTGGTCGAAGTTTAAAAAATGATTGCATCCACGAACGGCATAATAATAACAATAATTGTCAATTTTATTTGTATTATAAATTTTAATGACAGCACATTATATACGCAATATTTCTACACTACAGTATGTATAGTTTTTCTTAATAATATTTATATACTTATAAACTATAATTACGTATAAGGTCAGTTTTATTATTATTACGATTTGATCGCTGTGGCATTGGATCATAAAACTACACAATCTGATTAACGTGCGCATGCGCGTTCGCGATCATAATAGAGATACACATTTTTATTCACCAAATTTCATATTATAAAGTCTGTATAATAAATATATACTTGTGAAACAAAAAACTCAAAAAATTCATACATTCACAGTTCAATCGGGTTTTTGTCACTATTGTTATAATTAAAAAGAAAATATAAATAATTCCTATAAAAACCACTTTATTATAGTTGAAAAAAAACTGTAGAAAATCTTAAATGATTATTACCTTTTTTTTTTTTATTTAAAAAACATTATAACTGGGACATATAATACTAATAATTATAGTTTAATTCATATTATTAAATGTGTTATTTTTACTAATAAGAAATATTATTTAATATTAAAAATAAATTACCACATAAGAATCGTAAAATATAATAACGATTATAATACTAGTTTAGTTCCCAGATGTGTGATTGATATGAAACACGTCAATTTTAGTGTATCATAACACGATTAAATAAACATCAATATGAATACAATGTACCTATTATACACATCGGGGTCGTTGTAATTATTATGTACATTATTACCAAATTATTGTGCATAATAATTATAATAAATTGATTCGTAAACATTAGCCTGTATAAAATAAATAAATTCAGAATCAAGATGTTTTAAAACGTATTAACACTTGAATAACAAAAATAAGTGACTTCATATTGAAATTACAATTATAAAACATTATAATAAGAAATACAAAATAATTTAGTCTTCAACGTTGTAACTTTTAATAAATATTACATTTTCATAAATATTTATATATAATTATTTTGTTTAAAATACAATATATATATATTTTATTTAAAAATATTTAAATATTAATATTATAATAATAATTGAACAGAAAAAATAATTTATAAGCAATTAAAACCGTATTTTGTTTTTTATTCACTCTGTAAATAATATCTTTTGTTTTTTTTTTTTTAAAAAAAAGTTATCTTAAATAATAGAGTAGATTTTTTTTAGAAATGTGTATTTAAAAATCATTACAATAATTGATTATTTAACGAAAGCAATTTATTTGAAATATTGTTCCACTGTATCTTATGAAATATACTAAATAACAACATTATTTTTATATAAACCTTCCATTTGTATTTATATCTTGATAAATTTTGATCATAAATTATTATTGTAGATTTTATTATTTTTGTAGATGGACATATAGAATTTGTCTTCTAATTTTGAAATACGACTACCTATATAATTATTAATACGTAACATTTTGTTGTATTATGATAGACAATAATATAATACAGGTTATACAAATTTAAAAAATTTTAATACACTATTTGTTTGTAGATGGCAAAATGAATAATAATTTATATTATTTGTATACATTTTTTTCGATAGATATTCAAATAGTTTTATTTTATTTATATTGTAAGTACTTAATACAATTTATTTTTCAAGTAGCCTACTTTTAATATTTTATGGAATTTATTAATATTTTTGTTCATAAAAGACAATATATAATATGAGATGTGCTCTACAAGAGGATGCCAGCTAAATATTTATATAAAAATATATGCAGGTATGTTTAAATAAAAAAAAATATTTGATTTTATAGGTATTTTAAAATGTATTTTTATATCAACTTTGGACTTTGATGCATAAACAATTTTGCAAAAAAGATAAAAGTAATATTTTACCTTAATTCATATAATTATTTTTATAACGTTTAAGTTTTATAGACTTGTCTTACCTATATATTGAAATTTGAAGTTTAAATATAGAGAATGATCATAACTTCGTGTTACATAAAATGTATGTGTTTGAAATATTTATGTATCGCAATATTCTGATCAGCCTATATACGGATAACCACATGAAAATTATTGAGAACAATTATGAAGCAATTAATTAATAATACATAGTAAGAAACGAATAAATAAAACAATTATTTCTGAAAACATGTCTTTCGGCTAACAAAGACCGAAAAATATTCAGTGTGGCGTTTATTTTAATTAAAACACATGCAAGAATTTCCATAAGGTGTTTTAAATCATGAAAAGGTGCATACGTTGATAAATCTTTTTAACAGAATAATAATACACGTAAATTATGTTCATATTATCACGTAATTCGTATGAAATCATTGTTTCTACATTTCTCTATATGAAAACGTAATAACGTTGTTTTGATAAATAATACGTTATTTAATAAACGAATAAATATGGGCAAATTACGAGATATACTTGATAACATCTTATATGTATTATAAAACATCGTAGTCAATTTATTAAGCTGTTAAATTAAAATAAAATACATTCCTGTTGAAATTATATAACGTAGGTATATATTATATTATTAAATGTTTTGGGAAATATAATGTACATCGCAGAAATCGAATAATGTAAGTTTAATTATGATTATATGGTTATCTTGGTATACGTTCTGTTAAACTGTTTTGTATACATATACCATATACGCTGTATACCTACCTATGTTATTATGGTACACAACACCGATATTATTTTATTCAAACGAGCAATCGTAAAAACAATAAAAGTTTGTACATAATAAACGTTATGTAAAACAATTTAAATATCTTGGTACATATTATATAGTATTATTAATATGAAATGTGATTTCCGATTATACTATTTTAATACGTAAAAATAATGAGAATTTATTCCGTTTTTCTTGATAAAAAAAGTATTTTTTTAATCAATAAATACGTTTTAGATTTTTACATTTACATTTTAGTCAATATCATTTTTCTTCGTATAAATTCATTTTTATTTATTTAGTATTAATATAGAATTGTATTACAATATAAATTTTACTGAAAAGTAATACACAATCACCGATACCTCACAATCGCAATAAGATAACGACTTCAAATTGGTATCAAAATATAGCAATTGTTATTATTTATAACTGAGAAATTGCACTTGAACATTACTCGACTTGTTTCTAATCAGTACGTGTCAGAATGGAGCCCATTATAGACATAATGTCAACGAGATTTATACGAAATCAAAAATTATTGTTAGCTTATTACGATTGTGGATTACTTATCATTCGTCCCACATATATTAATTCGAAATGTTTTGTATTTTCGCGAATAAACAATATCGTGAAATTAAATAATATCTAAATCAGCTGGTTTTTAGAACTTATGAATAAAATTGCATATGAAAATCTCGGAAATATTATTTAATTTTAATGAACCGTTTAATATTTTCAAATAAATAATAATTTACTGATGTCGATTATTTATTTATCGTATTCGCTTCGGTTTTAATTAAAATATTTGACGAGTTTACCCGAACAAAATAAATATTTCTATAAATTTAAAACTATATTGAATCGCCATGCATTCATATTAATATTATACACAATATAGTGATGTACTTGAGTTTATAGTTTTAGATTAAGTTTTTTTTTTTTTTTTTTTTTTAATGAATTAAAACAAATAAACTCTTGTGAACACGATATTAATGTTTTCCGGGGTTATATGCGGTATAATATATTTCATTTCATGCTGATTCATCTAAGTGTTCCTTTCGTAGCGTTAGGAGATTCGTAATCGACCGGAAACTAAAAACACGGTTTTACTACCGTTCTCGGAAGTGTTTCCGGTGTTTTGCAGAAGGTCTAAGCTGTGTCCGTTTTTCACTCCCGCTCTCTTATTTTGGCTTTTTATTTTTATTGCACCCTCGTGATTTTTATTATTTCGAGAATCAGATGACCGTATAAGAGACGGCGAGGGCGTTTTTGGAACGCGTCCAGTACTCCTCGGACGTGAAGAAGACCTTTGAACCGGTCTCGGTAAAAACGGAAATGATGACTGTTATCTCTCGGAGACTCGGCCAGTCGTGCCAGCTACCGACCGTGTTCCGGTGAACGCGAACGAATTAAACCTTCGCAGAAAAACGCAACGTAATCTCTCGGATATTTACATCCGGCGCAAAAAAGTAAATAAATAAAAATTACAGTGTGCGGTCTCGCGGTATCGGACGCGGAGATCTGCGAAAGGGATTACCTGTACGCGTATATTATGGCGAACGGACGAAAATAAAAACATTTTTAGAAACAACAATAAAAAATAAAAAAACACCCGGTGCTCTATACCCGGTAAATAACGCAACACGTACCAATATCTATACCTATATACCAAAAGTTGGTATTATTTTTCGCCGTATAGGACACCCGCAGATAAGAGAATGACTGCGGGGGTGGTCCTAACGGTTAAGTAGCCGCCGTCGCCTACGCCGCACGGCCGCGTGGCAGAATGTAAATAAATTATTTCACAACCGAAACGCGTGTAATAAGCACAAAATGCTATTCCAAACGGTGCGTGTAAAACGTTCCCAGTGGGTTCGAGTTTACCGAAATGTACAGATTACATTCTTATAATACTGCTATATTGTAACTATTTCAAGTTTATTTATCACTGATATACTAAATTATTTATACTGAAAACATTGCGAACGATTTATTTTCGATCGAAAAACAAAGTAATTAATATACGATTGTAGTGTGTGTACAGAGAATATAGGTAAGAATGTAAGACACTTACACATATTGCACAAAATTATATTGGTCTAACGTACACTTATATAAAATATGTATTCAAACAGACAATGAAATCGCCATTGCAATATTGTACACTACAATAATCGCAATTTAATTATAGTTAAACGATGCAGTATGCCATCGATTTCGATTGAAACGGATCAAATTATATCTATTTGTATAATTATACCTCGTTAATCTGCATTGCGATTAAATGCATTCAACTGCATTCAAAGTTAATAGCAATATTGTAACATGAATGTTTTAATACATTGTAGCTATAATATTTGAAAGTTATTTTCCAAATGGAATATTAAATTGTATTATGTACAACTATAAATTTATACGGTATATATTTTTAACCGTAAAAAAATGTACCTTTTCACTTTTATTACCACTATTTTACAGGGAAACAACTGACTGCAGTACATATTTTCGAAACAGTTGAAATATCAAACTGATGATATCCAATTTTTATTAAATTAATTCAATGAGAAAATAAACTAAGTTTTATGATATACATTTAAAATCACGTTGAGAGTTATTATAAACTATAGTTTCTTACTTATTAGTAAAATGTATAAATATAAAATGTTATTTTTATTATTTTTTATATCTAATAATAATTATAAGCAATTTAATTTGTTTTCACTTTCACAACAACTTTATACTCAGTGTAATTTTGTTTTAATATTTTTTAATTTGAATTTATTTAAATCATTTTATTAATGTAAATTTCTGTATGTCGGTACTACACTACATAATACATTTAAAATTGCTAATAAATGGATTTTTAATTTAAAAATTCGATAACTCGTGGTTCTGAGATTCTCCTGTGGGCTATCTGGACTAGAAAACATGAAAACGATACGAAACACACAAAGAAAAAAAATACTACCACCGTCGAACACAGAATAAAACAAGAATCTCTATAGAGAGAAACCCCTATCCGAACACACGGTTGAGCGAATTTAAAGGGTCTGTAGGGTTGCTATGATTCTTCTTTTTATTTATTTTTTAGGTTATCCTTGTTTTTACTTTTTACCCACGTTCATTCCCATCCAACAGAACCAGTGTAATTCTTCAGCGACCGTATTTTTTTTTTTATTATTATTATTCTTTAAAGATATATAATGGTCGGCATTCAAGTCCAGAGATTTCGGCATGAAATATTGTCGTCTGACCAATTTATTATCCCCTCAACCCTTTCGTCTCTGGTCGTGTATAATCGCGTATTTTATAGTTTGTTGCGGAAATACGGACTAAGCATAGGTGTATTATCTATATAATAAATTTACAATATAATAATAATTTAGGTATAATCAGTGAAATATACAAAATAAAATTGTTTCGTTACTAATTTAAAACATGAACGAGAATTTTTTTAATAAAATAATTTTTTTACTACAGTCACGATTTTCACCGGACGAACACACGATGACAAGGGCGGCGGAAGGCGATACTGTTAGACGAAACAAAAACACACGAGATTGGCGGCGGATACGCCCAAAGTTCAATAAAAGTCGCATGCTTTGACCATAAACATTCCAACGATATCTCGCCTCTGACCCTTTTTCCTCTCAATATTTGTTCCGTCCCTACGCACAACCACCCACCGGGCGAAATGACCGTCGCCGCCACCGCCGTGCCGATCAATGATTCCCGTTCATAATAATATTATCGCAGATGCCATCTTTTAACGCTTTACCCTCCGAAATTGATTTCACACACCACCGACATCCGAACATGTTAATCGCAATAGAAACGCCCATAAAGTCTAAAGTAACTATCATAAATTAAGTAAAAATTCAAATCCCAAACTCGGACAATATAGGTCTATATCATTTTAACCGCGTTGGGACATTGTACTTTGGCCATTAACCGTAAAATATGCAAACGTGACATATAAAATGGCCGTGTTTTATTGCAGAATTATTCTCAAAATCGATTTAAGAGTGATAAACATTATTAGCTATTGTACAACTCGATTGCAATATAAACCTAGAAAATTCCAGTTGGACAATTAATAAAATATTTAAATCAATGGATAATCTATGTAAATAATAATATTAAATTGTAAATTTGTAAATGCCGTGATAATAATGATAAAGTTTTATTTTACCATTTATATTAAATATAAATTAATGAATATAAATGGTAAGTATGGACACGCAGTAAATATTTACGAAAAAAGAGCTTACCCACGAGAGTTGGAGTTCAATGAACCGAAAATGGTTTAAATACAATTTATTATGTTTTTTGGTCTAAATTACAATACTTTACAACAATTGAATGTTTATAACTACTTAGTAAAACTAACATATAAATCGGATGACTTTTTATTATAGGAAACCCTTTTGTTAATTTTTTTTTTATTTACCTACTATTTAATCAATTTTATTTTTCTAAAAATGATATAAGTATTTATTAATATTTATGTACATTCTTGATATGGTGTTGTCACTTACTTTGTATACGTACTTCAAAGTTCAAACAGATTATAAACTTTCGAAAATGGACGCCCATAAAATATACTGGACGATATTATTGTAATATACCTAACGCAAATAAAAAATAAAAAAAAAGATGTTTTAAATAGAGAAAAAATGTTAGGTAAACGTATCACGAATCGCATAATATTACACGAGGATAGACGGTTTTGATAGTAGATTTATTATAGTATTAGGTATACGTATTATACGATATAATATACCTACGTAGTACCATGTAAAATTGTTTGACGTTTATAAAACGATAATTTTTGTTTTCAATCGTTGAAAAGCAATCAAAGTTGTTCATTGGAAATAACTTTACTGTATACGTATATAATAATTAAAACAACAATTCGCAATAAATGTAAAACATATTTTATATCATACGATTAACTAGATTCGGACGGTTTGTTTTTGTTTTGGATAGGTACGAAACAACAGTGTTTCCGCGAGTTTATATAAACGTGTGTGTGTGTGGCGATGAAGTTTAACTGTTATAATACATACGTATACATAAATTACTCGACACGGTAAATTTAAAATTATTCTAGTCATTTATTTCGAGATTTTGCCAAAAAGTAAAAGCATCCCGTACATAATATAAATCGCCAGTGTTTGGCACAAATTCATAAAGTTTGGCGTACTATCAGTATCATTATATAAATATAATGCGTGTGTATGATTTCATAACTAACTTTCAATTGTAAAAGTAAAAAAAGCTAATTTCGAATAGTTTACTTAAACGATTTCGAGTTCATTTAGGTACTAACTCGTTTTGTTTTGTGTTACTCGTATACGTGAACAAAATTGTTCTACCAAAACAATCAACGTATCATTTAAATTTTAAACCTAATGATTTGTTTTTTCATACAGCTTAAAGTTTTGATAAATAAAACATTAACTGTTTTCTACAGTTACTATTTTTAGAATTTTTAAAATAATCAATTTAAAATAAAACAATATAAATATTACAGAAAAAGAAGGATTTTAATATACTTAGATATGTATATAACATATAAAAATTATAAAATTTAATTTCCTACAAATTTTAAATATCACAAATAACTAGCGTTAGAAGGATCTGTAGCCGCCGACTTCTGATTTAATTTGAGTAGAGTAAAGAATATAATATGATGATAATATATTTTTTCGATTTTTTAAAAAAAACAACGATGTTCATGGACATACAGACGCCAAACTCTTAGTTTGTTATGCGTTTGAACTTTTTTGGCACAGTTTACGAATACAAACGATTTTTTTTCGGCCGTTTAATATAATAAAATTGAAAAAAAAGAAACGTCGAGATTACATTTTGGTTATTCTTTTACATTCATATTATTATACTTTATAAATTCATATTATGTTTTAATACATATTGTAGTGAATAATATATTCAGTTAAAAATTATTTACAATTGTTCTTAGTTAATATCAATAATCAAGAATTTCGTATCTTTTTCGTCATTAAAAAACGATATTATTTTTCAATACTTTTATACTAATTTTGCATAGTTAGTTAAGTTATATTAAATAAATTGTTATCAAAATAAACAATGTATGTTATCTTCATAATGCTAATATACCTATTAACTATAGGCAACAATTTAAAAAATAAAATAAAATTATGTTTATTTTTATCATACAATATTTTATACTTTTTCATTTTATTTATTCATAATTTATTTACATAAATATCAAATAGTTATTAATGGAATAAACTCACTTGAAATATAAAATATTAATCATTTGAATTAAAATCAATTTGTATATCATGAATTATTTATATCGTTAATGAAAATAGAAAATATAATATCATATAAATTATTTAATTCCTAATTGATGTTACATAAATCATTTCAAGTGTAATTTAATAGAAACTAGTAAATAATATATAGTAAGTATATTATATATATATTATAGACGAAACTCAATATAATGCCCAGGGCGCGTGGACTAAACTACTCGTATAAATGCCAAGGAAAAAGAAAAAAATGTGCAATTTACGTTAGTAGCTTTTGAAAATTATGTTTGGTTCAAATATTATTATATCAACAATCGTCAAATAATATTTAGTTGTTATAACTATAGTAACAATAGTTTCACAATTCCTATGAAATTTAATAAAAATGTTCATTTATTATTATATTAAATTTAGCCACATATAATACAAATTACAATTTAAATTTATTATTATTAAATTAATAAAAACTGCCAAAATATAAATTATTCCTTCTTACCGGCATATATGAGTTTTTCCCGTAACATAAATAATTTAAATTTAAATTCTTAAGCATGTATTTCAATAAATTCTTTAGTTTAAAATAACTAGAAAACAAATTTTCTAGTAGAAATTACAATGCAATATTTTATCTAGCAAATGTGAGATAAAAATTATAAAATAAATATTATTTTAATTGTATGAATTTTACTAAGTTTTTTTTAAAAAAAATAAAAGACTTGGATTTCGCTAATTTAATTTTTTATTATACTAACAAAAATTGGTGTTTATTAAATGTTTTGGTGTAAAAAATAAATACTCTGGCTTAGAAGTCCGCATAATATATGCCAGATAAAAATATATCTCCAGTGTTGGCGAAGGATGTAGGAAGAACTTCACGTGAGTCTTCGGTATATTTAATTGATTTAAAACACACTGAAATTTTAAATATATAAAATTATGAAAATTTATTTCATGGTATTACATTTTTTTTCATAATTATTATCATAATATTATACATAATATATTCTCATAAACCTGTCACATAATTATGGTTAGAACACGCTAAAATAATTAAATTCATTTAATTTTTAAAAAATGTAATATTTAATAATATTATAAAATTATATTTTTAGACTTTTACAAATATATATATATATATAACTAAATCCTCATTAAATAAAAAAAAGTTTAAAATTATTTCAAAATATTTAGTATATTAAGTCTTTTCTTCTTTAATATATATATTTCAAAATTATAATGTAATAACCAAAATAAATTTAATTAAATACAAAATTTTGCATTTTCTTTGGCCAATTTTTATTAAATTATTATAAAAAAAAAAAACGATTACACAGATGTAAATTCCACAAAGAAATAAAAACTTTATAGTAAAACAATGGAAAAATGTTCTATTTAATTCATTAAACATATTAATATAACCTACCAATGTATTGTCTTTCATTTAACTGAACAATTGTTTTTAAATATATTAAATATAATTGAAATAGCAAAGAAGTAACTATTTTAATAGTCCTCATTGTGTAGCTGTAAAATTATAAATAATACACATATACAATTATATAACTATAGTAAATCAAATATAATTATAATTTAATATATAAATATATAATGTGTTTATACTTTAAAGAGGCGATTTTGGGCCACTAAGTTCTTCTAAAAATATTTTATAAAGAAAGATTATAATGTTATGTTCAAGTTTATTTATTGACTATTTTATTATGATATTATATTAATATTATCCGAATTACCGAAGATATAACTAAGTCTTAAAGTTTAAAATTCCAAATTTAATTAATTAATATGAAATATCTCATGATAGTATTATACCTATATAATTAATTATGGAATATCTAATTGAACTGAAATATAATTCTTACAAACGTTATTTTAAAACAAAAGTTTTTTTCTTATTATAAGTTTTTTATACAACATTAATCATCTTAACAAATAATACGGAAGTAAACAAAAGAAGTTAGAAATTAAATTTGAAAGTGGGCAAATAAAGTAAAGTCCATCAAAGATGCTATATCTGATCAGATAGGATCTTATATGATCGAAGATAATATAAAATATAACAAGAGTTGATAAAAACTAGCACAGATATAAGTAATTAGGATGACTAACAGATAGTATTCTAAGGGAAAAAATTTAAGCATATATTATAGAATATAATTTTAAATCGTAATTCATTTAAACTGGGCCAGTATTACAATTTTAGACTGTAAATTATATTAAACAAATCTAAAAAGTAATACGGTAAAACAAAAATTAGTTTATTGTACCCGGAACGAACGCAAAGAGATTTTAATAAAATTATTATATTTTTCTGAAAAATCGAAATACATGGCCACTATATATTGTGTATGAACTGTTCTACTAAGTAATATTTTATTTAAATGAACAAAATATATATATTATGTATTGACTTTTCAACTGAACAAATAGTATTATACTAAATTTTTAGTTGCGAAAAAAGCCAAACACTCAACAAAATATTTTCTGATAAACAAATATCAAATATAAATTTTCCAGAAATTCTATAATTTCTGCTTATCGTATAAATAAATTGCAAAACCGTGTTATATCCCTAAAATAATAATTTACCTCGAGAACGTCATTATTAATGTTCACAAAAACCCAAAGCGTTACAAAGATTACTCCATTAAGATACGTTTATATTTTATAAACTTGGTAGTTTTAAAAGTATATTATTTAGTGCCTTAGTGGTACGTACAAAGTCTACAATATTGTTGTTAAACATTTTTCTATGTGCGTTGTATGTAGTGTTGCGATTATTGTATAAAGTCAGATGTATACGATCGCGTTTTGTGCAAATTCAATTTAAGCTAATATCGTAATATTAATATACAGGAAATCAGAATTGTATTTACGTTTTATAATATATTTTATTCGTTTTCATTTGGAAAATTCATAAAAGAATAATATACAATACAATATGAACAAAAAATATTTGAAGTTTAATATTTTATAGATCTTTTGAGGGGTTTCCTTGAGTCAACATTTGAAAACCTCTTCTATTATTGCTATGAAATCATATTATTATAACATAAAATATAATATTCTTGTATGATGTTTATTTATGTTTTTTACTTATGTTTTATTGCACGTCGTAAGCTTTGTTTAAATAAAGATATTATTATTTACATGTTTTAAAATCTATTTTGGACGTAATTAATAATTATTATATTAAAAGCAAAAATTCCATTTTTATACAAATGGGTAAAATTTCATATTTTCCCTTAAAATTATATATAAAGATACATTAAACAGGGTGATATAAAATTATTAACAATGATTTTCTGATTACTGTATAAGATAATATAATCCTTAAAATGTTTGTTTTATTTTTTTTTTCATTCACTTTGTATAGAATTTCTATGTAATACATTTTTTTTCGATGATATAATATATTATATACAGCTTAATATATATTATTGTACTTATAATTAAAAAGTCACAAATGGAAATGTTCATATTTTAATTGCTCTCACTGAGCTAAGTTCACTTCAAATGTTTATTAATTCATATGTTAATGAATTTTTATATTTCATAATATTTCGACAAAATATTTACAAATACTTGATTCGCTAACTTTATAATTAAAGAGAAATAATATATATTTATCAAAATCGTACAAATTAACATTATTCATAAAAATAAATCCCAAAAAAGCGGAAAAATATCTCTGAACACTTCTTTAAATATTTATTTTTAAAACGGTTATAATATAATATAATTTTTATATAATAAGTATTAGAATAAACATACTTCAATTACATCTACTTTATACCCTCATTTAAACAATGGCTTACTTACGTATGAAGAATGTTCACTATTTTATTTTATTACTTGTGGTCACTTTTTTATGATTTTAAATTCGAATGAATAATTTATTTTTTAAATTGTTATCCTGTACATATTTCTTAAAACTAACAGATACATTGTATGCTTAATTTTTATAACGAAGACAATTTTTTTTTTCAAAGTATGAACATAAATTATACCTATAGACCAACATTTATTTATCCTTTAAGGAATTGTATACGTTTTATAGTTTAGTGTTACTACTGTTTAATTAGTAAATAATAATAACATATATATATATATATATATATATATTTTTTTTTTTTATTTTTTTATTTTTTTTTTTAATTCAGTAAAAATAGACACGTTAAAAAATAAAAAAAGCAAATAACTGTGTGTCGTGAGGTTTTTTAAACTATAGATTCAAAACAAATTACTAAGCTTTCTTCAATTAGCATAAATTAGATTACATTTTTGAAAATAAAAACAGTTCATCTCTTTTGTGAATTTCTATGTTTTGAATTTAAGTTGATTTCTTAATTAAGTTTTGTTAGAATTTTTATTTTATTTTTGATACTTAACAGATACGTATATAATACAAAGTTCATCTGTATTATGTTAACAGTTTGTTTTTGGTTAAATAACTTTTCCACAAACCAAGACGTGATAAAACTAAATTAGAAAAAAAAAAATGTACCTACATAATAATATTAAGTACTAATTATAAACATTTTATTACAAAAAAACATTAGATTTTTTTCAGTGCATTAGCATTACACATTAATTTAAAATAATATAACGATTATAAAGATAAATAAATTTTAAATTCTAGGGATCTAAATAAAAAATATATTCAAAACGGTTAAAGTTAAAAGTTGAAAGTTAAAGTGTATGATTATTGAAATATTGATTTTTATTTAAAAATCAGTACCTATGTTAAATTTTACATCATGTTAATAATTTAATTAAGCATATAGTATTTTCGTTATTTCATATTCGATGATTGCACATAAATATATTATAAATCGATACTAAAATTGAAAAAAATATTATTCTTATTCATTTTTTCATAACCGTGACTGGCTTCGGACATTTACTTTTAATTTAAAATTCAACGAATACCTATTTGAAACCGTCGAAAGTATCGTTTAAGATTAGCGATGGCCGTTTGAAGTTCTTTTTTTTCCCCAAGCATTCGATATCTGATATTCCAGTATATTCGTTTAAACAACATTTCACCACAATCACGTTTGGAAATTGACATTTCCTGTCCTCTTCGTATATTGTTCCGGCCGCACAATTCCGATCTAATTGAGTATACGGATGAAATGTTATAAAAAATAGTGGATCCCCGGAGAAATACTACGGAATATTTTTTTTTCCACGTTTCCCCGACAACACGAAACTATACGAACGTCTAAAGTACGTTACATTTAGGTCTGTTATGCCAGTCGCTCGGGGACCGATGAGTAGTGGTTGGTTTCAGTTAGTAAGACCGTGAAATATGTATACAAAAGTGTGCGAGGGTATGTATAATGTTCGAGTCTGCGGTGTAATCGATGTCGGGTATCCCGTTTTTGAAGTCCACGGGACTATCACTGGACCCTTGTGTGTATGTGTGTGTGCACAGAAGTTGGGAAACGAAAGGGATGACGGCCGGTTAGGGGTAGGCGGTGGCGGATGGCAAAGTCGAGTTTGACGCGATAAATAACGAGAAAATAACGCTATTCTTCGCGCGGCCCCGAGCTGTGTCAACCCATACTGCGCTTTTGTGCGCTTTCGGCTTTTTCAACCCTCATCTCTGATTGCCGCCTCCGCCGCAATGTGATAAATAGGATTAGGGTGGATCATTTTTTTCTACTCCTCTACACACTCACTACATAATATTATATACAATTTATATTGGGGCGAAAGTTGTTTTCGTTTTTCTTGTATCGTCGGGTATTATCATACCTAAAATAAATTCTAAATTTTAATCGTTAAACAATAATAAGACCCGAGCTCTTTCTAGGGTCGATTATCGTAATCATATTGCAATTTAATGAATCATAAAATAAACATTTTTTAATCATTTTTACGTTACTAAAATTACCAATACATATAAAAGAAAACATTTTACCAATCATAATTTAACACTAATCGTATGAGTAGTGAAACTAAAATTTAAAAATTTAAATATATTACCATTCTTGAATCTTAACAAATTCTTATGAACACTCTTGATAAGATTGAAATGGATTAATATTTTAATAGTTTTACGACAGAGCATAGTTTTTATATATTTTAGAAATACTATAAAAATAATAGGTATTTTAATTATTTATAGGTACGATATTTGTCTAATGGAATTATATATACGAGTAATAACCACTGAATCGTAATAACTAATAAATTACATATGTATATACATATACATGTTGGATACTTATGACTATTCGATTTGAATATGCATTTCTATTATAAACAAATTATTATTTCAAACAGTTTGTGTTTTCTTCGAAAAGTTCACACTTTAATAGATCTTGTAATACCTACAATTACTATTACTAAATGACGGATTGTTTATAATATTTTTATTTTGTTAACTAGTTAACGAACTAGTTCTATCAACGACTGAAAAAAATGAAATATGAATTGAATAATTATTGAATTATTAAATTATTAGTTAATGAAAGTTTACTAAATACCTAGACATTCAATAAATAAACGTTTTATATTAATCGATATACGAGTACGGTTGTTAATTAAATTAAATTTTTCATCGTTCAAATAACAATCAATAATAGAAAGAAATCAGATGAACTAGTTGTACGTGATTATTTTTAAAGAAAATAGTAATTACGTATATTATAAAACAATATTTCTCTCAGGTTTTTGATTGAATTTTAAATATTTTTTAAACAAATGTGTTCCGTAATTATTATATAATAAAAAAAAAACATTATCTACGATAAAAAAAAAAAAGGTAAACGGTTGAATATAATTATTTGTCTGGGAGACGAAATTTTATATCCTATATAATCTGAAACGCGACAATTGTCGGTTGTAAACAACAAGATATAGGTACGCTTGCTTGTAAACATTTACAAAACCGTTTGGATTTTTGCCAAATTTAGTTTGAACGTGTGTGCGTGCGTATGTAGAGTGTAGCTTATTTTCACTGAATGTTTTACACGACGTTTATTCAGTAAGTTTATACACCGAAAACTAATTAGTTCAAAATTTAAGTAGGTAATTAAATATAGTTTCAATTAAGTAAATTTATATGACAAAGGTTCCCAACTTATGGTTTGCGATAGAAATTTCGATGGACTATAAAGAAGTTTGTATAATATATTTTTTAAAGAATTAAAAAAAAAAAAATTAATTGTTTTCATATTACAATAATACTTTATAACACTATACATAGTATAATTTATTAATGTTTTAATTATTAATTATCCAATAATGTTATAAACTAAATTAAATTCACCTAAAAGGATCACTTTGATTTGAGGTGTGTTACCAAAATCTACAAGTTAATAGGTAATGAAAAGTTTGGAAACTTCTATTATAAATATATAAAATAAAGGGTGATCCAATCTTTACGTTACAACAATTTCCTCCTTTAATTGTTAAAAATATTTTACTGTATATTATGAAAAATCTAAAATAATATTTTCATTTTAACTAAATAACTATTTGGAAGTTAAATATTTTTAAATAAGCTATTTATTAGATTTTATCTACTTTTATTTTATAAAATTTAATGGTTGTAACATAAAGTTTTGATCGCTCTTTATATAATACCTTATAATATAATGTTTTTACTATAATATTATAACAATTAAGAGCACAATATTATAATAACGCGTTTGAAATTGTTTTGTTATTATTAAAGTGGTATGGAATTAGTATATTACATTTAATTATAATTAAAAAATATTCGAAAGTATTAGGTAAACATATTTTTTTTCTACGGTTCGTAATAAAAATTGTATTTGGTCGTCGACTATACGTTTTTCTGGATTAATTATTTTCGCTTTTGTATTCGAGTGTCATACTGACGAGCAATAAAAATATAGTCTGCCAAAAGTGTCGGAGAATAGGTAACAAAATGGCCAATACCGTTTTTATTATTATTATTATTTTTTTTTTTTTATTACTCGACTGGTGAATTTATGTAGCGATCCGTTGCTCGTAGTATAAATCACCTAATAACGAGCAGCTGGCTCGTTTCGTTTTTGTTTCGTTTCGCCGATGATAAATCTGAATTTAAAACGCCCTTGCCGAGATAGAGTATTATGAACGCTTGTCAATATTTCACTAGGTCATTGTGCAGTTGTGTAGAATTTTCATTTAACTCCCATTCTCTACTATCAGATTTGCATTTTACATATCTAAAATTGTATTCAGATCAAAGCTCCTACGTAAAAGATCCTACAAATTGCTATATATTATTATATTTGCAATGGAAAATTGAATTTTCGTTTATAAATATTTCAATTGATATGATTATACTATGTATATGATTATATATACATGATTGTTTGTTTTATGATTGTACTATAAAGACTAAACCTTATGACAATGAAATAATAATTTTAGAAATCAAAGTATTATTATTATCAACATATATTGGAATAACTATATAAAAAAATGGATAATAGTCATTTGAATAAAAATTTCAAATAATTTTACAACAATATACAAATAAAATATGACAAATACAATTCATTTACTGTACTCAAATATATATGTACATACCTACATTTTAATATTTAATATAATTAAAGACGATTGAAATGATAATTATTAAAGAAATTACTAAAACATTTTACATACCTAGCATAATAAAATGTATAGAATATTCGGAATTTTGATTGCCGCATTCCAACATTATGTTTGTGCGTTTATTATTTGTATTTATTTAAAATAATATGAATATATGACCGCATGCAGGATTTAGCATATGAGTTTTCACAAAACCCAATTATGCAAGAACCTTAATCAGGATTTACTAGAAGTAGGACACACCTTATAGCTAACGGCCAAAATCACAGTGTGTATTATTTTCACTTATACTCGTATTATTTAATTAGTTTATCCGTGTATAGGAGATAGTAGATTATAGTGAATGACCATATTTTTGTAATGCTTATTCTATAGATACTATGTAGGGAAAATATACATAGACTATTATTTATTAAAGTTACTATAAATTTCTTAAAAATCTACTCTTTAATTGAGGATTATGCCCATTCTGTTATATATTTTCCCTCTAATCGATTACCAATTAATTAAGAAACATTTATTTTAGCATAATAATATTTCAACCGTGCATCAAACTTTTATTTTGAACAAGGATAAAATCATTCAATAATAATGAATTAATTTCAACTGTACAAAACTACGTATAAATATTTTGAAACTAATCAAATGGAAAGACCGTTTGTTATTGATAACAATTCATTCCATTTTCATTTTTCATTATTTTCTATTTGTATTATTTTAAATAAAAACATGATTTGATAAAAATATTATCGTACATTTTTGTTTTTTATTGTATTCATAATGTGATAAAATTTCGTTGTTCACAGCACAATATTGGTGTTTTGTCTACATGTTTTAGTGTATATTGTTATATTTAAAAATTCACTAAATTATTATATTTTGACTAAAATACAAGAATAATAATTATTTCATTTCGTTATAGGCCTCCTTGTTTTTATAAAATACATTAATATTGAAAATAATTTACACATTCAATACTTTTTGTGTTAATATATTTGGTTCCAAATTTGCACACGTTTTTTACTTAGAACCTACAATAAGTTCAATATAGATAAATAAACACTTAATTTATACATAATATAATTCAAACTCATATTTTTAGTTTTTATATTTCCTAAAGTGTGTCACATTCTTTTTAACTTATAAGAAATATGTATTGAAATAGAAATTATAATTATTTGAGTACTATAAAAGTATGAAATAACTTATTTATAATGTATATGACTTCTTTACTGGTATGAGAAACAATAACAACTTATATAATAGTCAGTTAACTTTTATAAAAATATGATATAATCTATTGTTTCAGAGTGATACAACAAGAATCGGTACTGCTCATCGGGCTATCAGTTACTTTACGGATATTTTGTTCGTGTTTGTCTTGTGTCGTTTGACTTTTATTGTTGACACAATTGACTCGAACATGATCAGGAATTTAAACGAGGACATGGTCTAAATATATTCATTTACTGAGTAGGTTTGTTTGATTCAAATTAGTTTAACCTTAATTATGTAATCGCAGTAAAATATGATATACGATTGTTTTTAAAAAACAAACCTCAATATTGTTTTTTTCTAAATTACATAATATGTTTTGTTTGAATAAAATTTTTTTTTTCTACAGCTCGTTCCTAATAAATTATTTTAAAAACAACGGTATCATTACATTTTTATAATACTATTGTAAAAAAAGTATAGAAATACCAATAAAATATACAATAATAATTAAGTATTGTATATTTTATGTTTGATATTAAAATTAACATTATAAAATATCAAACGTAATAATGTATATTTAAATTTCAGTAAGAACATTTTAAAATCGATTTCTCAATATTTTTAAATACATATTATATTTTAAACGTTATACCTAAACTATTTATAAAAAAAAGAAACTATTATATTAATAAAATAATAATATAGTTTAAGATAGGTACATTACGTATAATATGTATTCTATATGTTCATATAAATCAAAACCATTTTATTTATTGTTATTTTTACTTATTATTATTTTTTTAGTTCTGGAATATACCCAAAAATCCGCCATATACAATAATCAAATAAACCATAAGAAATAATATCAAACAAATCTCAATATCTATTTGTATAAAATGTATTATTTTATTTTTTATCTTTCCTGATACGATAAATACTTTATGTAAATATTATAAAAAAATTAAATAAGCGATTGCACATAATTATTGTCTTTTGATGTACGTTCGAACGAACGGAAAATTGCATTGTTATTCATACCCAATATTCGGACGACAATATTAGGGGTACAAAAGTTAATGAAACAGAATCGAGGTCAATTGCTTTATAATTATTATTTTATGTAAATTAATGGTTCAAATAATAATAATATATATAAATATATATATTGTGTGTGTGCGTGTGTTATGTGCAAGCGAGAGATCACAGCGTACGACTAAATATGAACTAAAAAACAATAAAGGATGATGAAAAATACAGAACCTACTTGTATATTAAAAAAATAATAATATTAAAAAAAATTCGAGGAAATGATTAAGTAAATGTCTTTTTGTACGGATATAATACTGACTATATAGTTATTATATATTTAGAACCTTCGAATTTACAGTGATTTTAATATCAAAGTAATAATTTATAATACTAGGTATAATAAAATATGAGTAATTTTTTATAGTATTTTCAAGTAGGTATAGAACATTATAAATATGTGATTATATTCGTCAGTATATAAAAAATAAAAAAAGTTGGAAGGTCGATATTGTGGACATTTCTCATTCGTCCCTTCGGTCCTCGAAGAATTACACTTAAGATTTAAATGCAATGATATTGCATTAGAAAATACAATTCTGGGTGAAGCTCAATATATTATTATATGCTATACTGATAATCCATTCCAAAATCTTACTACGTGTGTAAATTACGAATTTAAATATTTAAAATAAATTTCAAGTACCTACGATCTAAACTTAATTAGTTATCAAAAAATAAAATAATGAAACCGTAATTTTGCCGATTTTCAAGAACTTTTACTTTGAAAGCTTAAAAAGAAAATTGACAATCACGATTATCAAGATATTTTGTAAAAAGATTATGTAGTATATGTCTAGACTTCGATAAAATATTTAAACCAATAAACCAATAATTGCAGGAAATATTAAACATTTTTGGAAAAAAAGCCAAAACACTATACTTAGTCAGAAAATCAACCATTTATTTCTAAATTTTTCTCATAATGAAATTAACCTTAGTAAATACTCAAAAAATTTTCAAGACATTAAGATTAAATTCAATTAGTTATCACGAAATTAAAAATTTTAAATTTCAGAAACAGTTATTTTGGCGATTTTTCGCAATTTTTAGTAGTTTTTCTTCTCTCAAGGAAAAGCTTTTGAGAAATTCGAAAAATGAGCTAAATAAAGTACCAACTAGATGCTATTATCTACCGAAAATAAACCTTACTTGTGGTAATCAAACCATTATTTCTACCCGAAAAAGAATCTTCATACATAAAAAAAAATGTCATAATATTAAATTCTATTAAAAATATTCAAATTTTAGAAACTTGCAAAAATTTTTAAAATTGCAAGTTACGATTTTCCAAATATTTAGGAAATTAATAAAGTATTATACGAGTAGACTTCGATAAAATTTTCAAACTGATAAACCTAAAATTGAAGGAAATATTAAACATTTCTGGAAAAAATTTCAATTCTCTATACTTAGTCAGAAAATCAACCAATCGTTTCCAATTTTTTTTTTTTTTATAATGTAGAATACTTATGTTGATATTAAAAAAAGTTTCAAGTCCCTATAATCAAAACTCAATAAGTTATCACGAAGTTAAAAAATTTTAATTAACAGAAACCGTAATTTTGCCGATTTTCTGCCATTTTTTTGTAGTTATTTTCCTCTCAAGGTAAAACATTTGAAAAATTCGAAAAATGAGCAGAATAAAGTAAACTACATTACATTACATTTATATTAAAAAATAACAGTACGAAGGAACGAAGAAAAGAAGAGTTAAATTAGGAAAAATTAAAAATACTTTCCTTTATCCTGCATTTCATATTATCTCTATACTGGATCCATGTCATCCCTGGATAACATGTAACCACAGCGGAGGTTCACGGCCCTATATGAATGTGGAATGGAATTAATTTTAGTTATTATTTTCCAGTAAAATAACACTATAGTAAATATTAAACATAAATATAGTTTGAAAACTTACTGGTACACAATTTATACATATATTACGACGGAAAAAAAATTATTTGATATTTTTATTTATTGCGAAACATATATAACTTTTACTTGTGCATAAAATAGATACTCTTAGTCGTCCAAATATATCTAAATATAAATAATCATTTATGAATATTTATGTTGATTAAATTAAATTGCAACTTTGAAATTTAAAATTATTATTGACATAATATTACGAATAAAATTTTATAATAGAAACAAACACACGCGTAATATTTAACTGCGAAATAATCGATTAAAATAATAAGAACACGATTATCGAATCTGTAAATACGAAATTATTATTAATTCCAAGACTAGAAAATATGCTAAAATAACGACAAATCTCACTTCCGCAATAGCTATAATAAAATACTGCCGTACTAAACGTAAACACCGGAAGTCCACTCCCGAGAGCAGTTATTTATGTGGTTTAGTAAAAAAAAAAAAAAAAAAAAATTCTTACATAATCATTATATAAAAAACTATATATCTACTTTTCGACGCTGAAAATAAGCATTAAAGCATAAAAATATGGGAAAGAAAAAAACCGTTGAATCCATACTATGATTAATCAGAAATTCGAATTGAAAATTCGCGAAAACTTGTAAAATTTGTGTAAAATGTTAATTATTGTTTATTTTTAATCGGATTATTGTCCGTATTTTAGTCGGATAATTAAAATTGATTTCGATCAATCTGTTCAGTGCGATTGGGATGTACAGGTACAAACTCATAATGGTAATTTATTGCCGTCGGCCACGTGAAAAATCACATAACGTCGTGTCGAAAACAACAGCGTAACAGACTATCGAAAAGCCGACGATCTCGTCGCGGAGACTCGATTCTCGGGCCGCGGATCGCCGGCCTATCGATAGATCTCTGCCCGCGGCACACGCGTCCGTCGATAGATCCTAGCACGGTGACTCACCTAACGGTATCTGCTCGTACGGTGCGCTGCCGTCGACGTGCGACGCGGTTGCGGCTGCGGCGAACGCGACACAGTAGAGGAAGGAAACGACTCGGGGCCTGGCCATTTCGCCGGTTCGGATGACACGCACCAACTGGAGACACAGACGCCGTCGGCGGGATCGCGCGCGAATATACGGGCCCGCCGTCTTTGGCGTGACTGCGCGGCGGGGTGGATCGTTTGCCGCGCAACTCGTCCCGCGACCGGACACCCGTCGGCCGAATATCCGAATCGGCAACCCGCCCCCCCGAGACGAGTTGACGTAATGAGCGTCGTATATAATACATACGTACACGCGTCATAATATACGACGACGAATAAACGATGGACGGGTCGCGCACGGTACCGACGAGCTCGGATTTAAAAATATCCACTGTCCGACTCGTCTGGGCGAATTTTGGTTTGAGGGGGGGGAAGGGGGGGCAAAGTAGAGGGACTCTATTAATTTTCGAACAATGAACGTCCCCGTCCCTTTTTACCTTATTATGACGTACGAGAACTACGCTTTTGTCCCATCCCTTTTCTTTTTTTATTTGTATAAAAACTCTATTTGTTTATTTGTAATACGACATTTCTATATATATATATATATATATATAGATACAATAAAATTCAATATTACTTAGCCAAAGTATTTGTGGCAGCTGTAATTTACAATTACTTTATTATTAATCACAAAAAAAAAAAAAAAGTTTAACGTACAATACATGATAAAATCACAAAATAACTACATTAATAATCGTCTATTGGTTTTGGTTTTATCCAAAGGCCTTATACTTGAAGTAAGTAATAAGAGGTCTATGGTTTTATCACAGATTATTCTATCATATCTGTGGTTTTATAATTATAACCACGGACTAAGGTATACCTTATCTTAGTCCATGATTATAACCACGGTTTAAGTATATTTTAAACAGTGATTATTATGATAAATTTTCATGGATTATCAAAATATTTTTTATTTTTTATTTAATAACAATATTATAATGATTAAGAATTAAGATACTATTTCAATTTTCGAGTATCACGTTTATTTTTAAAATAAAAAAAATAAAAAATGATAAATCGTCCCGTGCGACTCACTAACAAAAAATAAAAGATGTACGGTAAAATTTTTGAAATATTAGTTGAGGTAATCAGTCACCCTGCGTACACTGCTCTGTGGCCGAGAAAAAATGGGACGCTTCACAATACAGTGTAACTCGACTCACAATCGAATGACTTTTATCATTGTAATATTTTATTTTTAATTCTCATACTAACCACTATTATTATTACTATCGCTTAAAATTATAAACTAACCGACAATGAAAACGACATCAGTTACCGACAGTGTTGGTAAATATCAAAATAACTAATTTTGAGAAAAACAGTTCATATATTATCTCATCTAGATAGATTTTAATTTATTTATTGTTATCTATATCTAGATAGAAAATTCTTATGATCTAAAAATTATTTTATGAGTTTTTTTTTAGTTATTTTATATTTTGTTTTAATAGTTCCCTCCCTCATACCATTTTTATATTATCGTTTAAAGGTATATTAATTTTGACATATTTCATGTTGTCCACCTGTCTTATAATAGAAAAATCATCAGTATTTATCAAAAAATTCAGATAAAAGTAATGTCAAAAGAATTATAATTATGGTTTTACAACTTGTTTACGCTACGTCGCTACGTCACTACGTATCATTTTTATTACACTACAATACTAAATGTAAAAAAAAATCATCATGATACTTATCCTATACAAATCATCTAATTCAATGTTGCATAGCTCCAAGCAATAAAACTAGTTTAATAAATAATTTTAAATTAATATTATTTAAAAGTAATGCAAAAAAATATTTTAATATGCTTCTGGCTTATTAGATTATATTTAAATATTTAAGTTACAAAAGACGAGACACAAGTGTACGTTATTATGGTTAATGAATATTAGGTACTGGAGATTATTGAAAATTATATTATATTGTAGAAAATCGCATTTTTAATTTAAGTACTATTAAATCATTTATTCACATTTAAAAAAGTAATTATTTGTTATTTATCTATACAAAAAAAATGATTTATCTTTATCTCGATAAATATTAATTATCTGATCTCAACACTGGTTACCGGTGGTATACTTCAAGTCATGAACTTTATTATAGCAAATAGAGAGATATCTAAAAAATGTATTATTAAAAATTTATTGAAATCACTTTTAAAAAAAAATCCTTAAATTTTTGTTTAAACGCTTGACTTTTTTCCTAGTTTTGCCTCTAATATACTTTTTTGTATCCCACAGGAACGCACTTCTCTGTCCCTTCAGTAACGAAAAGAACCGAAATAGCATTTTTTTTCCTATTCCATTTAATCCACGGAAACGTAATGAATATTATTATTATTATTATTTTTTATTATTATTATGGTTTTTGTTGTTATTATAACGAATGAACATTCTACTTAATATCCGTTAGTATAGAGAAGAAAAACGAAAAAAATAATTTATTCCACGACATTCAGATTAACTATTAACAGCGGTTTCTGATAACTTCTATTTCAATGGTACTTTAATCATCATCATGATCCGGTTGTATACAATATGCATTAAAAATTTATTTCAGATCTTTTAAAGTTCAGCTTTTGGGTGAGTTCAACAAGTCGATTTGTTCGCGATATGTATAATATAAAAAAAAAAAAAAATTGGATCACCGTGAATTTGAACTAGCGCACAACGACTGTGTCTATAGCCGGTGAACTCGTGCGAAAATCCTTTTAAAAACGTTTGGAAATTGAAAATATTTCAAAGTTCTTTGGGATTTGCATCTGTGCCGTATGTGCTATGTGCTAACTCACCGGCTCTGATAACGTTATAATAATGGTTAAGGTTTTTGAACAACCGACTCGCAATAATCGTGTTATCGCCATAATATCACGAGTCTTACGAACTTACGCCTTAGGTCCCGAGTAAAATAGTTGAGGCGTTATGTATAAATATTAAATAATATGTATTTTATTTTTCGTTCGCTGAGTTAAGTACATATTAAGCTACATATTATTACCGTGTAGGTGGCGTATACAGGAGGATCGAAATATCATGATACAAAAAGTTAAGGAATTTGAATATGTTTTAAATTTTATCTTGATAAGTTTTATAAAACAATATTCTGATCACCTTGTATACAGTATACCAACAGTAACCAAACACAGCGCAGTGTGTTGATCATTTATAAAATAAACTTATTGTACCGTCGGACGTTACAATAATATTATTTTTCCCGTCAAAACAAAAACACATTATACGTAGTGTACCTATATATCATATATTATAATAATAGTCGTTATAAAAAGAACACAATAAGTGTTATAATATTTAAAAAATTACACAACACGATCAACTTTCTTGCAGTTTCGTGTAGACGCAACATGCTTTAGATGCATTTGTTATTTCCAATAAATTAGATTAAGTTTAAATGAAAAAAAAATTATACACACATAATTTTTTTTTTTTAATTAATTAATGGATATAAATATATAATGCATTTATTTTATGGTGTTTGTGGGAAAATGTAATAAAATATGATATAACAATATGCATTTTGTGAATGTTGTACTTAAACATATTCCGAAATATTATACTGAATAGAATAATAACATTATCAATTTAAAATTATTGACTAATGATCAAATACATATTTCAAAAGGATGAATGTTCCACGTATGTGACGTATTTAAAACATATATTATACCAGGTTAGGTTAACCTAACCTTTGGTATGTACATCATTTATGTAAAAAAATCAAGTGTTAATAATTCTACAATATTATATTGTTTTATTTTAATAATCACAAGAAAATAATTATATGTGTTGCAAAATATATTCAAACTTTCTGTTAAGAGAAATAAAAGATATTTGTTTCTGTATAATTACGTATATTTAACATTTTAATAATGATACGACGTTAAGAAAATAAAATTTGCAGAAAAATTAATTGTGATAAGTATATATTATTATATAATTTTTTTAAAATGTATTGTCTCAAACTTTTTATTTATATAGCATAATAGAGTATATTTTTTTATTGTTCTCATTACAGTATACATACGAAGTTTCAGTATAAACAACTTGAACATTATTATAAATTACGGGAAAAAAATGTTCCTTTTCTCCCTGGTAAAATTAATTTTAAATACCAAGGCGAATACAATAAAACAAAATTATTGACAAAATCTAACCTAATCTTTTGTAGTTTGACAACAAATATTTGTTTGAACAATTAATCATTTACTATAAATAGTTATAACTAATTTTGGAATGGCAATTCAATATATTCCAAGATTTTTTGTTACACGGCGTTATGTATATGCAATACACCTACATAAACGTCGTGGGATTTTAATAATAGAAAATAATATAATTACATAATATTAGATAAGAAATAACCCCGATTTATGGTAATGAAAAAAAAGTTTAAAATTCCAATTTAATAATTAGTAGTACTAATTGGTTACAAGCCACTAGAAAATATTTTTTAAAAAAATGTTTCAACTTAAGTTACGCATTTCATTATATTTATCATTTTTCATTATGTTATAATATTATGTAATTGAACAGTTTTTTTTTAACATTAAAGTTGTAAATTTCATAAATATTAAGTAGACATGTGCAGAATTAATACTATCTAATTAAGTCAATTGATACGACTTTATAATATTTCAATTATTTAAACTGTAAATTTACTTTTAAATTAATGTAGTCAGTAAAATATAAATAATATATTATAATTATATTCATAAGGAATAAATACATTTTTCACATTCAAGTATATTTTATTAAATTGTCAACAACGTGACTGTCTTTAAGCAAAGAATAAAAATTGATTTAAAATTATATTTAAGTCTGTCTTTGTCATTTTTGTTTTATAGAACAAGAAGAAAAACCAAATACAAATTGTATATTTATAATTTCAATAGTTCTGAATTTATGATGAACAAATGAAGAATAAAGTAATGAAAAATAAACATTTGTGTTCTTGTTACTAACTATGCGGTTGCATAAACATTTGTAAAAAGTTTAAATATTTAGTAGTTCTTTAAACACTATATATGTTAACAACAGAATTAATAACAAATTCGACATACCAATATTGTATATTATCAAAAGTGGACATTAAATTAAATTAATTTTATTATATTTAAAATAAAACAGATGTTTTTAAATGTTTTTAAAAAAAAAAAAAATACAAATTTAATCAATTTTAGTTAATTTAAGTTATCAATAACTAAATAAAAAAATTTTACATGTTTAAATTTTTAATATTAACTTGTTGTTTTACAATTGACTTATATAGTCTTTCAGTAAGACAAAACTTCATTGGACTGTGTAATTTTCTCATTTAATATTGTTATTAAATCCTACTATAATACAATAATATAAAAATTTAACGTTTTTAATACTCTCATTTATATTTTATTAATTTAATTTATATTTATTTATTTTAAAAAAATGATTTAGAACAATAATACCTAAAGTTTCTCATAGTTTATATCGCAAGTTATAAATGATTTTATAAACCGTTGAGTATTATGTATAAATCATTTATCATATCGTTACCATGCGAAAAAATTCAAGACATCGATTTTGGTTTTGGGACCGTTCGTCTGGACAATGATATCGGATAAAAAAAAAAAAACATGTATTTTTTCATTAAGTCCTTACCGTATATGCACACATATTATTCCGTCATAAAGTAAGAAAATAAATAAAGCTATAAATTGCGATATAATTTATATATGAAAAAAAATAAAACACACTGTGAAAATAGATAACTATAAACGTTTTACGGGTTCAAGGTATTATATTATGTGATGTTTACAAAAGAGATTCATATAAAATACATCGTTTATGTTTTGTATACGGACCATATGACATAGGCAAGAATCTTCTCGTCTTATTTAATATAATTTCATATGACTCTATCAAATTTGTCTTCTAGAAAAGCCGTCCCCGACGTCCCATCAGACGTCTTCTAAACCGTTTGAAATGTCAGAGAAACGGTTTTTAATACTCTTCCGGCTCGTCGTCCTCCATCTTTTTCTTCTCGTCACAGCATCCTGGACTTGTCGTAAATAATACATAATGTCATATGCATAACATACAAAACAATGTCTAAGGTTTTATATTTTAGTTAAGATAGCACTGATGTAATTTAGATTCACAATATCATATTAAGGGAGATGTAATATTTTTAATTTAATTTTAATAAACTATAGTGAAATCTCGACAAAATTAAAAAAATACATTTTAAAATATATTATTTATATGCGTAACATGTACATAGAAACAAGAAATTTAATAATATTTAATTTAGTTTTTAATAAAATATTTGAAAACATTTTAATTAAAATAAATATAATTAAACAGGTGAAATAAGGTCCAATGAGGTGTGGAGATAATTGCCTCTAACTCCTTCTACCAATCTGCTTCTGATACTATTTATAATCGTGATAATGTATATTTACTACGATCAGATAATGTCAAATAATATGTCAATATAAACTAATGGAAGAACTATTTGTTCACCTATAAAGGTGAACAAACAATGCAATGATATAGTCCTAAAAGAAGATGCGAAAGTGAACCAATATATCATTGCACTGTTTAAACGCATTACGAATTGTTATTATTAGCACATACATGTTATTAATAGTATGTTTCATAATTTTTTTATTTTAAATTTATCTCACCCAGTCTAAGCATATGTTTTAATTGTTTCATATTGCATATCGTATAAATTCATAAGAAGAGTTAAAAATAGATTACTAATTCAAAAATGTGTAAGTTAATTAAAAGATACTTTTACATAATTTCCTAACGAATTAAAAGTTATAACTCGTGTATTTCTGACCACAAAATTTATATTCAGTACGAGAACTATGTGCCGATATTATTTTTTTAATTTTTAATTTATACTATAATTTACATTATTAATTTTATAATTTATAAATAATTGATTGATATCTATATAACAATATGAAATAACTAAAACGAAACACAATTAATATAATAAATGTCGCTCGAAACACTCGAATGTACTCGAGACGTGATATCGCGTGATGACTGGCAAATATCCGTTAACTAAATATTCGCGTAAATCGATGGTGTGTCATGTACACAATGGTACTCTAAACAGTTTAAGTTTGTCGGAGACAAAATCGTGTTTTTAAAAAAAAAAAAAAAAACTGTGTTAAATAATAATAAAATGATATCGCACGCGCTTATGTCTCTCCGAACGCGCGCATTTGTCTTTCCGGGCGTTGACGGCGGATAAGTTTGGCAATCATGTCACGTGCCAAAACCGCGGCGCAAACTTTTCGTCCGGATTACAAATATACATATACAATATTATAATAAAGAGTGAAGTTAAGGAGGAGGTACAAAAAAATATATATATTAAATAATAATTATAATAATATGAAAAAACAAAATAAAAAAACAGACCGAGACGCGAGCGCTGTCTAAATATGAGACACACGACAATATAATATTTGATTATAAGTTTGTGTGTGCGTTTTACAAGAAATGTCTGTGACGCGTCGCGAGATTGACGGCTGGGGAGACCTATGCTCTAGCCGCGTGTACACAAACAAAACGCAGTGTTTAGGTTAATGGAATACAAACAGTGTAAACCAAGATGCCACGGAGATTTGTTTAAGGTCCTTCTCCTTCACACTCTGCTCATCCGTCCTTCCTTTTATTCCGCGCTATACCGCTCCCCCCGCGTCATTCTCCTCCAGCATCCCTCCGACCATCGCTCAGCGTTCGTTCAATTCGCTCTCGTAAGCTTTTGCTCGTTTTCGCATAAACTAAACACCCCACCGCCGTCACTCATAAGTCACCTCGCCGTTCACCGATCGACCAAACGCACCATTCTCAGGACTCACCACCACAAAACGATCTACGAAGATCTACGATCTAACGACGTAAGAACGTTTCGCGTACGGCTTATCACGCGTGTTCCAAAATATGTCTTCGTCGTTTTCGCCGCAACAACACCGCTCATGGATTCCATCTCTCCGTGTACATTATTATTACCAGAAGCTGGTGCAGAAATGTTGTTCGTTAACAAAAAAAAAAAAAAAAAAAAAATAGTGTGTTTTCGTGGCGTCAGTATTATTTAACAACTCAGTGCGTACGCCCAACTAAGCTCAGAACATTTAGCAGAGAAGTATTTTCTCACTCCGTCGTTAAGTCGCAATTTTAGGTACTCGCAAACGGTATTGATGTAGAACATAAAACTCATATCGATATACATTTTAGTGTTAAATCTCATATTAAGTTTTGATTTTTTGTTTAATATAATATATTTTTCAATTGGATTACAAATTTTTTGCTATCAAATTTTAAACACATCATTATCTGCTTAGAAATCATATTATATTTAAAATAATAAAAATATACATTGATAGAAACTATACTAAATATCGAAGATGTCTGACAAATAACCTTCAATATCCTCCATGATGTTCATATTTTGTAAATAATACATTGTATGTATGAACTATGAGTATCATAAATCGAACAACATTTACATGAATTATTAAAATGTATTCTTTAAATTACATATAATCATTATTAAATATATATATAAATAATTCTTATATATAAACATTAATTATTATATCATGGACGCCAGTGATTTTTTAGTAAATAATTATGTTGGGGGAAAACATAATTGTGTTTTATGTGATCCAATTATAACTTTAAAAATGACGTTGTTCTTTTTTAATCGTCTCGTGCGTAGATAGGGTTCTTTTTGTCAACATAAAATACTGAAAGATTATTGTCTAAAATTACTTTCTGACTTTTCCCTCGTCGTTTTTGATTATATAACTTCACTCTTTGCAAAGATAACTAAATTTCGAGTTTTACTCCACAGTAAATTAAGTATTTCAGATACGTGTTTAGTATTCAAAATTACAAACGAGATATTACAAGGCAAAGGAGACACAGACACTGTTAAACAATATCAATATGTGCCTTACACATTTCGTCTTAATGAAATGTTGAAATTAAGATATTTATTTTATTTTACAATTAAAAGTTTTTGAAATTAAATAACATTTACTACAAAATATATAAAATTAAAAAGAAACCTACGTATAGTATAATTAAAATACTATATATACATAATTATTGCGTAAATAAAAAATGTAAACATAAACAGATATTATTTCATTTTATCATAACTTTTTTATTTAAAGCACATAGTCGTTGACAGTTATAGTCAAAAAACCTCCGAAATTTTTTTATATTTTAAAACTAATTATAAATTTAAAATCTATTTATATATGTTACAATTTGCAAATAACTCATTTTATGGAATAATAACATAATTGATAGTTACTTTATAATACGCGCGAGTGTAGGTCATATTATGTTAGGAAGATAATGTTGAAAGATATCGTTTAGACTTAGAATGCTCATATGTTAATTAAAATTTTTCTTTTGGAATGTTTATACATTTATTTTTATTTTTAATATTCTCCTTTATTATTATATTAACAAAACATACAAACTAAAGTTAATTAAATAATAAACAACATAGTTTTTATTATTTAGATTACAACTTTTATAATTTATAAATTATAATAGATTGCTAAAATAATAATAGATTTAATTATAATTTATTTATCTGTAAAAACTAGATTATTATATTGAAGAATAGATAATAAATGTAATGTCGTAGTAACTTTGATTTATTTTCTAAAAAAGTAAAAGAAAAGAGAATTACCGTACTCAAAAGAAAAATGGTTTCATTGGAAACCTGTGATGCACAATAAGATTATTCCTTTATCTTTGATATAATTTTAAATATTGAAATATACAATTTCATATTTACAGAGTAATAAAATAACAATAAAATTGTGTGTAGTTTTATCTATAATAAATCGTATATAAATAAATATAATACGACATTGCGTGTTTTGTTTGTTGGTGTACAATATCAAAGCATATTAAATATGAAATATACTCACATTAAATTATTGAAAAAAATGAAAATTAATCATACTTGCATTATTTTAAACTATAAACAAGGGTTTTATTATATATCATCTAATATGATGTTAAAAATTAATTAAATTATTTTTAAATATAATACTCGTATTTATTTAAAATAATACATTATTTATTAATAATTTTGATAATAATTCATCGTAATAATATTTATTTATTAACAACGAATAATATTTCGCCTCTTTCATGTCAATTCTGTATCTACCATTATTTTGAATTATAAGTACGAAATTTCTGGTATTTCATAAGTATTATTTTTGTAAAGAAAATGGAAATATTTTGAGTATAATATTATACATAATATATTATTTCCACTGAAATGTATATTTCTGTTGACTTTCATGTTCAAAAACTATATTACCGTTAAGTTTAAACGATAACTATGTTATTCACTAATTTATTGACTTACTATCAACTACACCTATAGCATTTAGTTTCGATATTAGTAAAATATATTTAGAAAACACGTATAAAATAAGCTTAAAAAGAAGAAAAAAATGAATTAAGGAAAAGTGTATTTGACTATAAGTTCTTTTATGTATAAACCACAAGAGACGATGCCGACAGTGCCTGGAAGGAGAATAATGGAAAATACGAAGGATGAGAAACACGTCTTATTGAAAAACTTTTCAGAAACTTGAAATTTCCAACTGAGTTGGATGTTTAAATTGTTATTAAAATGGCGTTGGCAATCAGACACTTAAGAAACTCCCGCATCAGCTATAATAGTTTTGTATACTTTTGTTAGGTAACTAAACTTGTATAAGTTTTCGAATATATATCTGAAGGTTAATAATATTTACTGACACTTTATTGGTATTTTATTTATTTATTTATTTATATAAGTTGTTGTTTTTAATTTTTACTTTACTAATATTAATTTGTTCAATATTTTAACGAAAATATTCTATACTATTTATATGGAATTTAATAACAATAAAAACGAATTTTAATTTCGAATAACTAAGTAATAATAAAACGAAATTCGTTATTCGTAAGTAGTGCCCAGTTTGTTATCATTTTTATATATACATATTTAAACTATATCCACTACAGTCTTAAGTTTTAAATAAAGATACAATTTTAATTAATTTTATTCGAATCAACTATATTGTATACCTATTTATTAATTAAAA
Organism: Eriosoma lanigerum; assembly: GCA_013282895.1. NCBI lineage: Eukaryota > Metazoa > Arthropoda > Insecta > Hemiptera > Aphididae > Eriosoma > Eriosoma lanigerum. The sequence continues at coordinate 46,348,224 of CM023358.1, forward strand.
CTATATTGTAAAATTACATGGAAAATACACATATTACTTCCACGTTTTATTAATTATGCAATTATGAAAACTAGTATTATTAGTTCATGTACAAGCGTTATTGTTTACTTATTATAATAAACAGAAAATATACAATAGTTTAGAAAATAAAATACAGGAGTATTCATCTAACAAACATGTATAAAAATATAATTAGTCATTAATATCTGTATAAACTCATAAATTGTATACAATTTTAATCTCATTAAAAATATTTCATAATAATTTTTATGTGGATTTTTATATACTACTCTTAAATATCACAAAATAATGATAGTAATATATAAATAAGCAATCAACCACTTTAAATTTTTAACATATCTCACAATTCAGTAAAGGTGAAATAGCCGTGTATAAAGTTTTAAATGTGCTTATACTATGTTTTTGTATCCCAATGAGCTTTATATATTTTGTAGGTAGTTACTTTATAATTAAGCGATGACACCTATAATTATTTAACTAATATAAAGTAGATAAAAGTGTGTATGTAAATATATTAGTTATTTATTATTTTTACAACGCAATATAATTTTATAATATTTTTTAACTACTATTAGCCCTATTTTGCATTCTATTAAATAACATTATTTCATTTTTAAAATGTAAATAATAATAAAGTAAAGTTTAAAATGAATGTAAAAATTAGTTAGATAAAAATTAGTTCATTAAATATTAAGGTATTCATGTATCGTTATTTAATTAAAAATCTGCTAGGCTTGAGGAAAAAATTTAGCTTTATGTCATATAAATAAAATGAGAAAATATAACATAACAACTTTACTTTGGTATATATATATTTATATGGTGAAAACAAATCATTTATTATTTATATTCTGAGAAAACTATTGATTTTACAAAAACGTTTATTTTATTTTAAATTTTTGTTTATTATTTGAATACTATATCCAAGTCTTAAATAATATTTATTTTAATACTAGAATTTTTAATTAAGATAATAATACTTAAAACTTAACATACAAATGCAAATTGGTTATAAAAAATAAGATACCTACTGTATTAATAATTCGAATATAACTTTTGATTTTGGGTACTGATTAGTAGTTTATTAATATTATATATATATATATAATAATATAATAAAACTACGGTACATAGAATAACTAATTAATTGTAAAATCCAAAAAATGCATTATGTTGAAGAGCATAACATTAAATTTATCGTTTGATGATTAAAAACGATTAAGAAAAAAATTAGCCAAATCTTATAATTTAACGTTTAAATATCATAAACGTAATGAATGTATTCATGATATTTTATGGTTCAATACCTTAGTAATAGTGTCCGATTGAAAAGGAAATATTTTAACGACAACAATAAACGAGATACACAGTGAAATGTGAGTGTTTCGACGGTTTTTTCACTGTAATGGGCTGCGTTAATGTTATGTAACCCCACCCATTTTTATTGTTTAAGAATTGGGAGATTTAGAAGATAATGTAGGTGTTTATATATATATATTTAGAAGTGAATCGACAAGAGATAGGGGTGGTGAAGTTGTTTTTGTGATTGAAAGTCCCTCTGTACGAACAATATAAGAATGCAATAATTTGGCAGTTTTACTACCACCTCGCCAAAGCTATCGGGTGTTACGGCCCAATAAAGAGGAAATGAAAACAACGAACCAAATAACGGATTTTTTTCAACCTTATATTTCTTTATTTTACCATGGCTTTCAAATCTTTTGTCCCGGGTCGCGTTGATTCAATAATAAACGTAACAAGACGAAATCGAAATATCTACGTGAGTGAAGTTCAATTATTAACGCTATATACAAAAAGATGATTGGAAAGTTTATATTTTCACCTCGGGTCCCTGTCTGTACCTTGTATTCGATTACACTACGTGGCTTGTTATGATTTTAGGTCATACGAGCTAGATTAGTATAACTAAATCAATATTTATTTAGTTATCTATCAATCGTATTAATGTAAATAAATATATTTATTATTAATTAATAATACGTTGATTAAACGTGACATAATTAAATAAAACTATTAAAGATTAAAATGTGTTTCAAATAGATTTCTAATAAAGTAATATATTCCATGTTTAGTGCTTTTGAAAGTGATGTTTTAGAGTAGCGTCACTAAGATATTTTAAATTGTAAATTTTTTTAATGAATAACATTAATGTCAATTATTAAGCTTTATTCCCAACGAGTGTGAATAGAAATACTTGAAGAAATATTAAACAATAAGAATCAATAACAATTAATAAGGACGGATAAATAAATAGAACTAAAATTTATAAAATAAAATGAATAAACTGTTCAAGTACTATTTTCATACAAGAAGGGCTCTTGTCAGCATTTCTAACAGTAGTAAAAATCTTAATTGGTGTCATCGATAACGTTTCTACGGTCAAACTAATATTATTCAATACACTGATTACATTATTATTGAAACTAACAAACATATAAACAAACTTTTAAAAGAACAGTTGGAATTAACGTAAAATGCGAAACATATAATGAGGATCAGTGATATTGTATTGTGTGAGACTGATAGGTTCAAGTATTTAAAATCGTTAATACCAAAGAATTGTAGTTCTAAAGTGAACATGAAAAATTGAATACATCATGTATGAATGAAGTGAAGGGGTGTTGGGTTTCTCATGAGATAAGAAGATGCCAATATAATTAAAAAGTTGATATTATAAGGCAATAATATTGAATGGATAGGAATGTTGAGTTGTGAATAAAAAAATAATACAGAGGATGAATTTAGCGAAGATAAGAATGTTAAGATGTATAAGAAAAGTGACTAAAAGAAAAGGATAAAATTATAAATAAATATATACGAGGTAGTGTATAAGTTGTATCAATTGTGAGAAAAATGAGAAAGAATAGACTGAAATGATTTGTATATGTTATGAAAAGAAAAAAATTAGAGGTTGTGATAGTTGTTATTAAAATTAATGTAGGTGGCAAAATGAAGAATGTAAGATCAAAGAAGTGAAAATATAGAATATATAGTTCTACGAATATAGCTGTTGCGAGTAGGAGATCGATTACTATAATGGCGTAGTACTAGAGTAGGTGAACTCATTGAGTTTTATGAGTAGGACGAGGTAGAATAAAAAAAAAAAATTGAATTTTCGTCGTAATATAATTTCTTGGCCGCATGTAATTTCCTGTTATTCACTCATAACGAACAATATCCGAATATTAATATAGATTTAATTTTACTCTGGCTAAACTATTATAAATATATTCATTTTTTATAGAAGATGTTTTATCTCTACATTGTCCGACAAAAACTATGAAACCTATTTAGGTTCGTTTAATCGATCATAACATTCAGTATTTAAACGATTCTGCACACAACTATATATACGTATATGTATGCTACTGTATGGACGTGAATACTAAGTAAACCGCAGGCAATATAATTATGCAATTTCTGTAAATTTGTCGTTGTATTGCTTTAACTGCCAAGAGTAAAATGTGAAAAACCCTACAGTCTTCAACAATTGTACAACGTAAATGTCATTTTCATATTATTGTAACAGTTGTGCATACAAAGGCAATAATTTGTATTCATCAGATGATAATAATAATAAATAAAAATAATACACACTCGTCAAAAGTATGACGGTAATGAAAGTATGATTAGAATTCGGAACGGTTAATTTTATAAAAAAAATATGATAAAATTATTTTCCAAAAATATTCCTTATTCATTTAATATTATAGAAAATAAAAACAATTGTTTGATATTAAAAATAATGACGACAATAATTTAATAATTTTATAAAATTTTGATACACCTTTCAGCATATAATTACATCGAGATGTTAATAATATAGGGGGTAAATCATAATATTATACGTTAATGTTTTTATTATGAATATTTACAAATGTTTTTACATACATTGCCTATTATAAAATTATTATTTAATGAATATGTCATAAAGTAAACAAAATGAAAGTAATTTAAATGTAAAAAGTGAAATGGTTACGTGTCTTTTTACACATCGTTTAAGGTCTAAAAAAAAACAAAGCTTAAACAAATTTTACGAAACGCATACTGCATGATCAATAATCACATACCATAATTAATTAAATTTTCTGTACCTACCTATTTACATTTAATATTTTCACAAATTATAATATACTTCATGCATTAAGAATTACGATGTCGCATTATTTTAATCATCAAAAACTTGTTTAATATTTAATTAAAAACACTATCAGGTATAGTAAATAAACATTTTGTCGCAAAATATTATTTAGTGATTTAATATTTATTTAATACATCAATGAGATAATTAAACAACATATTAATACACCTGAAACTCGTGCGCTTATGAACAAATACATCTATATATTCATACGCATTGTATTATAATCGATTTTAAAACGTACTTTCTCTAGACTAGGTACTTCTTAGGTATTTGCATGATGAAAGTACACAATAATATCTTTTTACACAATTCGATTTATCGTAATCCTCTCTCTGTTTAAGTATATAACAATATGCACTATCAAGATTTTGAAATATTAATATTCAATCAACAAAAATACGATGTAATAGCCATTGAGATTTATAAAATAAAATAACGATTATTTTAACGTAATATCGTAAATTAAAAAAAAACTTAAATACAAAATAAAAATAATTTATAATCATTAATCAATTTTACAAATTTTAAAATGACTTAATAATAAATTACTAAACTAGGTTATTATTTTTTATTAATTAATTCCAAACAATTTACACCCCAAAAAATATTTTATACATAAATGTAATATTATAATAAATTCAAATCAATTAAATTTTTTAAATTTTAACCAGATACTTTCTGGTATATTTACAAAACTCCCAATAACGTATCGTATGGGTATTTGTGTTTTATCGCACGACGTGACTTCATAATTAGTCAATACTTCTGACAATGCCATTTTCATTTCGAATTCAGCAAACCGTTTACCTAAAATATGATAAGATTCATTTTTAAAAACACAAATTAATATTTTATATAAATGACAAAGATTTAAAAAAAATAAAAAAAAAATTGATAAATACGATAATCATACCTATACAAAATCTAGGTCCGTCACCGAAAGGCATATAGGTATTTGGGTGTAAGTTATGTATGTTTTCTTCTGAAAAACGCTCCGGTTCGAATGCTTTGGGATCGGTATAATATTTCGGATCGTAGTGTATGGCGTGGACTGGAATGATAATTTTAGTACCAGTTTTCAACTTAATCTCCGTTCCTGGTATTGTATAAGGCTTAGTCACGACCCGATTTAACGTAATTAAAGGTGGGTATTTTCTAAGTGTTTCTGAAAATATAAATGAAAGGTAAAACAAAAATTATCGATGTGAGTAAAATCAATTCGCATTGTTTTTAAGTAGATTATAAACGATTGACATATTAAATTACAGTAAAATCGATTAATGTAGTCATTAATTTGAGATATGGTTTTGTGTCTATTAATAACTAAAACGATATTTTACAAAGACGAGATTATTAATACAATAAATAATTAATACATTTAAAAAACAAATTGAATAATTAATACTCTAATTGACTAATTGTCAATTGATGATCAATTTTTTTTTTATAATCGTGTGTGGAATTATTTTATAATTTGTTATTTTTATTATAGAACTAAAAATTCATAAATATAATAAAACTTATTGGTTTATGTACATATTAATAGGAATTAAGTTTGTTCATATAGCATAATTATTATATTGTTAATATATAAAAATAAATAGATTTACGCGAAAAAATAAAGCGTGTAATATTATGAACTACATGGTGCGCTCTATCAATGAATTTTAAACTAAATAAAACTCGCAATATAGAGAATAATCAAAATAATAAATATAATGTATTATACATTTATTTTTAACTAATAATAATAATAATTAAACACAAAGTTCTTTTTTCAAACATTTGAACACAATATTAATTTACTATAAGTTTATACGATGTTAAAAATACAATTATTTTTGTCAACACAAGCTAATGTTCTAGAATATATATGTATAGAATTTATTTTTCTTTAATAAAATGTTAAAGAAAAAAGTTAATTCAAAATCTGTAAAAAAGTACAAACGATTTGTAATTTATTCACGTACAATTCGTACAAATATATGTAATACATACTATTTTGAATGTAGAATACTCGTATGATACATCAAGAACATGCTTAATTACTAATTTCAATTTAGTATTCAATTTATATGAGAATTTATTAGTCTAAGATAAATTGTATATTAATGCTACACATAATGTATGTGTATAAATTATAAATTTAAAACTAAAGTTTACCTTTGATAACCATTCCCATATAGTTAAGTTCATTTAGACAATTTATATCCATTTGGCCATTGTATTTAGATTTGACTTCCATAATTTCTTTTCGAACTTTATCCTGAACATCTTTTCTTAGTGCTAATTCATACAAACAGAAACTCATTGATGTGGACACCGTCTCAAAACCAGCAATAAACAAAATATACGCATTTGCTACAATATCCATTTCGGTAAATTTTTCTGCAATCATTACGTTTAAAAATATTAATATTAATCAATACCAAAGACGTGGTCTAATACCGCTGGCCTTACTACCTTATAATACCTATACTTGATTCATATCTGTATTCCCTTGTCACACAAAACGATGCTTCCCTTCGTTTCATCCATCCATAATTTATCCTATTTTTCATATACTCCTCAAAACTATGATTCTTTTCCACTACCAATTATAAGTATCAAAATCTATCAGTCTCACACGTACATAACGTTATTATCATTATCACACATCGTCCTTATATTAACGATTGTCATTATATATTATGCTTTGCTCTATTTTCATTTAAAATCATAAACGATTGCCTCAGATTTACTCCTACTAATCCTTAGTCCTTTGGCCTCTGAAGCTATATTTCATTACTTAAACATATCGTTCACCTAATCCGGACTCTAATCCACTAGTACTGCATCATCTGCAAACATTATGCACCAGGGAGGCTCACCCGTGTATATCTTTGGTTACGCATATTTTTTTTTCGACAAAATCGTCCAAACGCGATCGGACAACTCGGCCTGACCTCTCGTGGGATAGATAAAAAAATTCGCTCCGAACCTGTTGCTCAGACGACAGCGTGCACTCATACGGCTTACCTTCGGGTTTCAAATTCGGGTTTAACACTAAATCTTGCCGGGCTTTCATCAGATGCTGCACGAAGTCCTTGCGGTCCACGTTGTTCTTCTCGCGGTGCTCGATGGTCTGGCGGAACGCGTCGTGGAAGAACTGTATGGTACGGTGTGAGAAATGACGGATGCGGAACACGCTCAGCAGCACCGGTTGCATGAATATCACCGCCACTCTGATCTTTGACCGCAGCGACGGCTGGAACACCGCCTTGCCGTGTCGCCGAAACTCCGAGTCCGGATCGTTGATGGCGTCCAACTGGAGCCCGAACGCGCAGCTTCCGATAACGTCGGTGGAATACTTGGCCATCATATCGCGGATCTCTATTTGGTCCACGCGACCCTCGACCGATTTGCCGATACTCGTCAACAGGCTGTCGCTGCACTCTTTCAGCTGTGCGGTCATGTGCTTCAGCTTGTTCGCCGTGAACGTGGGACTGAGCTTTTGGCGCATCGTCTTCCACCGTTCTCCGCGCGTGAAGAATATGTTGTTGTTCAACGGGTTAGTGTGCGTGCCGGCGTACAGGCCGCGATCCGTGAAATGGTTGAAATCCCTGATCAGCACGTGACCTGTGCAACACACAAAATTCGTACGTAACAACAAAATGCTAAGTATAAGTTTTTATGTAGATATGTTTTCCCAAAACCGAATAAACCCATTACCGATTTATGGACGATTGATGTTCTTTTTATCAATTATTAAACTATACGTTTTATTCCTAATCATTCGTATCGGGATTATGTAATTTATCTGTCAATTGTAATGCAATTTTGTGCATACAAAGTATCATATTATTTCATTGTTTTAAATATAACTCGATGAGGAGAATATCTTGAGTTTTAAAGAAAGAAAAATAAATTTAACATTTCATTGCTTAAGAATATTCATAATTACTAAAAATATATATATATATAACACTAAAAAATACTCGTACATTTTTATAAACAAAAAATTCAATTTAATTTTCGAAAAAAAATTCTATTAAAAAGCTACATTAAATTAATGCTGTTTTATGTAGACTATTAAACGTTTATATATTATATATTAGGAATTAAGATAGTATATTTATATACTATAGAATAAAAAGTAATTTTCCTCATCAATAGTAGATTTTTCATCCTGAAATTTATACATTTTCAAAATTCCATGGCTACTTATTATTAATGTAACATAATAAAAATTGAATAGTACTATTTATTTTTAATAGTTTATTTATTATTTATCGTAGTTTTTTAATTATGAAATTTATATCAGAACAAAATATAAGAGTTTATATTCACGAGTTATTTACAAATATCAAATTTTAAAAGTATAAAATATAAAATAGGTTAAGTAAAAAAGTGAATGAAATATTTGATCCACTTTTATTCCAAAAACGTGATTTATGATAAAGAAAGTTCTCTGGAAATGTCATTTTTTAAATATTTGTGTTATCTAATTAGAAAAATATAAATTATTATTTTTTCACAATACGTGTATATACTATATATGTATTATATCGACGAAAGATACATAAGCAATAAACATTTCTCTATGGATATGCCAATTTATTTAATTAACATCATTGAATTGTTAATGATTTAAACAAAATATTGATACATCAAAAAATATCAAAATTAATAATGTAAAATCTATGAAAGATTTAATTGTATAACTAATTTAATTGTATATCTAAGTATAATACTTTTGTACCTTCTGTAATTATGTTTAAGTGTTATCGGTTCAATTATTTTATTAATAAACACGTATAACCTATGAATGTTGAAACATTAATATTAAATTAATGAATAAGCATTAGGTAAATCTCGGAATCAATACCATCTATTGTTGTTTAAAACGTATTTATTTTTTTATTACCTAACAACTATTAAATGACGTATAATAATAAATAATATTATTATTTATTAATATATATTTATCAATATATAATTCAAATAGTATATTAGCATACTGCTAAAGTATAATTTTCAACCTTACTTTTAGGCATTATCTTATTTCCTCCAAAAACGTTCTTGGATTATTTTTAAATTTTACGAATGTCAGAATAATAATAAAAAAAATACTAAATCTTAATATCGTATATTAAAAGATGCATTAAATGGATTAAATTAATATAAATATGATAACATGATAAATGAAAATATATCAATTCTAATTATTTTAGTATGAAATATGAAAACAAACTGAAAAGTTCAACGATATTTAAATTAAAATAAATTATTTTAAATAATTATACGATAAAATAGGTTTTGATTTTGAATAAAAGATAAAAAGGTTATAACAGTTATAAAATTATTATTAAAAAAAATTATGAAAAATAATACTTTTATTTAATACTATATATTTTAGAAAAAATTTAATTGTTTACGTTGACAATTAAAATGATTTACGATCGAATTGGTACGTCGTGGACAGGTACTTATATCTGAATTAAAAATTTATCGTTATAATGTCATATAACATTGTTAAATCAATACAGACAACAATAATAAAAGGTACGAATTTCTAACACAAAGGTACGCGCTTAATATTCGCCTGTTCTAACCCAATCTAACCTTACTAAATCTAAGCACAAATATTCTTTACCTATGAGTTCCGGATCTTTGATGAGCAACTGCGGCGTTCGCATGGTATAAATTCCACCAAATCGTTGGTCACCCAACTTCCGGTAGAGATTATGCAAAACGTCCATGAAATGAATCTGACCGGAAATAGAAGGCCACGCGTTGCCAAACAAAGGGACCGGATTTGAAGCGCATGCTATACCCAGCTTAGACCAGAAGCTGTAGGTCCAAGTGCAGTACAAGTAAATTGCACCCAAAAATGCAGATGCAAGTGTCCATTTAAGGTTAAATAGTTGGTAGAGAAATTCCAACATGTTGTTTCTGTTAACAAAAAAACTGTACAATTATGATTATTATTATTATTATAATTATTACTTTTTTAATAATCAATCGACCACGCTATACACGACCGGTCTGTTGTTCGACATTCGAATCATATGTACATTACACGCCGCACATCTGTTGTTATAATCATATGTTGTATACAATATTATGTACACCTATTCGAAACTGATTGCGAATCGAAGGTAGCGCCACTAGTCTTCAATTAAGTTTTCATATTTATAATTTATGGTTTCATTTAAAATAATACATCAACTTTCAATTTATTTTCTAATGCCCTTCAAGTATTTTTATTTTTATATTTAAAATTCTAATTATTTCTCTAAGACAAATAATAAAATGCAACTATAATTGTTATTAAAAACACGCCATAAACACCTGCTTGGGTTTTCAAGGTCTTCTTCATGTAAACTTGAAACTTGCGCTTAAATTTTTGTATTATAATAATAAACAATGATTATCGACATATATTTTATATTGAACATTTTAAATCGGTATAAAAACAGAGTTTGTAGTTCAATTCTTTAGTACATAAATTTAATCAAAATCATATTACATTCATTACAAACAAATTTAAATTTAAAAATACTAAATTTAGACAAAATATTAAATACATAAATATTTATAATTTTGAATATTATTGTCTGATATTATCAGACAATGGGCTAGAAGGGGAATCAGAGTAGAGTTGTAATTATTGTTAATAGTAGAAATAATTATAAAAAAGAGATATAGTGTCTGAGGTCAAAATTCATTTCACATCTATAGAGTACAATTTGTAATTATATATTTATAAAACTATGATTATTATGACTAAATAGGCTGCTTATACATATTATTATTACATATAATAAACAAATAATATATTATTGTTAGAGAAAATTACCAAAATCTAGTTTAGAAATAAAAATCATAAAGATATGTTAAAAATATTGGACAATAATTAGAACTAGTTAAAAAAAGTTCTAAAATAGCTAGAGTGAATAAAGAAAAAAATGGTTGCACTAATTTACAATAAAAATTATAAATTATAAAATTAAAATGTAATATTCTTAATTAGTTGTAATTAATTTTCTCATGCACATGGTAACTAAGTTGTTTGATTGTCACATATTTAGTCAGGGTCGTAAAAGGGGGGGTCAAAAAGGGCAAGTGACCTAGAAAGCCAAAATTTGCGAAAAGTTTAGGGGCGCTAATTATATTATATATTTTATTTTGTATAATTATAATTATTAATTTAGATGTAATTTAAATATATTTGTATACCTATTTAATTATTTCTTAAACGTAACGTAGGTATTTAGTGTCATCGTTGCGCTTGGCTATTAACTTAACGACACGGCACGATGCATACTTAATCTAATCTTATTTTTAAAATACGTAAATGCCATAAATATTTTATCGTTAATCGCAATTTTAAATTATTGTTGATTAACAATGTTGATCAACTGTTGATTAACAATGTTGATCAACTGTTGATTATAAGTCTATATTTAATTCGTAAAAACTATAATACGATTATATCTATATGAAATGTGTTATTTTTTTTGCATATTTAAAACTATTGTTTGCATATTTTGGATTTTTTGTGTGCATATTTAAATGCATATATTACTTATTCTGCTCCTATAACTTCCAAGCCCTAGTTATTGATTTTATACAATTTCGTAGATATGGTTTTTACTTGTTATTCAGATAATGATATGAGTCGCGGGGTGCGGGGTGCGGGGTTGCATGTACCAGAATCTTTGCAACAACACCACAACTAAAAATAAATTATGAAACCCATAATTTGTTTACTTTGCCTATTGTCATATTATATTCAAATATCTCCAGTAAATTAAAATAATCTGATATAATTATTATTATAGTATTATAGTAGATGACAATCTGTGTGTGATACGTGTTCAGATGTTCTAACGATTCTTCCTATTATATTTTATTGTTTTAAAATTATATGTGTTATTTTCTAAACATTTTTTACTATTTACAATGGGTAAAAGAAATTAAATTTCAGAGAAGAGAACCACCCCGAATTGAGGGGCGCCATAGGTTAGGTTGCCCTAGGGCGTAAATTAAAGTAGCACGGTACAGCGTATTTTAATAATAAATAAACATATTTATATATAGTTATCACAGTCACCTTCAAATACAAATCAACATATCAATGCAATATACCTAATATTATTTACGAGCGTAGTTTTTATATCATAATCCGCATCCAACATTATATTATAGATTTATAGCCATTATTATATCAATAAAATGTGTGTGTCTAAATAAAAGTACTTTTTTACAATTTGAGTTAGGTATAGTTATTGTGGCGGACAAATACTTATCTTAATAATTGTATTCTACCAATAAAAAAAAAAAAAGGCAAACAATTTACTTTTTTAAACTAATTACGATGATTTATATAGATTATATAAATTATTATTTGATGTAAAACCTAGAAAAGATAATAAAACTTTATGAAAAAAAATTTCAAACTTGATTTATCCAACAAAATAATTTTAAATCTATAATCAATATTGTTATATAAACTATTGGAATAATTTTATGAACAACTTTTAAATTTTTTTATTATCTTAAGAAGTAGGTTTTATAAAAACTATATAAATTATATAACAGAGGTATACGGTGGGATAGATCCCAGATCTATTTATTAATTAAAATATCTCCGCAAAAAATTGAAATTTTTGAATGCAATTTTTTTTAAATTATTATTTAGGCAACAGACTATAATATTTTACCTTTATAACTTGTTTTTAAAAAATGCGTCTCATAAAAATATTAACTCTTTTTTTAAGTGATGTAAAATTTGAAGATAGCCATTTTAAAGAATATATTTATATGAAAATTTTAACGTGTTGATCTCTTAATTTAATCAAGATTTTTAGGAACTTTTTTAATTATTTGAGCAATGATAGTTTTAACGTCATTATTATAGCGTAGTTGTGTGATACTGTAATAGTGTGATGCAATCATAATATTATTATGATATTTTTGCAGCTTTAAAATTCATATTGGTAAATTAATCTAGGACATAAGCATTATCATAAAACTATTAATTTTTTTTTTTTATCAATAAATATTTACTTTAATTAGATGAAAAAATTAAGTTGCTATTAACATATAAAATATACTCTTAACAATGTATTTATTTTTTCTATTATTTCCGATAAAGGTAAGTTGAAGTTATATAGAATTATTTATTTGTGTCATAAGTTATATTAGGTTAGGTTAGGTCAGTGGAATAGTAGAAGGGTAAATATTGGCAATAACGAGTTTTTGTTCATACCATTTATATTCTGTAATTATATTACTTTTAATAGTTTACGACTAGAGATGAATAAGCCCATAGAGAAAAGGGGTTTTTTATATAAAAAAAAAAAAAAATCACCAAGTAGGTATAATTAGAGCCGTGTTAAGAGGGGCAAAAGGGGCAGATGCCCCGGGCGGCAAAAATAAGTTATATTGTGTTGTAATAATTTACATTTATTATAAGAAATATTTGTTACTTATTAATTATTATTTTATTATTATTATTGAAAAAGATGAATAATAATAAATTTGTAAGTGTTGAAAATTCCGTGGTGATATTGTTTTTACGGTTGATGCACTAACAATATCTCACTGTCCATTGTACTAATGTAGATAAATCTATATGTGTCTAGTCATATGCCTGTATATTTAATTTGAATTGTCATCTTTATTATTTTCAATATAAATTATAAACATGTTATAATTATATACATAGAAGTCGAGCATTCTACACACTGATATAAAGTATTTTTTGTATTTCCCATATGGCCGTATTATAACTAATTGTTAATAAATAATATACGTATACATCATAAAATATTTTATTTCGCCATTACTACCTCAATTGCCAATACGTAAACAAAATTGAATCTTTAATATGAACGAAAAAAGTATTAAAATGAGTGAGGCCGAATATAGTAAGATATCGGCAGAAAAAAATGATAAAGAAGAATGCAATTTCTATGAAAATACCTAAAATTCAGTATTTCTTCAAAAAGGTAAAAATTATCATGTACCTCGTATAAACTATTAAATAGTATTAGAAATTTTCTAATTTACTATTAATTATAATTTATAACAAATAATGTAATATGTTGATTATTTTATATTTTCAATAAAAAATTTAATTTAATCGATTTAAATTTTAAATATTCGTTTAAATAATAGTTCTAACTTAAATGAAATTTCAACTAAAATAACTTTTAATTTCTTAAAACAGTTAATTAAAAATTTATTAACCCTATTTACGTCAGACATCCATTTATTTGTATTTGCTTTAAAAAATATTTTGTAAACCAGTATAAATTTAATCATTTAAATTAAATATTTGATGTTTTATTTATTATCATAATTTGATTTATATTAATGTTATAATTTTTAATTTAGTATTGCAAAATTTAAATTTATCATTTTTATTATTATGGAATATAAAGTAAAATTCCAATTTTATATTATGTTTAAGGTAATAATAAGAATTATAAAATAAAAAAATTAATTTGTTTATATGACATTTTTATTACTTTTATTGTATGAAATTCCAATAATTATGTATTTCACTTAGGATTATAATAGTTATAAGATTATTATTTTAGAAGGATATAAAAGAGCGGCATTTAAAAATCTACCCCCAGGCGGCAAATTAATTAACACGGCACTGGGTATAATTAAAATTATAAAAATCATTACCAATTTTTTTTTTTTTTTTTTTTTTAATAACAATATAATACACATTTCACACAATTCGTTACAAAAAAAATACACGATCACAATTAACTTGTAACTCTTGAATATTCAATATCATAAATAAAAAAATTATATTATAAATTATAATTATTAATTCAAAAATAAAATTAAAAGATAGCAGCTAAATGTTATTATTTTATTTTAAACCAATAATGCTGAAAACAAGAAATTTTGAGGAGTTGTACAGGAAAACATATTTATGATTTGGGTGAAGACAAAACAAATATTTTTAAAAATGTTCATTAATTTTAATCTTTATATTTTATTTTGATGGATCCTAAAAATGTATATATAATTTTCTTTCACATGTAAAAATAATGTGATATATTATGTACAACTATTTTTAAACGCCTCTAATATTTAATGTTTTACAAAAATGTGTGATTTTTGTGTCGTTAAAATATGAAAACACTTTTCTGTTTTAATAACAAACGTAATCTGATTATTACAAATGAAATATGATTTCAGTAGAAAGTTGTATCTAGTTGGTATTATATACAGAATACAGATCATGTTTAGTAATGCTTAATAGTATTCTGATGCGATAGGAATAACCACTAAAGTAGTCAACATTATGTATATTTATTTATAATTATATATAATTTAATATCCTCAATAATAGGTATATTTTGTAATATAGTATATATATATATAATGTATACACAGACAGAGCCGTGTGGACAGACAGTAGTTATTCGGTATATAGATAACAGAGCTACAATTAATTTTAAAAATATATGTAAGTACAATAAACATGGCACCTACACAGTGGCGTGCCGAAAATAGCTTTAAATGATGCTTAGGCAATAAGTTTATAAAGGGTGGGTCTGCACGTTAGGTGGTCAAATATAATATTTTAACACTATTTATCGTCTAAAAATAAAATCATATATGATAAATAGCATACTACAGTAATGTTACAGCCATATAGGTCAAGCGCCAAGAAATATATAGCTGCAGTATCTGCAACGTAACATAATACATTTTTAAAATAAATTATTATTCAATAAGTTATGTAAGGATTTTGGCTTTTGAATTGTGAAATGGAAAAATTGTTGAAATAATTAAATTCGTAAATTGTTTGAAATATAATGATATAAATGCATAACCCCGCACTCCAACCAAACCCTTGGTACACCACTGTATGGGATGTGGGTGGTAGGTATACTGATTATTATTTGGCTTCATATAAATTTGATGCTGGGGACGCAACTGTATCTTTATATAAAAGTATAATTCATATTTCTTTAAATATATTAATTGATACTATTATCAGTGTATGGTACACAATATATAATATCTAACTATGCTTTGTTCAGAATCGTTTATAAAATTTAATATAATTTCTTCAAATCTTAATAATAATAAAATAAAATATCCTTCCACCGCTATAATCTCTCCAAAGACCGAAGGAACAAAGAATAAATGTCCAGGAAGCAGTGAGTGCTCAATTTTGATAATTTACAATGGAACTTCATTTTTATAGTAAACAATTGTTGTTTATAACACTACTATGCTATATAATATGACAGAGTCACTATAAATTGCATATCTAGTGCGCCGCACAGTAAAAGTATTTATAGGTAATATAATTTATTCAATTCACAAATATTAAATTAATGTTAAGTAAATGTTTATTTCTGCTTTTAAATTCTTGATGTTTATATAATACAAATAAGAAATTACTTTACAATAAATTTTAAACTATATTAACAAATCGTTATATCCTATAGAACTATAGAGGTCTACTAAATATGCAGTAAAATACAAATAATATTAAATGTTTTTTATAAAATATATACAATGTGTACAATTTATTTACAATAAATGCATGCGAATAATGTAGTTAAATGAAATTAGACGAGCATTTCACTAACTCCGCCCATTAACATTTTTGTATGCAATTTGAATGAATTCCTGAAACTAAATTCAGAATTCATGTGAAATCCGTTCTGCCGCAAAATCCAAAATTAATTAGGTAGGGACCACCCATCATAGTTATATAAGGTTATATTTTATTTGTATAAATTGTTAGTTTTTTATTTTTGTATAATACATTTTAATTTTCACAAAAATCTATATATATTTTCAACTACAAATAAAAAATAAGAATATATGATTTTTTTCCGCGCTTGAGGTAACAAGACGAAATTAAAATTTCTTCAGCATAGTTTAACATCCTTGCTCTATCGATACATAATAATATTATGTTTGCGACACTCGTGTTATCATTAGTTCGCTATCAGAGTTATGTTTTCAACAAGTGTATTACTTGTCACAAAAATGGTGAAGCGCAATCTCGAGCAACTCATCGCAATTAAATTTTGCATTAAACTTGGCGATTCAGTGGTCGAAACGTATAGTGAAGTGTATGAAAATAATTATATGAGTCGTGCCCAAGCGTTTCTTTGGCACAAGCAATTGAAGAGTCCAGTGCAACAACCTGACTCGTCCACTTTTGAAAAATGTTCAGTAAAAGAAAAAAAACGTTTAAAATCATCAATAATTGTTATACATTATATATTTATGTAGAAAATATGTAGCATTTCTCTTTAATTATTGATATTATATATTTAAATATTAATTATAATAACACAGACCAGTGCTTTTCAATCTTTTTAGTACCGTGACCCAAATTTCCCTCGAAAACTTTTTCGCGACCCACATTGTTTCACTTTTCAAAAAGTAGATAGATAATAAAAAACAAAATTTTTATTATATAAATACGTATACATTTGTATTAGGTATTTAGTATTTTATAGGTTTGTAATTAATATATTTTTACAAATGTACTTTTAATAATGAGGTGTATGCGAAATGTGTGCTTGTTTTCTATCATGGTTAATAACAGCATTGACAACGACGCCAATTTTAGTTAATTTCAAACGTAAGGAGTTCGATAACTTTAGCTTGTTTCGATGTTTATTTTTGATGCCCACCATTGCCGAAAATCCAACTTCACACATGTATGAAGATGAGAATGGAAGTAGTATTTTTATAGCTTCAGTTGAAATAATTGGAAATGTTTGCTGAGACGACAGCCAAAACTGAATCACATTATTGCGGCTAAATTGAAGTTTTAAAGATGAATTTTCTGATAAATCTTTAAGTTCTTCGTCGGCTTTTGTCGATATCCCAGTGGATAAAGCTTTCTAAAATGGATTCACAACCAAGCATTTCATAACAAATAATACACTGTGGTCGTGGATCATCATTATCTTCATTCCAAGAAAAACCAATTTTCAGGTATTCTGAATCATACTTTCTCGTCACTTTTTTTCGTTTTATATTTAAATTCGAAGTTGAAGGTTCATCTTCAGTGGTTTCAAATGTTCGCTTATTCATCAACTATTTATCCATCATCAAATTTTTGTTGATAATTTGTTGCAGAAATAGCACCAAAACGAACACACAAAACACCCGTATTATAAAATTGCACAAACGGTAAATAAAATAACAACCAGCCAGCGCAAGCACAACTTAGTGACTAATATTGACGACTGATAGTCGTTGTCGAGCTGCGACTTAATCGTATTTTATCGCGGAATTCTTCCGATAATGACGATTTAATACCCATTGTAATAAATATAAGACAAATTATTAGTAATCATTATTATTCACGTAATTTTTGGTACTATATTAAAGATTGTTTAAAAACTATTTAAAAAAATTGAGCACTGCTATAGTAATATAAGTATAATATAATAATAAATAAAATATTTTATATTAACTAACATACATTTCTTGGAATCTATATAATTCAAAAAAATACTCGCGACCCACCAAAAATTGACTAACGACCCACCAGTGGGTCGCGACCCACACTTTGAGAAACTCTGACACAGACAATATTAAAAACGTTAAATTGAATAACATTTTGGACTGTTTTCCGCCCATAATATTTTTAGCTTTAGTAATAGAAAAAATGTTTGCCATCATAAAAACGATGTATTTTCACGATATATGTCCGAACATACCGGGTTCTTGCACTGAAACTTAACAACCAAGTATGTCCATTTTAGTTATACCTCCGTATCTAATATACGGACATACACGTTTGCTACAACGAAACGTTCAGCATATTTTCCATATTCTGAATCAACAATAAAATAATTTTTCGAAAATTTGGACTTATGAAGTTCTTGCACAGGACCCTTGAATTTAAAGACGGCCATGAAAGCGTGGAAGACGAGGCGCGTAGTGGGAGACTCTAACGAGAATGAGCAACGCGTACGTACCCCAATCCACCAAGATCGTCCTTTAACGGTTCGAATGGCTGCTGAGGAACTAAGTATCAACTGCGAAACCGTTGGGCATATTTTAATCTGTGATTTTAAGATGAAAAATCTGTGCGCAATAATGGCCCCGAAAAACCTTTCGAAAGAACAAGATCACCATTGAATCCCACTAGCAGGAAATTGTTTACAATGGTTAGAAAACGATCCTAGGCTACTCGAACGCGTTATTACGCATGACGAGAGCTGGTTTTTCTAATTTATAATCCCTATATAATAAATACATATTACGATCACAAACTGTTGAAGGTATAAAACGTGTCTTTATAAAAATGATTAAACATGAATAGATTTATTTATTTTATTTTACATTATAAATTACTTAATCTTAATTTAGTATTATGAGATATTAAATTTCACTATTTCTTCTATGAAATTTAAATGACAGATCTTCTTGAAAGCTAAAATATTTAATATCTATAATACATATGCATAGAAAACTCCAGTCATTTATTTTTAATGTTTAGTAAGAAATATAATAATTTCTATATTTTATACCTACTATATATATATTTTTTACTTTTTGACGAAATTAATATAAATTATTTCATGAAAAATTTAAAGAACTCAACACAACTCATTAACGTAGAAACTTGAATACAATTTTAATATGCGTGATAAAAATGTATACTACTTAAATGACATAAATAATTTTCATAAATTAAATGTTCGAATCTGTAGTAAGCTTTTAACATTCAAATTTATAATAAAATTAGATGAATATTTATTTTATTATATTTCAATATAACACAAATTGAATTTTTTTTACAGTTTAATATTGCTTTTTATTTTTATTCTGCGAAATTTATGACAACAAACATGATGACTAGTTTTTTTTAAAAATTATGGCTCCAAATATTTGCTCTATCTGGTATGCTTTTACCGGAAATGTGGTTAAATTTTAATTGTGGTAACAATAAATACATTAAATATATATTGCATTTTTATCAATTATGATAGCTGGGGAAATTGTTATCAATTTAATAATATATCTATTTTATATCTATCTCTGAGCCCCACCGCCATCAAAATATTGCTTTTACTTATATATTATATATATTACATTTTTGCCTTGTTCCGTAGATTATACGATAGACTTATGTAAAATAAACTTTCTTAGTCATATTAAGTTTTCAGTAATGAAAGGACTTGCATTAGAAACTTGATTTTCGATAATCAAATTTGGGAGCCTCAGTGCGGTATTTATCTAGCGCTAAGCCTAAGTAGTAAGTTCTTAATGTAATCATGAATTGGAATGGCTTTGTTATTAAATATGATAACTAATGAAAGTATTAAAGTAGCATATAATAATTGACAGATTTGTTTTGTAATTTATTTTTACACGAAATCTAGTTTTAAAAAAAAAGTATTTAAATCAAATACTATCTTTTTTATATTTTATACGTATAATTAAACAGATAATACTGATCCCAACAGGTCTTTAAAATTAAAAATAATTTACAAATTTACAAATCAATTAAACTTTATTAGATTACTTAATCATAAAGATAGTAAGTTGTTAGATATTTTCTAAACGTGTGTTTAATGATATAATTTCGAGTATATGATATAATGGTTGCGAATCGGAAGAAATTATAAAACAGTATAATAAATGTTCCGTGTTTAAAAAGTTTATAGTTACATAAATCACGTTTTATTAACTTAAAGTGATAATATTTTTGGTTAGCAAAATCCATTTAAGAGAAATAAGATAATAAAGACGATAAACAATGAAATAAGACAAGCGATCACTTATCTAACTATTCAATGATGATTACAAATTGAATAACTTAAAAAACAACAACGTTAAACACAGTTATCTGTATTATGTGATTTGAAATTAATATTCGTATTATTTTTAAACTTAAAAATAATTAATGCTAAAGCGATTTATTTTGGTCGTTAATAATAAATCAAATATTCATAAATCGGTTGAATAAAACGTCATTACAGAATAGACTTTATTTTCATTTTGTATATAAAAAAATATCTTATATCGGTTTTGAATTATAATGTCAATATCTTTTGCTCATCAAACACATCAAAGAAATTTTTATATTATATATTACTTATCAAAGCGAATAAATTATTATTTGATTCTTTTGATTTTATTTATACACGCAAAAAATGTAATAATAAAGAACAATTATGTCCTATTCAATGTCATTATTTAATGTACCATCTTATTTATCTTATTCATTAAAAATTGAAAATTAATAATTTATAAATTGTTTTTAATTTATCCTATTCCCAAGGTTATTATATTAATATAATTAATATAACTTGTGTGCCTGGTTTTATATAAATTTGCATATTTTTATCAAATAGTTTAAAAACTAGCAAGGTATATTGTATGAATTCGATTTTGAGTCTATAGAATTGAATGTTCTAATTGTATTTTGAATATTTTAATATCTTTTTAATTATTATGCAAAGTTTATGATTTTTTAAAAAGTAATATTAAGTAGATACTAAAGATTTTGGTATATTTCAATGGCTTTTTTTTTATTTATTTTATATTAATAAATATTTATTGCCAATTTATTATGGATTTTAAATAGATTTAACTTTATAAACTCACTATAATAAGATAAAAGTTAATAATTTCATATTTTATTTAAATTTTCCAACACAATTTATTTCAACATTTTAAAATTTATTGTCCAATTTATTTATTAATTGTATTAATTAACATAAATACTGGCTTATTTTCATGCATATTTTGTACATTTATATACCATATAGGTAATTCTTGATCCTAATTATTAGTGAAAACTAATAGCTTAAATACAGTAAATTATAAAATAATTACAAAATATTGCATTATTATTATTATGAATTGTATTATTTTTCGTACGTTCATTTTTACATTCAGACAAGTAATTAAATTTAACAAAATAATATATTGTATAAGCGCATTATAAACGATCAAACTATAACAAAAATAACCCACTTTATACGTAACTATTTTCGTTCCTATTTACTAGAGTTAGTTCAATCAATAATATTATAATAACCTTTGTATTTTATATTTGAGATAATAATTTTAAAAATCTATAATATCATCTATTATAAACAATATAAAACAATTTATAAAATTATATAACTATCAATTTTGTTTGTTACATCATATTTTTGCTTACAAATAATTTCTTCAGTATTATATGTAGTACTGCTTATATGTATGTAATTTAATATTATAATAAATATGTAAAAAATATAACATATTTATAAAAGTGACTGCAATTATTTGGTACCAATGAACAAACGAGTATAGGTATAGAATATATTTTAGTATAAACTAACATTATATTATAAATAATATTAACTAAAAAAACAATTCAATATAATAATTTAAAAAATATTATCTATTTTTATATCATAACCAAATTATTTATTAACATTTCAAAATTATTTAATAATAACCAAAATACCTATCAAAAAATAATTAAATTTAGTATAAAAATTCCACAATAATGATTATTCAATTAATTCAATTTTTATAAAAAATGCATATAATATTATACAATTACTTTTAACGTAAGCGAAAATGCTTTAAAAAGTAATGTTTAAACTTATATATTATTACATTTAATAATATTATTACAAATATCAATAGCATGTTATACTGCTTATTAAGAAAGAGGAAGGAATTAACTTGAGTTGCCCTACGAATAATCTAAATACAAATTATAATATTCACATATTATATTATCTAATTTGTTTTTATTTATTAAGTGGTTTTAGATATTTACTGACAAATGCTATAAATTGTAACTAAACACAATTTTAAACTAAATTTTAGTAGTTGTATAAACTATAAAGTAGGTATACTTTTCAATTGTTGTAAGAGCCACAGTTGTACATGAAATCAAATGATGATTGATGAAAATCTTGAGGTACATTTTTCGGAAAATAATCGATCGACATCGTTTCAAAAATATCATCTTGGATCTTGATCAGCTCCAGACTGTTTGTAAAACAAATGTTGTCGGTTTCTGCACGAATCCTTTTCACTCCATGTGTCGACAGCGTCTCGACCGGTCCATAATAATTGTTTTCTTCGCATGACGAAGACTTTGAATGCCGTACGTGCCAGCTCGCTGTTTGGATATACCGATCGACATTTCCGGGACATTCCTGACGCGAAAATGCAACAACAATAGACTGCGATGCATACCTGCAATGCTATTCGTGCACTCTGGATGATCGAATAAATTTGCAATAACTTCTATCCGCAGATCTAGTCAACAGGTTGACTGACAAGAAAATTTACAGACGTGTGGTCTACAAAACGAGTAAACATATTTAGTTGCTCTAAATCGACGACAGTATTATTATTATAATCTTATCATCAGACGTATATACTGCTTGTACACAAAAAATCTAATCGCAACATGAATGTTTGATTTATAATATAATTTACAGTTGTCGTGCCAGTGTTGTAAAAATGAACATCGTTGTAAACATTAATTATCTAAGAAACCAGTATGTAAAATAATATAGTATACCTATTTTTCTCGTTATTTTCCATATTATGCACAACGTAAAAATATAATTTTTATTTTTCTTAGTTAATATTCCAATTAAGTTACTATGTCGCATAATATATTAAATAATAATAAATAGAGTTAGAAATTTAATAACCTAAATTTCCTTAAAAAAAAGGACCTTGAAAAAATAATTATGACATAAATTAATGAAAATATATTGAATTAAATATTTATGATTTAACATATAAATTATAAACTCTTCTAATATCACCCTGCATGATATGCAATAGAAAAAATACTATATAATTAAATTATTTGAATTTTATACTCGATTACCTTATATTATTATAACCTTTATTATATACCTTTAATATTACCTTTAAATTATTTACTGTTAAACACTGAACAATCAGTCGTAACAACTCTTTCAAGTTTACAAATTATTTTACAAATTATTGGTATTTTGAATTGTCGACTAACCAAAAATGTTTGATAGTATTATTTTCATGTAAATACATTTATTTATATTATATTTATATGATTGTACGATTTATGACTATTATTAAAAATAAATAAAAAAATAGTTTCCGAACAGAAATGAAAATATAAAACGAAATTTATCAGATTTAATAATAGTGTAAAAATTATTATAAACTTAAAAAATACTAAAAAAAATACTATGAACATTTAAAATGTAAAAAAAATGCAAAATAAAGATTATTTGGTTCAATTTTTGTGCTCGGTTAGCTATATTCTGGATATCATGAAAACAAATGCAAAATCCTATACTTTCTTACCTTTACTAATTAAGCATAGTTGATATCAAAACAGTTGCAAAAAAAATTACCTAATAAAAATATAATAACTGTGTTATAATATGTTTATTAAATGGGAAGAACTCTTATAAAGGTATACAATTATTAATATTTTCAATGCGTCTTTCAAAAATATTAAACATATTATATAAATTAAATTATAATAATTAATTTATATCAAAAGAGTACTTAAACTTATTATTGACTATTTATATAAGTAATACTTTTCGTTTAGCTATTTTAACACCCATACACCAATTTAATAATTTTTACGAATTTTTTAAATAATATTTCAGAACTGTAAATATTTTTTGATCAAATATATATTTTTAAAATAATTGTTGAAAATAATATAAATTGTAATTCTTAAATAACTATTTGTGTATATTATTGATTTTCTTTCAATATGAAGAATACTGAATTCATAAAACAGATAAGGTCGGTAATAAATAATTAAATTAACATAAATAGCACATATAAAGTTATTTATTTTTCTAATGAATTATATCATATTATTATTTACAAATTTATTAAGTTTATTAACTTTTATAATTTAATTTATATTATATTATCAATAATCATTGTTTAAGAATTTCATATAAATTGTTCTTACTCATTATAGCCGAGTTTTATATTTTTAAATTAAGCCTATTAAGGAAAGGTCCTCGATGGCAATTAGCAATTGATAGACTGAAGTACCTAAAGGTCAATTCGACCATGAACAAATGTACAATTTATATATTATAGATAATTAATCATTATACCAAAATACGGCAATGTAGCTATTATAGTATAAACCTAAAAAATTATAATATTTTATTATTGCTTTAACTAAAAATAAAAAAAGCATAAATTGTATGTATTAATCAATATTAGTATTATTCAACATTTTATATTAATAATATATTATTTTAATATTTTTACCAAATTTCGCTCATTATAATATTTGAATAAATAATACATTTTTATAACATAAATTATATGTAGGTTAATAAGTATAAGGTACCTTTATTATAACATTTATAACTATGCAACAGATTTCAATTTAATATAAAAAATTTTAATTTCATACATATAATGTATATATTCAACGAATATTATTCATTTATTATTTTTAATTTTAAAATATTTGAATATAAAATAATAATTTAAATATTTTAAATACAATTATAATAACTATTTATTTAAATTTAAACAAAACAACTATTTATACCACATCATTAATCTTCACACGGAAAATAATTAGAGACAACATATAATTTCAAATTTTCAAATATAAAGTGACTGCAAAACTCGTGAAAGTAATTTCCAAAGGATTTAATTTAAGTATTAAAATTGAATTAAATTTTAAAAAACTTAATATATTTAATTAATAAAAATATTAAATTACCTTTAAAATATTAATACACTCTTCTTCGTTCTACAGTATTAATAATAAAACGCTACCCTAACAAAATTACCAAACAATAGAATTGGTTTTACATAAAGCACTAGGCACGTTAAGTTTTTTTCCATTTACTTAAAGTCACAGTGCAAAATTAATAGCCTATTATTAAAAGTATTGTACATGTTACGTACAAAATTATCATCCACTTTTCAAATTTAAATATTACAAGTGACTCAAATATTTTTCATAAGCTATTACTACTTAACCAAGCTTAAAACTGGGTTTCAAAAAAATACGACCAAATCATTTATTGCCGTTCGAGCAGATTGGTCTTTGAATTATTATTTTAATTTGAATAGTTTTAATTTAACATCATAGTATCTTAAAAAAATTATAATACTTCTTAATATTAATCTATATTAAATTTAAATGCCAAAGAGGTACTCCATGTAATATCACAGATATACTTATAAGTATTAATTTAATTTAAATTTTTCGTACTTAAAATGTTCAATAAGAAATTTGTTAAATAAATAATGAAATATATTCGTTCTTGAACTTAATTATATGTACTAATTTATCATAAATTTAAGAAAGTAAATATATTCACAAATTTAAATTTTACTTTGGTTTTTATTATCGCAAATATTGAAAAATTTTAGACATTTTTGCATTATTTTTTATTTTAATTTAAATTGCATTCAAGGTTAAAAAAACATAATTATCCCGAAATTTAAAATTTTTTATAATTACCCTCAAGAACTTAAATAAAATTAAACCCTAATCCAAGAATTATTTTGATGGGATCTTATTATTTTCTTATAGTGTTTGAGTTTTATATAATATTGTTAATCAATTACTTATTCTATCCAAAATAATATAATTTCATTTTTCTTCATCCTAATCATATTTTAATTATTTTGCAAATGTTTAACGTTTTGGTTAATGTGTTTGTAAAAAAGAAAAATTAACAATGCATTATTATTTATTATAATAATAACAACAATATTTTACTTTATTCTTTATCCTATATTAAGTATGAATAACTAAAAATAATACAAAAAAACAATATTTTCCCTAAGAAAAAAATATGTTTTTTATCATTATAATTTAAAACCGTTGTTATTTATATAATGGGTTTAGTTTTAACCAAATTTTATCACTTTTTGGACAAGTTACCATAGTCATACAAGTAAATTTAATTGGAATTTCAGTTTTTTCACATGGTTCCACTTCAAACTCGGATAAAATATCTACTATAGCTAACTTCATCTCCATCTCGGCAAAACGTTTTCCTATAGAATATAAAATAATATCACATTTTTAAATTATTAGATACCCTTTTTACTTATCGATCTGAATTATTTTATACAATTTTATTTACCAATACATATTCGAAGTCCATCACCAAATGGAAGGTAAACACCATTAGGTATCTTTACTTTATTTTCCGGTGAAAATCTTTCTGGGTCAAAAAATTCAGGATCGACAAAATACCTCGGATCATAATGCAGTGAATTAATTGGAATTATTATTTTCTGGTCTTTTTCAATAACTAATGATTCGTTTGGTACATGATATGTTCGTGCTGCCTTTCTAAACAAGGCAAAAGTCACAGGATATTTACGAAGTGTTTCTGAAAATAAATGTTTTTAATTAAGTGACAGTAATAAATAATTTCAAAACATTTAAAGTAGTAAATTAGTATGTTGTTTTTTAGCATTTTTAAAATTAATTTTAATAATAATCCAAATAATATTTTATTACAAAAAGTTAGGTTAGATTATATGCTAAAAAAATTACTAATTTTATTTTTGAAAAATAAATTCGCAGATAATAAAAATTGTCATAATATTTAATGATTTGGTATTTATTTTATTTACGTAGAGAAATTGATGAACTACAAAATGTATTAACCATTGTTTATTATTATGATTATTCATTGTTTGTTTTTATTTGAATTTAAATTATAATTATCTGCAGATATTTTATTGTATTTAATTACCATTAAATTTAACTCGCTAACCTAATACGAATAAAATAATAATACATAAATTCTAAAATTTTGTTAATATCACCTGCTATAACCATATCTAAGTAATTTAGGCTCGACAAAAAATCGTTGTCAATAACTCCGTTGTTTACAGATTTTTTTAATTTAATTTCTTCGCGTACTTTATCCTGAATATGTTTTTTCAGTGCTAGCTCTTGAAGACAATATGAAACAGAAGTGGATATTGTCTCAAACCCAGCAGCAAACATTATAAAAGCATTCGCGACAATTTGCATATCCGTAAATTTATCTAAAACGATAAAATAATAATAAATTTATTATTCGCATTTTCCGGAACTTAATTACCATTTTCGGATAGATTATTATTCAGTACCAAATCCTTTCTTGCTTGAGTCAAACTATGAATAAAGTCGTTTCTGATGATATTGTTTTTCTCTCTATATTCGATTGTCTGGTGAAACATCGAACGGAAAAATTTGTTTGCTTTCTCCGGGAAATCCGTCAATCTTATCACGTTGGTAATGTTAGGCGAAATCATTATGCATATCTCCCTGAAGAGAAATCTCAGAGATGGTTTAAACAACGTTTTCGAATAGTTGCGAAGTTCGGAATTTTCCTCGGTTACCGTGTTCAATTTGAGCCCAAAAAAACATGTGCCAATCACGTCAGTCGAGTATTTTCCCAAAACTTCTCGTATGTCGATTTCGCTTGACTTGGATTTCTCCTTCTCTTTGTAGATGTTTTTCATCATTTCTCTGCCACACTCCTCGATCTGCAAGTACATCTGTTTGAGTTTTCCGGACGTGAACGCCGGGCTTAGTTTGCTTCTGATAGTTTTCCACTGTGGGGTCTCCATCCAAAACAAGTTATTGGACAGTGGATTCACCGAGAAGTTCGAGTACACGCCACGATTTGGGAAATACGAGAAATCTTTTACCAATATGGTGTTGATGATCTCGGGATCACGAATCATCAAGTATGGCGTGAGCATCTGGAACATGCCACCGTACTTGTGACCAGCCAGTTGATAGTAAACCGTTTTGTACATCTCTGCGAGATTTTCCGCGCCCATCGCCACGCGCAAATAGTTTCCAAAAAACGGGACAGGGCGGACGTAAGGTATTTTGAGTTTTTCCCATTTTCTGTAAATCCACGAGCAATAAAAATAAATAACGATCGTTAACGACACCGTACTGAACACAACGAGATTAATCCAACGACTGGTAAAATCGAATATCGAAAATACTACCGATACCATTTTCACAAAATTTCAGTACATCAAGTTTAACTAGGCGCTATACTTCTGATTGCGTGAAGTAATCGAATGTAATGACAAAAACGATTTCATAATAGTTTTATCAATATAACCAAGGTCATCCACATACTAAATTTCTACTTATAACAACGTTTTTAACCTCCACTCAGATTATATATTTTTAAATTTTCAATATTTATAATTTTAATAAACTTAATACGAGTAGTTATATTATAGTATTTTCCATTATATATTTCTTGATATTAAATATAATAAATATTTATTAATATATTTTTAAATATAAAATAGGTTTATATATATATAAGTAATCTTGTGTCTTTTACAATATTAATAATAATAATAAGGCTTTAAATTATTAAATTATTAACACGGTATAGTAAACCCATGGGGCCTCTGCATATTATTTTTATTATAATTAAATACCTATTTAGATTAAATTAAAGGTTAATTAAGTAAAAGGTATTAGATATAGATATATAAAAACCAAGTGGCAAACAGTAGATAAATTTACTCAGTAAATAAACTAAATAGATTTTAAGCAAATGGAATTTTTTTTTTTTTTTATGTATGAAAACACTTTTTTGGGTAGAAATAATGGTCCAATTACCACAAGTAGGGTATGCTTTCGGTAAAAAATCGTATTATCTTGTTACTTTATGAAGCTCATTTTTCGAATTTTTCAAACATTTTTCCTTGAGAGGAGAAAAACTACCAAAAAATTTCGGAAAATTGACAAAATTACGGTTTCTGTTATTTTAAATTTTTTAATTTCGTGATAACTAATTGAGTTTTGATCGTAGGGACTTGAAAATTTTTTTGGGTAATAACATAAGTAATATACAAGTGTGGTACAATTTAAGAATGTATTATTAATATATTATATTGTAATATATTTAGTTTCGCTCAGAAATTCCCATTTTTTTATTTTTTGTTTTAACCAAAATATAATTATGTATATTCATACGCGATATCTGTCGTAAGTCGTTTACGAATACAATTTCGGTCAACAATAACAACCATACTATTAATTAATTCTTTAATAGTTTTAGAAACGCTATATTAAAATTCTGAACACTAACCAAGGGCACGATTACCCAAAGTCAATGAAGTAGTCAATACAATATTTGGAGAGAGGGGGGTTTTAATTAAAAATATTTATTTTGAATTAAAACAATTTTAAAATATAAAAAGTAGACAGAAACTGTTTTCAATTTTCGTGGGGTTTGAACCCTAAACCTCCCCTTTGATAAGGTAATGCCCACAGTGACACAAACTGTTTGTGCGCAGAACAGACGGCGTGTAAGGCCGCCGCGATTGCCGCCGCTGCCGTGACGACTTTCCTTATCTGTTCCTCGTTACCGTCCAATTATTGCATACCTGAATGTTGTGTTGAATTATATTTATCATTATTGTTTTCCATTATTGTATATTTAATATTATCTGTTTTTCGTATTCGTGAATTATTTTTTTTTGTATTATTAACCTCTCTCGTCGTTTCGTCTGTCGTTCGTGTCGTTCTACCGGAACACCTGCGTTGTTCTTCATGTCTCGGTTATTTTTCGTTACGTCTGTCGTTGTGACAACGAAATCTTTATTTTAAATATATATAAAAAATAAACCCTATTTTCGCCATTTCGGCATTCATAGTTATTAATAATAAACAGCTTTTATCAAACAATAAACGTCTTGTGAGTTATTAATTTATTATTTGTGTAACCTACTTGTCCTGTGCAACTTTTTGTCCTCTACGAGACCCTTGGTCAAGGGTCACTAGTTTTTGTTGCCCTACGTAAGTCCGCCAACATCCGGTGTGAATTCAGTCAATCAGTTCCTTATCATTCTCCAACATCATCATTAATTATAAGTGTGTTTGATTGTTTAGATTTAAGGTATTTGTCCGATTTTTTGTATACTCTGTGGTCATTGCTCCAGACTGATCTGATCATAGAGATTCCCCCCTCCCCCCATTAACTAAATTGTACCATCCCGCTTCCCTTATATAAATTGTACCATACTTTTTTACCGTGTGTTTAGGTTTAGTCGTTTCCCGTCCTAGTCGTCACGCGGCCAAGAAAGTGTGGTTACCTATCCCGGGAATTACAATGCAATATTATATATACATTTTTATTTTGTTTTTATTGTTACTTGTTTTTTTTCGTTCTCGAAACAAACCGAGTGATCCTTCCCCGTTCACAAACAATAAGAACACTTGTTTGTGTTGGCGTTTTCTTTTAGATAAGCTTTCAATCTGCTATTTAATGAAAACGATTCAGATGTAATTAGAACGAAAAGACGAAAATACGTGGGGACTTAAACTTTCAGTATAAGCACATATCCGAATAATCTACCACTGACTTTTAGTCTAATTATATTTCAGGTCTCAACGATTTGTGCGTCTGCCTTAAACACTTTTGTATTTGAAACTATTTCCATTTATTAATGATAAATTTAATAATTTTACGTTACGTCAAATCACAAAGTGTATTCGTTTGATCAAATACCCATCAACATCGAAGAACAACCGAGAATCACGCAGTGAAACTGAGTTCATTAAAATTCACGTAGAATGTGGTTAACGTATAAGTTTACTAAAACGGGTAATGACAAGACTGTAGCCAGAAATTAAAATGAGGGGGAGGGATTTAAATAAAAATTATTTCGATTAATTTCACTAATTTATTTATTATTAATTATTTAATTACTTATTCAACTTTTAACATTTTATATATTTATATTATTAAGTAAAATTTAAATTATATTATTAAATGTTAATAATTTATTTATTCAAATTATGTACACATACAAAATTGTAATTATGATACGATTTCGGGAGGAATTCCTGACCCCATTGACGCCTCCCCCCCCCCCACCATGAATACGTCACTGGGTAACGATACTGAACTATATAAACCCTATATTAAAATAGGTAAGAATAATAACAGGTTCTTGTAATCAAATTATCATTGAACATAATATTAATATTTATTTTATTTATATTAAAATATTCATATAATTGATAGGTCGTTTTAAAAAATATGTACCTAATTCATAGACACGCACTGTCAAAAATAATCATATATATTCAAAAATGGCAAGGTTACTAAACATTAACTATCATACATAGCCAATTATTATTAATTTAATCATAATGCAAAAATTAAAGTTTTCGTATAATATACAATTAAAATTAACATTGACTAGAACCCATAGGTGAAAATTTGCAATAATTTTTAGAGGGCCTAAGATTATATATGCATTTAAATACTATATTTAATATATAAATATTATTTATATATTTATGAATTCTTTATATACTGCTTGTTTAGGTGTTAAATAAATAAAATTATGTAATATTATAATAGCTAATATATATTACCCATTTACCCCTACATTAATTAAAATATTATGCTCATCACTCATGAATCATAATTTATATGCTATCATATTTTTAATTACAAAATAATAACAAACAAAATATAATAAATATAAAAACTATTATTATATATAGGTATTTTATTTATTTTTCTAAGCATTTCTCAATAATTATTATTGAAAGATCATCAAATCAACTTTTACCTTTAAAATTCTTGGTGATATTTTAATCATGGAAATGCAGAAAAGCTACTTTTAATTGTTTCTTATGGGATAAAATATAACAATTTTTTTTTCAAACGATTCAAAAAAATAATGTAATAATTTTGCATATATATAATACGAAACATACATATATCTACTTTAGGGGAGCTATATTTCCAAAAATTAATTTTTGAAGTGACTAAGTACCCTTAACCCCTAATGCTCTCTCTCGATTTCTGCCTATGCTAGGACCTATCACGTTTTGGATACTAAATATCAATTATTATTAATATTGTATATACCAATTGTATAATTGTAACTACGTTCATTGTTTGTAATATAATCAATAATTTTACTTATATTGCGTGCCAACCCTGATCTACTTGATCCGTATTAGAATGAATAATTTTAACTCAACGATTTAAATAATATACTAATTTATTCAATTTTAATTAACTCGGAGAAACAAAGTTTATAATAAAGCACAAATATTTGACGTATTACGACTCGTTTCTTATGTAGTCATCTGTGGTGATGTTCAGTACGTCGCTTCCAATCGTCTGTTTTGTCCTGATTTCGTACTTGCTTATATATGACTTTGGGTTTCCTGTTGACCCCTTTTGGTTGTGCCTATTTATTGATTGTTATTATTTCTTCATCTTGTTATAATTATAAATCCAAACAAATATGATGTCATACATATTTGCAACTAAGTATTATATCTGTGTTAATAGTTCATTAAAGTTACAATAATAATTACAATTGCCTATTGTGATATTCTTATAGATATTTGATGTTTTTAAATAAACATCATATGATGGATGTTTCGTAAGAAAGTTAATAAATAATTTAGTATATACAATATAACGTAATATAATGTAAGTATGGTGGTTAGGTATAAGAACTGGGTCCGTAACACTTAATTACTTTATATTGAAAATTATACGTTTTATAAAAACATATTTATTAATTCCTACCTATACTTGTGCCCACTTTATTAGTTTTCATATGCCAATAGAATATAATCTTCTTCTATCCAAAAAACTGTTACTAAACAGAAAACAAACCTTATTGTGATTTTATCCCATTTTTCAATTCAAACGTTAAACAAAAGCCTTATAGACAAAGAGTTAATTTTATTATATTACATATGTATTGATTAGGATAGAGGACTTAAAGCTTTAAAAAACCACAAAATATGCAAGCATACAGTAACGGATCTAAGATTTTCTCATGGGGGGATATTAAATATGTGTGTACATTATGTATATGTATACGTATACTTTATTAATACAGACATAAAATAATACAATTATAGTACAAAAAAGCTTTATTTTACCTACCAGGGGGGGTATATGACCCCCATATCACCCCATAGATCCACTACTGCAAGTATATATGCACTTAAAATCCAAAAATATGCTCTTAAAATTAATATTTAAAAAAATATTCAGTAGGAACAAAAATCACATTTGATTCAGTATACCAGTTACCTACCTACCATTTCAATCGCAATAACAAAATTGTGTAATAAAATAATATCATATCATTTGAATAAAATATATTTCTCCTAAAATAATTTTCTATTTGAAATGATATAATAAAATAACCGAATAAAATATTCTTATGAAATTAATATGATGTACATTTTATTATTCAATATTTTTCATTTTATATATTACAGCATTGATTATAGAATAGACAAAATATAGTAGTTTTAAACTTTTATTTATCAAACTAACACATTATACAATATACCTTTATTAAAAGTAAAAAGTACAATATCATACTAATACAAGTAAAGACAATTTAATAGAAATTAAAACCTTTTGAAAATAAATGAAATGTGAATTTATAAATTTAAATAGTTCTTTTTGTAAATGATAACCAAATACCATGTGCTGGCATCATTATTATTGACTTTTTACTAAATTTTACTGGAAATTCGGTCTTTGAACAAGGTGCAACTTCAAATTTAGATAAAATTTCAACTAAAGCTAATTTCATTTCCATCTCAGCAAAACGTTTTCCTATAAATAACAAACAAATTAAAAAATGCATCTAAAATAAATTAAACAAATAATATACGGTATAAGACATTGTAACGTGGCCGTTTTGGCGTAAGCCGTTATGACGTGAATTTATTTTGGCGTAAAAATTATTTAATTATAAAAAATTGATTATATTAAATTAACAAAAATCATATAATTATATGATTTATTATATAAAATTTCAAAATCATACATATTACACACACATATGTATATCATTTAATATTATGAGCCGACTAATTTCTTATTTAAAAATCTAAATACTTCCTTATCAATATAATGCATCCGCATGACTCTGCTTATATAATATACATATCATTATATATCCAAATATTAGATTTAACTATATAATTATACAAGACAAATTATTAAGTAGTCTTAAAACCCATTGACAAAATAATAATTTTAAAAAAATTGCATTCAAAAAATTTAATGCCAAGATATTTTAATTATAAAATAGATCTAGAATACTCTAAAAATAAATAAACATTTACCAATGCATATTCGAGGACCATCGCCGAAAGGAAGATAAACACCACTAGGTATCTTACTCTTATTTTCAGGAGAAAATCTTTCCGGATCAAATACTTCAGGATCCGTAAAATACGTAGGATCACGATGTAGTGCATGTATTGGAATTATCAATTTTTGCCCTTTCTCAATAGTTAATGAATCGCCAGGAAATTTATATGAGTGTGAGGCTTTTCTGAATAAAGCAAAAACGGTAGGGTATAAACGAAGTGTTTCTAAAAATTAAAAATTACGCATAAAATTATTTTCAATAATCATCGAATGTTTCAGAGTTTTCTGAACTACAAAAGCCACAAAACATATAATAAACGAATAATCACTAAATATTATAAATTTCATTTATGGATACATTTTATTATTTATAAAAAAAAAAAAAAACAAATTTGAAAATACTAGTAAATAATAATTAATTTCAATGTATAAAAGAACAATTTAAGTAAAAACTCACAATCAAATTATATTCCATAATTATTTTTATTTAAATGTTTAATAGTTGGTTGCTTAATGAAAAAAAATATTTAACTTACCTGCTAAAACCATATCTAAATAGTTGAGTTCCATTAAAAATTCATTGTTAAACACTCCATTGTGTTTTAATATTTTCGATTTGATCTCTGCGTGTACTCTATCTTGTAAATGTTTTTTTAATGCTAACTCGTATAAACAAAAACTTAACGCTGTGGATACTGTTTCGAATCCAGCAGCAAACATAACAAACGCATTCGCAACAATTTGTGTTTCTGTTAATTTTTCTAAAAAAAAAAAAAAACAATTTAATTTATGTTATTATGTTTGTTATTATATTTAAATATAAAAATTACCATCTGCTGGTAAATTTGGATTTAATACCAATTCATTTCGGGCTTGCATTAAAATTTGTACAAAATCGTTTCTGACTATTTTGTTCTTTTCCCTGTACATTATCGTTTCGTGAAAAACAGAGTGGAAAAAATCCGTTGCTTCCGTCGGAAAATCCTTCAATTTTACAATTTTCAATAACGCAGGTGTGATCAACAAACTCAATTCTCTCAAAAGTACTCTTATTGATGGTACAAATATACTTTTCCCATACTTCCGGAAAGCAGAATTATCATCGCTTACTGCATTTAATTTGAGTCCAAAAGCGCATGTACCAATGATTTCCGTCGAGTATTTTCCCATAATATCTCGTATTTCTATTTCACAGTTTTTTTTCGTCATATTCCTTTGAATATCATTCATTAACTCATTGCTGCACTCCTTAATTTGACCGTACATCAATTTGAGTCGGCCAGATGTAAAAGCCGGGCTTAATTTACTTCTGATTACCTTCCACTGTGGATTTTCCATGAAAAATAAATTATTCGATAAGGGATTCACTGAGAAGTCCGAATAAATACCTCGATTTTCGAAACACGAGAAATCTTTTATCAGCACTCGAGTGATTAGTTCAGGATCGCGAATCATC
The DNA here is from genome assembly GCA_013282895.1 of Eriosoma lanigerum. Classification (NCBI taxonomy): domain Eukaryota; kingdom Metazoa; phylum Arthropoda; class Insecta; order Hemiptera; family Aphididae; genus Eriosoma; species Eriosoma lanigerum. The sequence goes on from CM023358.1 coordinate 46,385,038, forward strand.
AAGTACGGTGTTCTCATCTGAAATATACCTCCATATTTATGACCATCTAACTCCTTGTATACTTTTCTATAAAAGTCTACTGGATGTGTAATTCCACATGCTACTTTTAAAAAATTACCAAATAATGGTATGGGTTTTATATGAGGTACATTTAATTTGTCCCATTTATTCAAAGTCATAGTACAAAAGTAATATAAGATCGTCAAAAATATTATACATAATGTAATTACGTAGAACGTCCACGTATTTGTAAATGAAAACATGACAAGTATTTCGAAAATGAAGTCTTACACGGTAGGTATACAATAAACAAATCGGCACCTTAAGATAGTATTCCACATAGTTATAAAGAATTACTTTGCGGGTGTCCTTGAAGATTATTACAATTTTAATTTATATGTTTGGTGGGGTATTTTAAACGATTGTCTATGATTATATTACATTTTAATTGGAAGCTAATTTAATATTTACATAAACAATTATATTATTTAGCACTAAAAATATAATTTAAACTCGTATGCTTTATTTAATAATCACTTCAATCTATAAATTACATATTAAACAATTATTGATTAATTCAACTCATAGGCCAATACTTAATATTGCAGAAATAATAGATAGAATAATAGATAATTACATAAAACCACCTTATAATTCATTATCTAATAAAAAAAGCGCACCCGATAACATTGTTAGAACTGTATTCAACAATTTAGGAAATTATGTATAGAGTCTAATATTAAATGAATGTGAAATCCGATTAAAAATAACCAATGATACAATTATAATTAATAAAAATCATATAAAGCAAACTATTAGTAAAATAGTGAATGACCACACATTCTCACCAGTGTGTACAAACCGAATATTAAAAAGTTTTGAGGAATATTGATGTATTATAGGTAGATAAAATAATTTATTAGTTACTGTTTATTAAGAGAAGTATGATAAATTTATTCTAAATAATATAAGAAAAATTTTCTTTAATATTTTTCAATAGGAAAAAAATCAACTAATTACAATTTATTTATATACATAAGCACACTCAGTATACCAGATATATGCATAGCTCAGTTGGTATACAAATCAGCTCTATCATTAAAATCTAACCAAATTTATGTAATTATGTAATATGCAATAATGATATTGATTTATGCTAAAATAAACAAATAAATAAATTTAGCTGTAGATAATTATATTAAGATTATTAACTGTACCTAATTCAAATTGTATGTAGATACTTTAAAAGACTTTAAAATATAATTTTATTATCTTATTTTAATAAATTAATTATATATGGCCTGTAGTTTCACAGAATATTATACTAGATCAAATTTTCTACTAAAACTTAATATAATTTTATATCAAATTTAATTTAAAATTATATTTTTTTCTTAAATATAAAACAAAATTTACTATTAAATTGAACAAAATAGTATTTATTACACTTTGCATTATTGGTTTGATTAAATATTACTGTAATGCTATCAAAAATAATTAATTTACCAATGTAATTCAACAATGCATTATTTATATTGAAAAACAATCATTTCTGATCGGACTATTATAATACTTCCCTTATAATAGGATCAATAAAATATTGATCTTCTTCTCCAGAAATTTTAAATTTCCTATTTCAATAAATGTTAATGAATTGTTTTCTGATAAAATTTAATTTTTATTGACATGTTGGCTATTTTTATTAAAATATAAATATATATATAATATATTTGTTTAAGTCTCTCTATTATGACATTATTATTCATTATTATAAGCAACTCACTATTCAAACAAATTTCTTTGAGAATAAGTACAAATAAAAACCACCTAAATCCTACGAAAACCCGGCAAAATTTATTTGTTTATTATTTCCATGAAATGTGGATACAAAAAATATTTTAATTAAAGTTACAGAGGTCATCTTATTATGAAACTATAACTATTATACAAATTAAAACTGATTTAATACCTGTTATTATGTTTAAACATTTTAATTACATATTGGCTACCGTAAAATAGTATTTATCAAAGAATTGTAAACAAGTTTTCGTGACTCTAATTGCATAAATATGGGTTAGATGAATATAATATTTAATATACTCGAAGAACTTTTAATAATATCAAAGATAATATTTTTCTTAAATATTTTTGATTAACTAATTAGTTTTGTAACTTATTATTTTAAATGCTGGAACTAAATTAAAAATTGATATATCGTTTATTAAATAATTAATGCCTACTAAACATTATATGTGCACAAGATACCCAAATGAAATATATAAAATAAATTCGAATATTTACACAGAATATAAACTATCTTCCGGTTATAATTATAAAAAAATATATACATATTTTCTTCAATGCCACAGTAAATAATTTAATGTTAATCTTTACAATAAATATATTTAAATTCAAATTGATTTATTTATTCTTAAGATTTATGATAATTATTTATCAGTTTTATACACAAATGCATATAATTTCGGACATTTGAGGTAGAAGCTACGATTATAGTAATTTATTTTAAAAATTAAATAGACCTGTTTTTCTAAATTGATAAAATAATATAGTATCTTTCTAATACTCAACGCCTGGAAGTTTTAATTATATTTATAATATATATCAGTGATTTTCAAGTGTTCATATAAATATAACAAATACAATTATTTGCAAAAGTCACTGTTAAATTATAATAATTAAATACATTTGTATTATTAATTTAATACCTCTCATTCAATATATGCCACTCATTAATTACGAAATAATATATAGAAATAAGTTTTGGTTTTTATTCATACGATTTGTTTAAAATTCTTTAATTTTCTTCCTACATTTAAATACAAAATATAGTATTATATCACATATTTTTCATTATTTATAATATGGGAAACTCATAACGGGTTAAAGATATATAAAGCACAAAAATGTTTAAGCAATTCCGCCTCGTAAGTTATGCCTTATAGGTACATGATAAATTTAATTGAATTCACTTAAATATTATTTTACCACGATCAGTGTTACTATTGAATGTAATTCTATGTAAGTAATTAAATAATATTAAATTAATTTAATTATTCAAATAGGTACAAGGTATTCTGATATATCTGATAAATAACTATTCAAAATACGGATAGTAATATTTTAATAAAATCCTTTACCCATATGATTTATCAGCAAATTTATTAAGTAAACACTTATAAATTAACGATAATTAATAAGTCATAAAGTAGTGTAAACTATCATCTCAGGAGATAACAATTAAAAGACGATTCGTTACAATAAGGAATATAAATTTATTATATAAAATACCTTATAATAATAATAATAATTATATGTTTAATCCAAATAACCAATATCTAACATAAAATTACAATATTTAATATTTACCAAACAGTAATATATATATACCATATATTATATAGGAATCTCATATCGGGCATAAGATATTTGAAACACGAAAATGGTCAAACAAATCTTCCTCGAAACTTATACCTTATACATAATATATTTAATCGTATAAGCTTAAATATAATTTTATCATGTTTAATATTGCCATTAAATTTAATTCTATATAAATAATTAAATAATATATAATTAATAAAATACTCATATAAATATTACTAATAAAAATACAGAAAATTTCCCTCGCATTCCTTGTGGCACGCTAAAAAAAATCGTTTGCCACGTGATGCATCAGCTAAATAATTAAATAAATACTTATTTACGATAATTTATAAATATTAAAGTGATAAGTGGTATAAACCATTATCTCAGAAGATAATAATTGAAATAACAAATCAGGTTAGGCTATCATAATATATAATTAAAAGGATTTTCAGAAAAGTATTGCAATAAATATTTTAAAATAAAAAAAACAATAATTATAATTCATATCGGGATAGGAATAAAATATGTGGTGACCATATGGCACAAAATTTGTGAGACCCAAAGCAGTTTTTTGTAAATACATTATTGTTAATTAGATAAATATACAAATCATATTATGATTAATATTATACAGGTGTCCCAGATCTATTTATATTTTATTAATTTCAATAACATCGCGAAATTAAAATTCTTAAATGCAGTTTTTTTTAATTATTAATTTAAGAACAGTCTGTAATATTACCTTTTTAAGAAAAATAATCACATAAAATAATTTTTAAAAAATTTAAAATTAATATTTATAAAGGTATGTGAAATTTTAACATAAATTTTTAAGAGTATATTAATATATAATATACTCTATATTATCTACTATGATAATTTTGATGCATTGACGTGCAAATTTAATCAAGATGTCAATTTAAAGAAATTTGTTTTATCTTTGTAAATATTATATTTCTGATATCATTATTAATTTGTAATAATTTAAAACTTTAATGTCAAATTATACCTACACCAGCGTTTCACAACTAAGGGGTGCCGTCACGTTGACGAGAGGTCGCATAGGTCAAAAATAATAAAACTCTGATTTATAAAATGTACTTTTTTATTTAAAACTTTTTATTGAACAAAAAAAAATAAAATAATAATAAAATTAGCCCAATAAGGATATACATAAAAAAATGAATAAACACTATAAAATAAATAATAAGTGTGATCGTTGAATTTGTTTTCCACTTTAAAAAACGATCATTTATAAAACGAGCACTCCACTGCTAATGCAAATTCCCAACGATCCGAGACATTTCAAATTTGACAATTTTAAATTACTAGACATGATATTTATAAATTGATATTTAAAATATTATATTTCGTTTGGATAATAATAGTATATTTTTATTGTTCAAATTTGTACCTAATATAAATTGCGGGAAGGAGGGTCGCGAAGTGATTGACCATATTTTATACCTATTTTGGATATAAATAATTAAACCCGATGTACACAATTTATTATTCATCATTCACTTATCATAATATTGAATATTTGAGTATTGATAATACGAATTTTACATTCTACGATAAAATAAATTAAACAATTACAAAATATTACGTACTTAAATTTTTCGATTAAATAAAGAAATTGATCCTTCAAAGTTTGTATAAAAAATTAATCTTTAAACAGGTTATCTTAAAATTTCACATAACCTTAAAAATTAAAAGTTATGTTTTGATTTTTTTACTAGACACTTAAAACTCAAAAAAATAAATAAATAAAATAGAGATAATATTGTAGCCCATTGTCTAAGTAATAATTTTAAAATAAACTGCATTTAAAAATCTTCATTTTTCACAGAGATTATTATAACTAGTTAATAGATGTGGAACGCACTATTTATTATAGTTAACATTTTATAGCTTGAAAAATATATTTAATAATATTAAAAAATACAACTATTAAATATTATAACATAATAAGAATAAAAATATATTTTGATTTTTTCTTTTTTGTAATTGTACATACAGTTTTTTAATAACATTTTAACTAGTTAAATTATGTATTATAAAAAAAAATTGTATTTTTAACTAGAAAAATATAACTATATATTATTGTAATTCTTTTTTTTTTATTTCCATAAAATAATTATTATAAAACTATGAGGGTATTATGAAAATATGTATATGATTGCTTTATATTTTAAATAATTTTGCGTCACCCTGGTTGGGAACCTATGATCCCGGTAATAATTATAATTTATGAATTATTATTCTTTTTTTACTAGTTATTAGATAATTTTTGTCTAAATACATTTTTGCTAATTTTTAAAAACATGACGTATAGTATTTATTGTATATTATAGAACAGCAATTCTCAACCTTTGTATATATGGTACCCAATATATTTACCTGATTTTTCGTGCGACCTTATTAAAAAGAAATTCCCCTCTCCCTTTTTTTCAATTACCATAACTATTAGTATATTTTAATGTAATATATTCGTATATAATCTCTAGAAAGAACATTTCAAATTACTTAGGTACTTTTTATTTTAAACATTATGAAATATATAAATATCACATAAAATTATTTAGCTACTTTTTTTTCAATTAATTTAAATATTATAATTTAATGACTTCTTTTGTCTTGAAATTATTTTACCAATTAATCAATTCGTGTTTCTATAAATTTTATATTAGTGAAACACGCATGGTTGGTTCGATATCAAGTTTATTCCTCAATTTAGTTTTAATGGTAGTTAATGTCGAAAATCCGGATTCACATAAATAAGTTGTTGAAAAATGAATTAATTTTTTTATTGCCTCTTCGAATAGACCTGGATATTCATTATCAAGTATAAATATCCAAAATTGTGTCAAATTTTTATTTTTGAATGATTGTTCCAACAATTTATCTGATGATAATTCTATAAATTGAATCTCGTTCAATTTATTTGAAATTAAAATAATTAAGTAAATTGTTATTTTTCGGCCCCGCCCAACGTAACGTTTAGGTCTATATAGACCTATTTAAACCAAAAACGATAATAAAGAAAAATTTTATAAAGATAACCCTTTTAGTTTTTTATATTTATCTTATATAACAATAAATTGATTCTAAACCTAAGAGACATTAATAAAATTATTATATAGATAATTCAATGGTAAGAATAGAACTAGAAAGATAAACGCGTGCCATCACGAGATTACACAACGCGGCGGTAGCCTTTGCATTTATACAGGAATCGCAGACGCAGTCAAAGTTTATTTATATTTTAATCTACTACAAATGTAGACATAAAACCACATAGGCACTTTGATTTAAAATTTTAATAATTATTCGTATTGTTATTTTTTGTCCCTGTCTAGTGATGAGCAAACCAAGACCAAGACCAAGAATAGATTATAGTCTATTCTATAATCAATGGTAAAAAATAACTTGTTACAATTTTAATCCTAACTTTTTATAAAAGTTACAATTACCTATCTTATGTTATATTTAAATTAATACTTTATATTATCTATTAAAAATATAGATAATATTATTATGAAAACTAATGAAGCTGTTTCAAAATAGCTTATGATGTATTTATTATTTATATATTGTGAGAATTTAATTATAATAATTTATATGTTTATTTTTGTATTTCTATATTAATTATGTTATTATATAATATGACATGTAGTAATCATTTATTATCTTTTCTGTAATGAATACTTCATTGTAGGTAATTAAAAAGTACATATTGAATCATGATATTGGGTCACTTTACATAATAATAATAATAATAATTGTATTGTATTTTTCAATATTAAACTTAAAATATTTGTGTAAAATTATGTTCAGGTGAAAAAAACTTAATTTTTTAGTATAATATGGAATTAAATAAGATTTTTTAAATATTAATTTTTATTTTTTATTTATTCCCTTGGTAACGATAATAAAGAAAAATGCAATAACACAACCCGTTTAGTTTTTTATATTTATCTCATATAACAATAAATAGATTCTAAACCAATAGGTATTAATAATATTATTATATATATAGATAGTTCTATAATAGTTACATCTTACATTAATTGTTCATACTATTTAATTAATATACCTACATACTAATATACAATTATTTTAAACATTTCATTCTAATATAATCAATAATCGTCATAATTATTTCTAATAATTTTCTTTTATTCCAAATGGTAAACGATTAAATTAAAAATGGTCAGTACCTGAGCTAGATGCAGTTTTTGGAGCATCTTCGAGATCAAGTCTAATTTGATGAAATGAAGATGCTTAATCTAATGTACTAAATAATTTAGCATTACCTAATTGATCTGATATATCGTTTATTTAGTATATTTGGTAATGGAAATGAATTGCCTATAGACAGTTCATTAAGTTTCCTAAAATCAATAACGATACGCCATTTCTTTTTACTTGTGGCATCAATTTTTTTTTTGGTACTACCCATGATGGAGAATTTCAAGGGCTTTTTGATTTTTCTATAATACCTTAATTTCCAAAGTCTTTTTATTGTTTTTCAATTTCTTCTTTATGACAAAATGGATATCTATACTGTTTTACATTAATTGGTTATGAGTCTTTTATTATAATTTTATACATTAATTGATTAGTATATGTTAGTTTGTTTCTTGGAAGGAAAAATATGTCATTAAATTGTTTACAAAGTTGTTTTATAGTAATTTCCTCTTTGTTCAAATGATTTAACCGTAAATTTTTTTCTAATAAATATAATCTATTTTGTTTATTATTACTTTCATTATAAATTTTAAAAGAAATAATCATCGTCGAGTATTTTATTTTATTCGATTGCATTTATAAAAATATCTGTATTTTTTCCCGATGTATTTAAAAGTGGTACGAAAAATTGATTATTATTAATTTGCGTCATGCATGCTCCTATAAATATATTGTCATTTAATTTAATAGGTTCGTAAATTATACCAGTTTTTCTTGTGTATTAATTATATTAATTTTTACGATTCTTTCCGAAAAAGATTTAATTTTATATGTTTCTATTTTATTCGGTTTATAATGATCATTTATTTTAAGAATATATTTATTATAAAATTTTAATTGATTTTTTTTTATATTAATAATTTTTATATGATCGTTTATAAAATCTATCCCTATAATTCCTTTGAATTGGATCGAAAAGTTATTATTTACTATATGAAATTTATGTGAAATAATTTTAGATCCAGTTTTTAAGTGTAATAAGGTATAACCTAAGCTTTTTAAATTTCCTGATATGCCTTCTAAATTAACTATTGAATTGTCCCAATAATAATGACCTTTAGGTAATTCACCGATTTTAATAAGACTAGTCTGAGCTCCGGTATCAATCATAAAAGTAATTTTTATTTTAACATCTGTAGAAAATAGATCACAAAATAAATTATCTTTTCGTGTTATATTAATTTTTGAAATTTGTTTTGAATTTTTATAATTTGATTGTTTACTTGTATTGAGTGTATTATAATAGTCTTTTTGTTTTTTTTATTTTTTAAAGTATAACATCCGTCTTTTGTATAGGAATTTTTTTTTATAATACGTGCAAAGTTTTTCATATTGTTTTTTTTTTTAAATTGAGGTTATTTGAGTTATTATTCAAAGTATTATTATTCTTTTTGAAGTAACAGTCATTATAGATTTATGGTTATTTTTTTTACAGATTTCGCAAGAATATTCAAATTTTTGATAATTATTTTTGGGATTGTTAAATTTTGAAACATTAATGTCAGTGTTAGTTCTAACTTCTTCTTGTTTTGCGATATTAATTGCGTCATTTAAATTTTTTGGTTGAGTGGCTAAAACGATAGTTTTTATTTGGGAGAAGTAAAGACTTCTTTTAAAATCACCTGATGCTTGATCTTCACATATGTTTCGAATAGCAATTTTTTCTATTTTGCAAGATAATTTCTTAGTGTAAGATTGATAAAGTTTTACTTCGAGATTTTCAACTCTATCTCCAAAAGTGTTAATATTTTCGAATTTATTTTGTTTTATAGTCTGGAGCTCTATAGATATTTGGTCAGAAGGGATATTTTCACCATGAAAATCTATAAGACATTCTTTTAATTCAACCCAATCTTTAATATCTAGTATATTAATCGTATCTCTAGCTTTCCTATGATACAGCTAAGAATATTTTTTTCTCGTGTTGTTTTGTGGTCATAAGAAATACATCGTTTACATCCATAATAAAAATATTTAGTTTTTCTCTTTTTCCATCAAAAGGTTCTCCTATTAATTGTACCAGTTTATAAATACTAAACATTTCGATTCTAGTAGAGGTAACATAATAATCAAAATTCTTAATTTATCACGTTTTTACGAAAAAAAGAGAGAAAAAAAGTTTGAAAAATTGTAATTAATTTTGTTTAAAAATTTATGATTAAAATTAGAAAAATTAATTATAATTTTTACCAGATATGATGAAAGTCATGATGATCATTTTGATGCTGTTTGAGATATTGATTGAATGTAAACAGTTAGCTTGGTTCTACGAAGTTGAACTGTTGTTTTGAAGTGTTCCAATCGGCTCCGCGATGTTATGGATTACTTCTGTTGTCTATCCGTAAGGTTTTTTCACATGTATCAGTATTCCGATGTTATTGAAAAGTTCCGCCAGAAATCAGGAACGCAAAAATAATTTTATGAATCTGGTTTTATAAGTCCGATTATAATATTTATTTGTGTTGAATTGAGTTACAAAAACGATTAAAGAATAAATATAATATTGTATATTTTATTTATAACAATGTCATAAATGTTTGTACAAAATGGGCAGAGTAGTAACATCTAGCACCAAATCTCAATTGATTGTTTAGTGATATAAATTACTCTTAAATAGTAAAATAATATAATTATCTTAAAATACTAAATATAATGAATGTAATAATTAAGATTATAATTGTAATTATTGTTATACAAATAAATGATTCTATTAAGTATAACATTTAGCATTGTTTATGAATTTGGTATTATTGAATTATTGATATTATTAAAGGTTACTATATCTTAAATAACAAATATAATCATATTGTACCTACCATAAAAAGTTTTAAATATAAAAAAATGAAACATGCACTTAATTAAATTAATACTATACCCTAACACATAATGTTTCAAATAATTTATATAGTAATTTTATTAAACGATAACCAAATACCATTTTTTGGAGAAATTGTAATTGTTTGTTTACTAAATTGTATTGGAATTTCGGTCTTCGCACAAGGTTCCACTTCAAATTTAGACAAAATTTCAACCAAAGCCAATTTCATTTCAACTTCAGCAAAACGTTTTCCTATATAAAAAATTAAAACGAAAAATATTATATTGCAATCAATTTTATAATAAATATAATAGAACGTAATACTTAATTATAATAATGATAATAATAATAATAATAATGTATGATAAAACGTTACCTATACAAACACGAGGCCCATCGCCAAATGGAAGATAGATACCATTTAATTGTTTTGCTTTTTTATCCTGAGAAAATCGTTCCGGGTCGAATATTTCCGGATCCACGAAATACTTAGGGTCGCGATGTAACGAATGAATGGGAATAATTATTTTTTGGCCCTTTTCAATAGTTAAGGAAGAATTAGGCATAGTATATGTCCGTACAGCTTTTCTGAACAATGCGAAAAGTGGAGGATATTTTCTGAGTGTTTCTAAATATCATAAATTATGTATAAAAATCATTTGGATTATTTAGTGAATAAAAAAAAAATGTATGGTATTTATACAATTTTTAAAAAATTTTCGCATAAAATAACAATATTTTTTTTTAATTAAAAATGTTATTAAAAGAAATAGCAATATAATAAAATATTATTATTTATTTTACAATGAGGAAAAACAAAATTAAGATAATATTACCTGCTAAAACCATTTCTAAATAGTTGAGTTCCATTAAAAAATCATTATTAACCACTCCATTATATTTTAATATGTTCGATTTGATCTCTTCGCGTACTCTATTTTGTATATGTTTCTTTAATGCTAGCTCGTATAAACAAAAACTTAACGCTGTGGATACTGTTTCGAATCCTGCAGCAAACATAACAAACGCATTCGCAACAATTTGTGTTTCTGTAAATTTTTCTAAAAAAAAAAAAAAAACAATTTAATTTATGTTATTATGTTTGTTATTATATTTAAATATAAAAATTACCATCTGCTGGTAAATTTGGATTTAATACCAAATCATTTCGGGCTTGCATTAAAATTTGTACAAAATCGTTTCTGACTATTTTGTTCTTTTCCCTGTACATTATAGTTTCGAGAAAAACAGAGTGAAAAAAATCCGTTGCTTCCGTCGGAAAATCCTTCAATTTTACAATTTTCAATAACACAGGTGTGATCAACAAACTCAATTCTCTCAAAAGTACTCTTATTGATGGTAAAAATATACTTTTCCCATACTTCCGGAATGCAGAATTATTATCGGTTACTGCATTAAATTTGAGACCGAAAATGCACGTACCAATTACCTCGGTTGAATATTTTCCCATAATGTCTCGTATTTCTATTCCGTCGGTGGATTTCTTTATGTTCTTACGAAGGTCGTTCATTAATTCATCACCGCACTCTTTGATTTGTTCGTACATTACCTTAAGTCGGCCAGATGTAAAAGCCGGGCTTAATTTGCTTCTGATTATCTTCCACTGTGGATTTCCCATGAAAAACAAATTGTTCGATAAAGGATTTACTGAGAAATCTGAGTAAATACCACGATCGGTAAAATACGAAAAGTCTTTTATCAACACTCGAGTGATTAGTTCAGGATCGCGAATCATCAGGTATGGTGTCCTCATCTGAAACAGTCCTCCATATTCGTGACCAGCCAGCTCGTTGTATATTTTTCTGTAAAATTCTATCGGATGATCGATTCCCAATGATACCTTAAAAAAGTTACCGAACAACGGAATTGGTTTTACATAAGGCACGTTTAGTTTTTCCCACGTATTAAATGTCATTGTGCAAAAATAATATCCGATAGATAGTATTATTAAACACACTAAAAGTATATAATACGAGTACATCCACCACATATTTGCAAAATAAAAAATCATAATGTGTGTGAAAATAAGATGACTACTTGCTCGTAACGCACAAGAAAAATAAATACAATATAAATTATATTTTAAAATTAGTATGGGCGCCCGAAATCGGTGTCCTTGATATTCAGTGTATGCAAAATGTATTGTAACAAAATATGCGTAATATCGGTATGTACTTTTATAAAACAGAATTGATTAAATATACTAGTATATATATAAATGATAAACATGTTTGTGTCTATTATGTTTTCAATAGAATATAGATATATCATTACTATTTCTGAGTTAAGGAATATTATTAGATTTACTATACCTATAATAAAAGATAATTTCTCAAATCATAATTGTTTTGAATAATATCTACTGTTATGATTAATTATTAATAAACATTTATATATTATTTATACGTTTTTAATACACAGTTTTGAGACCAGATAAGTATATTTCTATCTAAATAAAGATAAACATAATCATTTTACTATCTAGTTAAAAATACAGATAATTTTTTGTTTCTTTTATAAATACAAAATATAGATAAGCGTAAACAATTTTTTAAATATTTACTAAAATCAATAGTTTTAAAGAGCATACATAAACATATATTATGTTCACATGCTTGATATTTCAAACAAATAAAATAATTCCCAAAGTTATTATAATATTATCATGTTGACTGTTGAATGGTGTATACAATATACTTATATAATACGTCCTATAGAATAGTTTATAAGATTGGTATTATTATTAATATTATAATATATTATAACTATTAGCCTGTATTTGTTGTAATATAATAATAATTGTTATTAAATTAACTTGACTTCATGTAATTTATGTTATTACTATTAGTTTCTTCTTTTTTTTTTCTACACGTTTACCCATTAAATTTTGTTCTTGTTTAGTTAAATCGACTACACGAAAAGAATTTACATTCCATTTCTTAATTTTTTCCCTTAGTTCTAAATATTACAATATTGTTAAGTATATATACAATATTGTAAATAAGCATTTCGTAGGAAAACTAATTTAATTAAAATTTCTAGGAAATTAAAAGTGTATTAATAGTTTCAAAACGTGCCATTGTTTTTTTTTTTATCTAGATTTATTAAATTAGATAAATAAAAATGTTATCTATTATGACATTTCAGATGAATGTAAATTTATTTATCTAGAAAAGATAAAATATTAAAGATAAACATATTTTCATCTAAATAGGTCTTAACACTGAAAACAATACATTAGGAAATAAGTATTCGTTATTAAATTAAAAGTAAGATATTACGATACTATATCATAATAAATTATAATAAGTAGTACAGTTCCGAATCTGCAAATAAGCATTTTTATATATGAGGGTTTGTACTCATTAGACTAAGTTATAAATATGATTGTGATTAAAAATGCGAGAGTAGAGACAATGCTGTGGCTGTAAATGTTCAAATAATAAAAAATAAACGGATAACTGTTAGAACTTACGTTTATAACAATATTTATTAAATGTTACAAAATATTATTACTTGTAACAAAACAAATGATTTTATGTGAAAATATGGATTAATTTAAAAATTATAGACATGTGTGATTATGTTAATTTGTTAACTACTTCTGACTTAATGGTTTTTGTATGTCTACCTACATATTCTGTTATTATTTTATTATTTCGAAATAAACTCATTTAATCATTTAATCAGATAAATGCTATAATTAGTTATTTTTAATGTGAACTTTAATTTAACTTTGAAATTTAAATAAATATAAACGTATTAAAAATATAATTGTGATTTTACCTTGAAAACAAAATTACGAAATGCTTACTTTAAAATATATTATAAATTTTATCAATTTTTATAAAGTGTTTGTTTAATAAAGACCTTTAATACCTAGTTATTTTTGAAACCTATTAACCTATACCACTTCTTCACTGCAGTTTGATACGTATAAAAACTGTAAAGTAAAACTAATTTCAATTATTTAACTGAACTATAAACTGCATAAGTAAGAAAATCTAAGAAAATCAAAAAGAATTAAATTATTAATTTTAAATTAATTATTATTTTTAAAAAATCTATTTACCTTAAAAAAATATTTTTTTAGGGAAATTTAAGTAAGACCTTTATTTATAAACTAAATTATAATTATATGATTGACAGTAAATACTAAATTATAGTAATATTAAACAAACGTAACAATATAATATTTTCGATAGAATATTGTAAACAAGGATTGCGTGACTAATATTGCACATATTATACAATTATTAATTTATTAGTCATTAAATCAATCATTCCGTGTAATTCTACATTATGTAAATAACTAATATAAGTAAATCCATTAGAAAATATAATATTTTGTTTTTCTTTCAATATTATGGATTTGTTATCGATTATGATCATCATTCATTCGTTGAATGAATCTTTGTATCACTCAAGTCGAGGTAAAAATTGTCATATTGATACTGACTTTTATCATAAAAATAAAAAAAATGGGAATGTCGATTGTAGACGTTCCACCTTCGTCCTTTCGGTCCTCAGAGAAATTAGTGATTTATTATACTTAAGATTTAAATGCAATAATATTGCATTAGAAATACGATTCTGAGCGAAACTCAATATATTATAATATACTATACTAATAATTCATTCTAAAATTTTACCTCACTTGTATACTATCTATGTTAATACTCAAAAAATGTTTGCTTATTTTCTGCCATTTTTTGGTAGTTTTTCTCCTCCCAAGAAAAACTTTTGAGAAATTCAAAAATTGAGTCAAATAAAGTACCAACAAGATGCGATTTTCTATCGAAAGCATACCATACTTGTATAAATTGGACCATTATTTCTACCCGATGCATCAAAAAAAAGAAAAAAACATCTTTGTAAAACCAATACATTATTCGCTTCACTCAGAATCTAAGATATCTAAATAATACAAAATTGTAGTTAATTTATTCATGAGAGGCGCAATTTTTATTTTTTATTTTTAAGGTGGCGAGAACCAAAAAAGTTTAGAAATCACTTCTATAGTATATATGCAGAGTGGTCATAATTTCATATAACAAAAATTAATTTTTTTTTAACCTGAACATAATTTTACACAAATATTTTAAGTTTAATATTGAAAAATACAATACAATTATTATTATTATGTAAAGTGAACTAATATCATGATTCAATATGTACTTTTAAATTACCTACAATAAAGTATTCATTACAGAAAAGATAATATATGATTACTATATAGCATATTATACAATAACATAATTAATATAGAAATAAAATAATAAACACATAAATTATTATAATTAAATTCTCACCATCTATAAATAATAAATACCTCATAAGCTATTTTGAAACAGCTCCATTAGTTTTCATAATATTATCTATATTTTGAACAGATAATATAAAGTATTAATTTAAATATAACATAAGATAGGTAGTTGCATGGCTAAATATATAAGTATGTCGGCAATTTTGTGACACGCAGGTGTCATGGCGGCAACTGGCAGACGAGAGCTTCGCAGCAGCATGATTTTTAGCATCCAGAACCACGACAACAGCGCTACCCACATGTCAATGACTATAGAAACATGATTTTTGGTATCTAGGACCACAATAGCAACGCCGCCTGTATGCCAATGACAACGTTAGTATTTTACTGATAATGATTTTTATCGTTTTAGTTCATAAACAACAGTTAAATAATTAAAAGTAAAAGGATTTTAAATTATATACCTATAATTGATTGTGTTATTAAATGTACATTCTGCGATAAAACATTTTCTCAAAGAAAGAGCCTTTATGTTCATTGTAGAAAATTCCATGACACTTAAAGAATTTGAATGTGAACTTTTCAGTGTCAAATTTTCAAGTATTACAAAACAAACAAGGATAATATGCCCTTATGGAACTTGTCATGAGGGAATATTATCATTGTTTGTTTTGTAATATTTTGATCAATGTTTAAATGAACATTTTTAATACAAACATTTAAAAAAAAGTTTTTGAAAATTGATACACATCCAATTTATATTGATTTAAGATCATCAAGCCATGAATATATATATTATTTAAAGCAATTAGTTAATCATTTATAAATATCAGAATGCATCAATTTTAAAAATAATTTAATATGCGTGAGATACTTATACATAAATCATCTTTGACAACAAAATTAACAAAATTGATTTCATTTATAAATTATTACCTTTAATTTTATTTAATTATTATTTATTAACAATTAAATATTTTAAATGATTTATTTGCCATATTGCGATATATGCGATGTATTATTTATGTTTTAATTTTTCTATTGACTATTTGACATATTACATTTTAATATTAATAACTATTATATTTATATATATTTATTTTTATGCTATAAATGTACGCATTAAATTTTAATTTTTAATATTTTACTATTTATTATTATATTATATTGTTGTTAAATGTGTTTATTTTCATTAAATAATGGAAATTGAAATGCAATATTGGTACCTAATATGACATTATAGGACCATTTATCCTCGAAATACTTGTTAATATGTTAAAAATTTTAAATGCGTAACTTTTTTGCTAAAGATATCTTTTGCAATGACCTATGAAAACTCAATAAAATACTTGCATAGTCATTGACATCCAGGCGGCGCTGCGGTAGTGGTTCTGGATGCCAAAAACCATGCTGCTGCGAAGCTCTCGTACTGGCAGTGAATTCATTATCAATTATTATCATTAACAAATAATTGATAATTGGTCACACGTGAATATTGAGTGAGATATTTCACATAAGATAAGCAGGTAATAATAATCTACTCTATGGATCACTGCCAGCTGAGATTTTCTTTCATGAAATATCATACAATAATAATAATACATGCGCAAACTATAACAACATTTTACGAAGTTGCTAACATACCTATATAATTAGCCATGGGTAGTTGTATCTTTTATAAAAAGTTAAGATTAAATTTGTAACAAGTTATTTTTTACCTTTGATTATAGAATAGACTTATATCTATTCTATAATCAATGTTTTTACTTAAAAATTATGTAATTCATTAATTGTTTCAAGTTGTAACTGTAACTCGCTTATATAACTTTTATAAATGTAACTGATTACTTCCCAACCTTGTTTATATAAAAAACTAAACGAGATGTGTTTTTATAATTATTCCTTATTGTCGTTTTTGGTTTAAATAGGTCTGCATAGACCTAAATTAATGTTAACGTCGGGGATAATGATGAGCAAAATTGTCTTGGTCTTGGTCTTGCTGCAAAACCAAGACCAAGATTGGTTTATTAATTGGCGCTTACAAACGCTTTTTCTATCGAGGTAGTGCATTGTGAGCGTTGTGTTCGATTTTAGATTCTAACATGTTTCCGGCAATGCTGTCATACACATACTAATTCATAGCAAACAATTATAAGAAAAATGATACGATTTCATTTATACTGTTAGTATTCGTAGATAAGTGTTTCATAATGATATTTTAATAATCGATATGTAGATAACAATAATAGTTTAGGTTTCATTAGGAAAGTCTCATTATTTTTGTGTCACACCTCGTATATATTCATACGACACCGATTTTCTCGTTTAAATACGTAAAATAGACGTGTAAATTAAAATGTAATTTAAAAAAAAAAAAGGGAAACGACAATTTAGGATGTTCCTTCGATCCTCCGATAAATTAGTGGTTTATTATAATTATTAAGATTTGAATGCAATTGTATTGCATTAGAAAATACGATTCTAAGCGAATATCAATATATTATACTGATAATCCATTCCAAAATTTTACCACGAGTGTAAATCACACATGTAACTGTGCAAAATAAATTTCAAATTCCTATGATCAATATTCAAGGAATTATTATTTTATTATAAAAATTGTCAATCAAGATTTTCAAAATATTTTGTAAATAGATTAAATAGTATATGAGTAAACCAAAAACTGCAGGTAATATTAAACATTTTTGGAAAAAATTCAAAGCTCTGTATTAAGCTAAAAAATCAACCAATCCGTTCTAAAATTTTATTAACCGTAAATATTACTAACTTAGTATTCAAAATAATTTTCCTGCGATCAAAACTCAATTAATATTAAAAAAAATTAAATATTTAAAATAACGGAAACCGTAATTTTACCAATTTTTCGTTTCTCAAGGAAAAACTTTTGGGAAATTCAAAAAATGAGCTAAATAAAGTGACAACTAGATGAAATTTGGTACGAAAAAGATACCCTATTTGTAGTAATCGGACCATCATATCTACCCGAAAAAATGTTTTCATATATCAGAAAAAATAATAATAAAAAGCCTATAACAAAAAATTGTCAGTCACGATTTTCAAAATATTTTGTAAAAATATTAGGGATTATATTATTAGGCTTTTGTAAAATCTTCAAATCGATAAATCCAAAATTGTAGGTAATATTAATTTTTTTTTTGGAAAATAATTCAAAAAATTCTCTATATTTGACCAAAAAATCAACCAATTCCTTCCAAATTTTTACCACACTTGTATATTGCCAATTTTAGTACTGAAAAAAAATTTCAAGATCCTACGATCAAAACTTGATTAATTATCACGAAATAAAAAATAAAAAATTACTAAAATCGTAATTTTGCCAAATTTTTGCCATTTTTTAGTAGTTTTTCTTCTCCTAGGGAAAAACTTTGAAGAAATTCGAAAAATAAGCTTAATAAAGTACCAAGAGAACACAATTCTCTATCGAAAACATACACCACTTGTGATAATCGGACAATTATTTCTACCCGAAAAAATGTTTTCATACATAAAAAAAAAAAAAACATATTTGTAGAAACAATACATTCCTCGCTCCACTCAGAATCTAGAATATAATCAAATGTAATCTAAAACGAATTGATGTTTTAATATTTTTTAAACTCTCTTTTAGATAGTGCATTTTCCGAAGAAAAAATTTAAAAATCAAACAGGAACCTCACCGTTTTTTTTTCCTTAAAAATTATATTGCTTTATCATGGAATTTAAATCACCCTGTACATGATATACCTACAGAAGTACAGAATACAGTTACATATGAAATTAAAAATGTTTTTCGTCCTGGATTATTAAAAATCTTAAGCAAAATTATTTGCAATGATAATAATAATATTAATTAATACACAATAAAATTTAATCAAATATAAAGTTATACAAATTTTAAACTTTTAAATGACATACAGTGTTACGTTGACTAATGACACAACTAAGATTAGATAGTTTTTAATTTATTATGCTTTATTATACTATTATATATATATATATATTGTGTATTATAATTTGAATACTTTATAGTTTTCTTTAAAAGATACTTACATTTTTTTTATTACCAAATTTTTCGTATACATTAGACGTATTTAAATTGAATATTATACAAAAAACAATTTTTATAATTTTATATAATTTAAATAATTGTTTTAAAACACTGATTATACAAAAATACGTATATGTTACTTTTGGACAACATTCATTAAAACATTAACATAAAATGTTACCAGCAGATAATTATCTAATATACACTATATATAAAGTAATATTATTTATTATCTTAATTATTGAATATAATTTATTATTATTTATTCGATTTATGTAACCAATACAAAAAGTATTATGTGTCAATTTAAACTTCTTTTTTTTCTTTTTTTAAAACTAATTATAATTTTTAACACAAATATTACAAGTTGGTATATTAAACATACTATACCGTCATTATTTAAATTTGTATTATGTACTATTGTACCTAAATGTCCTAAATGGCTAAATATATTATACATATTACATTTATATAAAGTTTAGAGCATAAACGTATTTATACATACTCAAAAAATAATATTTATCATTTATCCATTTAAATATTACAAAGATAAATGTATTATAAGTTAATCTCAAAAAGTATATGATAAATTAATTATAGATTAATCTCATATAGCATAATAAAATATTTATAATATTTAATATTAATGTAGTAGATTAAAAAGTAATTTAGTACAAAAATATGTTTAATTTTCACCTAATGGTATTCTCTGGTAAAACTAATAAATATAAATATTTTTATATGAAATTGAACTGGAACTGACTACTAAAAAAAACTGTACTTGCAAATAAAATGTTCTAATTAAATCTCATATATATATATATAATATGTCATAGAAAATTTGATTTCAACTACAAACTAATAGATTTCGTTTTAGAAAAAATAAATACATGGCTTTCAACAATAATTTTAATGTAAAATTTTCAATCTAAATAAATTTCCAAATTAACTTCAATCGCTGAATACCACATAAATCTATGCCTCGTTACCGACCAGCGGACAATTGATTGTACGCAAGTCACGAGTTTTTCACATTTACAAAAGGTAGTTGAAATACACAAATTATAGAAGTTGTGATATGCCAGGTAACGCTTGTTATTTGCCAGTGGTTTACTTATCCTTCTATATCAGCATTTCCTTCATCTATATCGCTGGCTATTTTTATTTTTTATTCGTTACTACTTCACCAATTTTGTCCTTGGACCGTGATTTATTTCCAGAAACAACAATTTCTTGGGATTATCACCCGAGATCGATTTTATTCTCACTCTAACATCTTGTCTCGAAGTAAACAGTCCGTCACATTTAACAAATTTACAGAATGATAAATTTTTAAAAAACAACCTCTGTACACCGACTATCATTACTAAAAATATTTTTAAACAATATGACGGCGTAAGTTGTAGATTACTTAACTTACAATACTATTATCAATGAAAAACATAATAAAATGCCTTATAATACATTTGAGTACAAGATACAACTTAACATACCCAATTGCTTTGGAATTATTGATATCTAATATACATTTTGATTTGGATTCATATTTTTCTCCGTAGAGACCATAATATTATAAAAATTTTATCTACTTTGCCTCAATAATTATACAGTTTAATGATAAATAAACACGCAAGAAAATATTACTAATTACAATATTATTATGAATTTTTATCAATTATAAACGACTTGGACACTCATAGAGAACCTCTATGATCCGGGGAAAAGGGTCAAAGATTAAAAGGATTAAACGTTCAATAAAAGAAATGAAAATCCTATGGGTGGAAAATGTTCCACCCTCAAGTACGTATTTGGACACTTCGGATAATGAAACGTTTTTGTTTGATTACATAAAATACAATGCGCAATGATTGTGAGCTGTATTGTGACCAAATACATTATACGTAGAAACAGACTCTGGTTTCTGTCAATCTGGTCCAAACAATCTCTCTAATAACACAATACGTCAAAGAACCCGAATCGTGTTTATAATTATTGTAAATAGCGATTCGATCACTAAGAAATGTTCTATTAATATAGCGACTAGTTGAACGTATAGTATGAACATTGGAAATATTTTGACTTTATTTTTCTTAAGTATTTGAAATTTTTAATTATAAAAAAACAATTTAAAAATCAAAATTATAGGATAATAAAATACGTTTAAGCTTTATCGGTAATTCTTACGATTTTACCATAATGTATAAGCTATAGTTATAGTTGTAAATATACAAAGAAACTATATATAAAAAAACACATTATTCGTTATAAATAACTCAAATAATAATTCGTTTAAATATATGCATTGCTATTATATAATGTTATATATAAAATAGAAATCGATATCTGTGTGATACTATGGTATTAAACAAGTTTAAATGCTTTACAATCAAAATATCATTTATCATATAATCTAATAGTGAATTTATCATTTAAAAATTGTGTAATAAATAAATATAAATACAAAATTAATTTTGTGCGAAATTACGCACATATTAATATATCACGTTACAAAAATTATTAAATAATTTAAACATTTGATATATTATAATGGTATCGAAATTTAACAATAATTTATATCCACTTCATACTATCAAACAATATTTTACGATGAAAAAAATTTGAACATTTAATTTCAAAAATATAAAAATAATATTCTAGAAAATCAGCTTTGACTAATAACTGATAATTGTCTTCTGTTAACTCTATTTTTATATTAGACCTATTTTTGTATAGAGGGACATTAATCCTGATCTTAGTTGATTCCAAATTTTAGATTCTGAGCTAAGCGAAGAATATATTGGTTTTATAATGATGTTTTCCTATTTATTTTTTATGTCTGATATTCGGATAGAAATAATGGTTCGATTAGTACAAGTAGGGTATGCTTTCGGTTGCAAATTGCATATTTTTGGTAGATACTTTATTTAGCTCATTTTTCGAATTTATCAAAAGTTTTTCCTTGGGAAAAAAACTACCAAAGACGTATTATATTGAGTTTCACTCAGAATCGTATTTTCGAATGCAATATCATTGCATTCAAATCTTAATTATAATAAACCACTAATTTCTCCGAGGACCGATGGAACGAAGAGGGAACGTCCAAAATCGACCTTCCCACTTTTTTAATACCAAATTAATACTCTTTATTTTACCTTTTGGTTAAACTTAATATATGTTTATTAAATTAATTAATTTTACAATAAAAACTTTTAGAAGAAAAAATAATTTAAAACGTACTTTTGGGAAGTTTTCTGAGAAGCCAACGTTTGAAAATCAAATAAAATCCTTTAGTTTTTACAATAGTGAGTTCTGATTACTCTGCGTATGAATCGATATAAAGTTATGTTTACAATTATTTTTTAATAGATATAACAAATTGTTTTTACAAGATAAAATTCATAAACAGAACTGTCAGAATATTATACTTTTATTACAAATTACGGTCTATTATACATTATACAATAATCAATGACCTCGATAACTCAGGTCATTAATACACATAAGACATAAATTATAAATATGTACTTACCTAATTATATTTACCTATTAAATACTAGCGACAAATCATTCCTTATTGTGATAAACACTGTTTTTTTTTCAATAATAAAAATAAGAATTATTTATTTATTTATATTAGGGACTCATAAATCAACAAAAAACAACGTATTATATTATTAGAATTTTCGCCGCATTTAACAACTATTAACTTGTAAAGTAACGTATTTCATAAACAGGAAATTATGATGACAAGGACAATTCATCGTAAATCTGAAAAACGTATTAGTCGATTTTAGTATACCGATTGCTGCGTGCATAACACTTTTTTATAATTGGCACTTGGACACCAGTCAAACCGTAATTGAATTTAGTAATTTTAGACATCACCGAAATAAATATTTTTTATAAATAACTGGACAATTTATCTTTTAGTATAGTAAAAAAAGAGAATACTTATCTCTTCCCTTTAAAAAATATTACTGAATATTTCAAATCAAGACTGGACATTAACGAATTAGGAATGAACATTTAGTATTTACTATTTCCGTTATTCAGTACTTTCTTATATACCAAAAATATTAACTTCGTATTCACTATCTATACTTAATAGTAACAATAAATTACTTATTGATTTTTGTCTAATTCTAAAAATAATAGCTATTATTTTTGTAATTTTTCATATAAAATTTTAAACACTAACATTAAATATCGTACCTTAATTACTATATTTTTTTATTGGTAATTGGAAAATATATTATAATCAAAAATTAAGTTGATATAACTTTTAACTAGACATAATTAAAAATATGTTAACATGCTATATGTTCTTGTTATGTAATATAATGAGTTGGTTATAAACTTGTGTATAAAAAATAAAATACCTACGTTATTAGTCAGTTATCGTCTGAAATAACATTAAAATGATAAACAAGTTTTTTTTTTGATCACAAGACTTAAAAATGATATTTTTAATAGGTACTCTTACAAATCATCGATGATCTCTGTAAAACGAAATCATTATTACAAACGTCTAAAAACCTTAATAATCGAAATAAGTGTATTTCATATAGCTATTATCTATTTTAATGAATTCAATACAATTAATTATATTTCTAAAGCACATAAAAAGTTTAAAATGTTAAATAAATGTATTTATTATTTAATGCATACGAGTATATGACATTATCGCTATTATTGTCATATTAATATTATACATATATAAAAAATTAACACTTGTGAATTGTGATTATAGAAAAAATATGCTGATAATTATATGTACACTTCATATATACAAACATACACATATTATTCAATTGAAACAAATTGATAAGTTGTAATTTACATTGTTATTAGTAGGAATGAATTGGAAGTTTGTTCGCGTGGTGACGTCTGGACTCTGGAGTAAGCTGGTCACAATTACCCGAAAAATCTCATCATTTGGTTAGGTGAAACTAAAATATGTCATGACCAAGAACCATATTCTAAAATATGTCGTTAAAAAAGAACAAAGAGTGGATGTTAAAACTGCTAATTAATTAGTACGAATAAATTACGAAAGCTTAATCGATAGAAAATTCGTTTATTCGAACACGAATTACTACTTTAATAGATACATTCAATAATATTAATTAACTCAAACTTTATTATAATTATAAGGATTCTATTCAAATGTCATATATAATATTATATTTAAAATTTAAAAACAAATTCATACGAAAATAAATTTATCTGTTTTTTATTAAAATGGAGAAACGAATATTAATTTTTAAAGTGATCATATTTTCTGATTTTATTGATCACTGCACTCTGCACCTGTCATTACAATAAAGGTTACTTTCATTAAGTGTAGTGTGATATAGCACATTATAATATGTCACCACCTAATTATAAGGAAAATCTCAACCTTAATATTACGGAGACACGATTATTAATAAGAAGTATATAAAATTGAATTTGAGACACAGTAATTGAAAAACACTGATGAAAATATATTATATACATAATTAATATAATAAAACAAGGACACCATTTGAGAGGGGAGCCAGGTGGGCCACGGCTCCCCTATTTTTTCTATATTTTATTGCGCTCATACATAATATGCAAACTCAACCTTCATAATCTACAATAACATGGACTTATTGTACTTTTATATATTTGTACCATTTTGTCGTTTACGTTTTGTTTTTTGTGTCCTTGTGGTTTATTTAGCAGTGAGTAATGAATAATATATGTTTAATAAAATTATAACTAAAAAACTTTGTATATTCCCAAAAAAATACTTCGCAAATGAAGTTGTCAGTTATTAACTGTTATTAGTAGCTAAATATCAAACAAATTTCCCTGATCGGCATAAAACTTGGCCATCTTCAATTTTCGCTACTCCTATAAAAATACTGAACTGGTGCCCTTGTAATAAATATTATTGTTATAAATAATATAATAATTTATACAAAATAAGTTTACAACGTTATCTCACGAAATTGTGATCAATATAAATAACCAATTAGAATATACGTATTCGTATCCAGTGGCGTCATTTCAGTTTTTACTAGACTGGGTCAGACCCATAAATTTGCCGACTGTTTTTAAGAACAGGAGTTGGAGGGATCATTTTTTTGGTGGGTATTTTATTTTATTGTAAGCGGTAATCAATTAAGGGGTTTTAGTTTTTGAAATTTGCCGATTTAGAATTTGGATAATTATAGACTACGACAAATGTATGAGTTGCCCCCCTCCCAAATGACGCCACTGTTCGTATCATAGTATAATATTATATAATATGTATATTATCATATAAATTATGACTATTATGCATTTATACATACAATTGCATAATTTATATTAGCCACTTCCTGCTGCGAAACCTCGATTTGATTAGTCAAATCATATTATCATCTTCTTTTTCTTCTTCTCCTTACAATTTCAACTAGTTGGAGTCAGCCACTCTAGTCCTACCTTTATCTCCTATCTCTCGTCCATTCACATTTCACACCACCTTTATCCATATCACTCTATCTATTCCATTAATACATCTCGTTTCGGTCTTTCTCTTTCCCTCTTTCCATCTATATATCTATATTCAATTCCATAAAAATTATTGTCTATCACTTCATAACATGCCCAAATCTCCTCACCTTAATCGAGAGATCATTTTCCCCATGATGAATACAACTCCTACACTTTCACATTATAAGGTTTAAATATATTGTGCATATAGAGTATACTTAAAAATATATTATTATTTATTATAATAGTAGATGTGTAATTATATATATTATTGTGGCAGACGGTATTTTATCTGGCAAAGCGTTTAGATGTATAAAATCAATGAACAGTATAAATTACACCGCCATTGTCTGTATTTTTGTTATCGCCCATTCGCGCAGTTGTTAGTTTCTAAGTCTCGAACACAATAAACGAATTTCACAAATTTGTATGTATATCATTATATAATATGTAAGTACATATAATATTATTTCAATAACAATATATTATACTATATGTCTCTTGAAAACACAAAGAATCAATTCTGTCCTGAACACGACAAACACAATAATAAAATACGGTGCTTCGATAAATTTACAATATGATATTATAATTAAGTTAAACTATAATACCGCTAATTATATTATATAAATAAAATAACGATAATTCAATTTAAAGGAAAAGCGCACAAATATTCTCACGTATAGAGAATTTTAATATTTCATTTTCAATTATTAATTACAATATACAATATTAAATTATAATATAATTATGTGCTGTGCATTTTTCATATATGATAATAACTTGACACAATATATTACTAAAAATACTACGATATATCATAAATATTATTCCGATAATCATGATAAAGAAATAAAATAATTTGTATTTGGAAATTTTTCATTTGTATTGTATTTGAATAGTACATTTGTACTGTGTTATTGACGCTGTTGTAGAACATCTGTGTGCAACAAATGTTTGTTCCATAAACATTTTTGTTGTTGTTTATGGATTTGGATATATTACATTATTATATTTTGTGTAGTCATTAGAAGGGATATCAGACTTTTTAAAATTTTTTTACACAAAATACATTTATTTTTTGAATAAAAACATTATACAGGTATATTCATTTGCATTTCATTTTTATAACATTTCATATTTGACAATAGGTATCTAGTAAAATTATTCATTTATTATTATAAAACTAAATAACAAACACCTATCTATAGAATATAAATTAAATTAAATTATTAAAATACCAATTATGACTTTATATATTAGTTATAAGTTTTTATTTTTTTTATTTCAATTGATAAAATAAACAAAATTTATAATTCAACTATAAAGTATAGATAATCTAAACAAAACATCAATGAGTATGATGTTTATTGGAACCATAACCGAACCTAATAAATTGCTTCTTGTTTAATTGACTTAGTCAATTATAATTATAATTGGTAATTTGTATAATTCATACTTAATCATATTTTCCATACAAATATAATAATATTATATCATTATATTTAACTTTTTTATGAATTTAATATAAGTACACATTGACGTTGTATTTTCAAATAACATTGCACATTATTATTAGATTTCAATTATCCTCAATTATAACTCAAATTACAATCTCTGATTGTACATTTTGATAACATTGTCACCATAAGACCACGCTGACAAAACACTTTGATTCGATGACAAAGTATGATATGCATTGTTGTGTCTCAAAGGCCTCTAGAGATTATTCTCATATAGTCAATACAAGGTTCCTAATGACAGGGCAATTTGTCCTATTTCTATTGAAATTTAATAGGATATAATAACGATTGCTAACAATAAACAAATTATAAATTTCAAATTATTGAAATATGACATGTCAAATAGTTACTATTATTATTAATTGTAAATTGAAACTTGTACATTTGTATTACCTATATACTTCTTACAATATTAAATATCCTTCTTATTGTCATATTATATAATAATTTTAATTATAAAAAATATCTTAATTTTTTTTCCTTTTTCTGTATATTTAAACTTTTAACTATAGAAGTATCAAAATGTTAATCATTAAATCTGCGATCATTCCCTTAAAATTGTTATTTGTGCGCCTACTGACTATCATTGTATCAAATTTATTAATAATGAGTTAAGTTAGTTTAAATCAAATTAAATTGTTGATATATTATATTAATATACTATATTGATATACTATATTAATAATTAAGATTATTCAGGTGACTAATTTAAAAAAAAAAATCCATTTGTAGCTTGATTTTCAGTAATTAGAGCAAACTATCTTATTATTTTCTTATTATTTTATAATAATAAACAATATCAAGATATACAATAAATTACTGGAAAAATAAGTAAAGACATTTTATGTTTATAAATATTTTTTTTAATTTTTTTTTTTAAAGCTAATTTCAACAAAATAAATATACGTTATGTACTTTCACAATTTGATTATAACAATATTATATTCAAATGATAGAAAAAAAGTCTACAATTTTTTTTTTCTTCGAAACACTATTGTTAGCGTATAATTGTTAGGTATGATTATATAGATATTATAAAGATGGACCCATGTGTTAGTTAAAATAATAATATTACGTATAATAAATAATGATTAAAAAATAATAATTTTTAAACAAAAAATTTGTATCGCATATAGCAATAATAATAATAATAATAATATACATATTATTGCGAGTTTCATTATTATTATTGTGCACTAACATAATTCATGTTCATAAAAATACTTGGCGAATGATAATACATAATATAATTCAATTTACAAATTGTATATTAAAAAATGTATGTATAATGTCGACAAATTTGATGTCTTTTTTAAATAATTGCTCATTTTACGAAATAGGTTACGGCGACGGCAGCTACCCATCATCGCGGTAGACCATCGAATGGAATAATTATAATTCGGCGGAGACAATGTTTGGCTAAGGTCGAGGTAGGTCTTACATCGCCCCGCACTCCCTGAGCACCCTGTTTCCCAATGGCAGCACCGGCCTGTAGTTGTTGACCAGCTGAGGACCGCCATGAGGATCCGAGCAACATTCTTCTGGCGTTTTCATTCGCATACTCCGGAACACGTTCAGCTATAAAAAGAAAATAAATACTCATTTATTATCCATAATCAATTTGAATATCTTATATTATGTGAGAATAGAACACCGATAAGATTGAAAGGCAGTAGTTGTACAGAGAGGAATGTTATATAGATCAAAGTGTTAGGCAGAGAACAAGAAAATGGAACAGAAGAAATTAAATACATAAGGGGAAGTATAGAAGTTACATAAATTATGGAAAAATAAGAGAAAATAAGATAAGATAGTTTGGATATCTTATAAGGAGAAATTATTCAGAGGCAGTGGAATTTTTTATGAAAATTACTATAGAAAAAAGTGGGAAGGTCGATTCTGGACGTTCCTCCTTCATCCCATCAGTCCTCGTAGAAATTAGTGGTTTATTATTAAATATAATATTACTATAATTATAATTAAGATTTTTGGTAGTTTTTCTTTTCCCAAGGAAAAGCTTTTGAGAAATTCGAAAAATTAGCTATATAAAGTGCTAACTAGACGCAATTTGCTACCAAAAGCATACCTTATTTGTGGTAGTCGGACCATTATTTCTTTCCAAAAAAGTGTCTTCAGACATGAATAAAAAAAACATCATTGTAATATCAATACATTCCTCGCTTCGCTCAGAATCTAAAAGAGAGGGTGAGGAAGAGTGAAAATGTGAATAAATGGGATAATGAGTGAAATGAAGATAGCTGGTAGAAATGAAGTGGGAGATCAAGATTTATTGAGGTGATTACTAGGGTGGCCGATCACATATAATTCATAAGTAGAAAAAAAATTTGATGGTGAGTTATACATTTAAATTGAGCCGCTTAAAGAAATAGTCTTAAAGTTATTCTGAAAAACAGTTCCAACCCTATTACAGATTCATAAGTGAAGCAAAATGTTAAATAAGGTAATCCAAACCATTGGTTAAATATTCAATAAATTAATATATTTAAGAGAAATACTAAACTCTTTTAATGGTAATAATAAAAAAAAAAATCTAAGATATGAAAATAGACAGTATTTACTATACGAATTCGTCGAAATATTTCAGGAATTTATTTAGATTAAAAAATACAAAATTTTGTTTTTTCTAACACGTATATTTTATAAAAACTCCATACACTAGAGCAGTACAAGTTGTCCTTTTTTCAAATTATAAAAATTAATTTATTACTGAAGAATTTGTGATTACAGAACGAAAACAGAATGAAAAAATATTAATTTTCGGATCAACATGAACGATGCTCATGCTCAAACTTAACCTAATCTAATCGTTTCTATATATTTTTAATTAACGATATGATAGATGTTTTGTTTAACCGCTACCTATATCGAACCTAACGGCCTAAAGTAACCTTTTATTTGTATTTAACAACAGTATAACACACGTGTCTATTGAAATATTTAATATGAGTCTTAAAACACACTTTTCAATAATTGTAGCCAACGAAATGAAGATAAAAAAGCCCATTTGGATTCTCCTAATGGCTTTTTCTTTTATTTTTACAAAATTAATCCTGTTAATAGAATTAGGAACCTTATTGGGAACAGTAAAATATTGTGAACTATTTTTTTTTTTTTTTACGACGCAACACGTTTTTTCAACATATTTTACTGACAATTTTGTTCTCATACTCTATATTTAATAGTGTTATACAATATACTATATTACTAAATAATAACTTATAACAATAATCATAATTCGTAATACATAATGTCCTAAACTGACCCACCCACCCCTATTTTAAATGAAAACTATTTTTATGCAACTGCATAATTATAACACTGATCACGCCACTGATTTGGAATGAATATAAAATTTAATATAGTTCTTAAATTTATATAATATATATTATTATCTATGCGTCTATCAACCTACCCTAACCAGTGGTTAACCAAACAAATACTTCAGGTAGTTCAATTGAACTACATTGAAAAAGGGGTAGTGAGTAAGTGGGTCCTCAGAAAAATACCACCTTAAAAATTTACTAATACCTACTGCTTAAATACGTGATTCTTATAACTTATATCGTCGTATATTAGATAATAATATAGGTAAAACTAGGGGTAGATTGATATAAAATAAAATGAACTGAACTACTAGTTTTAAAACGGTAATATACTACCAACATTTCATTACAAATCTAAATAAAGTATCAGAACTTAAACCAATGGTGTCATTTTGGTTGGAGGCAATTACCTTCTCCTCTATTGACAGACAATAGGCCTGTGACCCGCTGAATATGGCTGGTATTAGACTTGTCATGGGTTAATACATAAAATACAGGTATGATTCGTGATAAAAAGTAAAAAATTAAATATTAGTTATTTATTATTAGTAATATGGACCAGTTAAAACATATACTTTAAAAAAACTGAAATGAAGCCACTGACTTAAACCTGAATCTACAACTTAACGTGGTTATTATGTCATACACCGCATAAACACACGAGCCATTTTTTGACAATAACTGTAAATACTTTAAACGACATTAAACTAAATTTCATTTAATTATGCATAGACTGTCTAAAATATTAACTTTTCTAATATATTATTCCAATTTATTATCAATTATCATTAGTTTGTTATACATAACAAAAATAAACAAAAACAATAACAAAAATTGAAAAAAAATTATGTAGCTCTTCAATTAAATACTAACATCTTTAAACTATTATTTTAATTTTTTTTTTAATTTTTAAAGCGTACGATGATTATTTTTAAAAATTTGTATAATTGTCAACCTCAAAAATAAATTTGAAAATTCTTATTATAAAATTTAAATATACAACATCCAAGGGTATTGCACTTCTGTATGATATTCTAAATATACAAATACAGTAGGTATATAATATTATATAAACATAACATATTGGTTATTTAACAGATGTAAGTTATCTTATAATGAAAACATATTAATTTTACGTATAAATATTATAATACTGCAGAAAAATAGAAAATGATTGATATTTTCACAATTTAAATTTTAAATGCTTCAAAAATATTATTAAGATATTTTCCATTTTTTAAATTCAGTTAAAACAAAACGAGTTTCAAATTAAGTTTGTATTAAATTGTATTAAATTTTCACAGTTCCACGAGATAAAAATTGTAAATTTGATTAAACTTCAATTTAAAAATATATACGAGTGCAACCGATATCAAATTTAAATAATGCGTATATAAAGTATGATACATAAAATGAAAACACATTAAAAAAATCGATATTATTTTTAATGACTTTAAACTATAGGTACTAAATAAGGTTTTTTTTTACTTTGCTTTACCTAATAATTATTTAAGTTTACCTAATAATTAAACAAATATTTCGATATAATTAATAATGTAACTTCTAAGTGTATAAACGCTAAACAATTCCTGATGTTATTGACCTTAAAAGTTATAATATAATCGTAAAATTGATAAATAAAATAATATTATAGAAATAAAAAAAAAAATTGTATTGATAAGTATAGATATAAGTAAATTCAATGTTTTCGGTCTGCAATATAATTTTGTTTAAGTATCAGATGTCAGTATAGATGACTACATATATTATATATATATATTGAGTATTTGGACTAGCTATACTTTCGAACAATTTATTAAACTTTAATATGAATTTATAACAAACATTTCATAATTTTAAATGGTAATAAGTTTGTGGTAAATATATCTAATACCATTGTTCTTTACCAATATTAATTATAATATTGTTTACTAACGACAAGTATAAAAATGCACAACCTTAATACCTTGTTAAACCACTAAATGGCACATCTTATTTATAAAGATGATAATGATTTCGCTATTTCGCTATTTCGCATTGAA
Source organism: Eriosoma lanigerum (assembly GCA_013282895.1). Taxonomy (NCBI): domain Eukaryota; kingdom Metazoa; phylum Arthropoda; class Insecta; order Hemiptera; family Aphididae; genus Eriosoma; species Eriosoma lanigerum. Next base: position 46,418,266 of record CM023358.1, read on the forward strand.
TCGAAAAAGTAAAATTTGATTTGAACCGTCGAAACAAAACGTTCAAACGTTTTTAACTCGTATACTTTATTATGTTAGGTCTTAGGGTATAAGGTATTTTTTTTTTTTTTTAACGAAATAATTAAGATTGATATAAAATTACTTAATATTATATAAATATCTAGTTGAGCATATAATTTCAATTATATATTCATTAATAAAACAAATAATCGATGTAATTGTTAAAACTAATATTTTATCAGTACTTATATTATTATATTATACTTGAACGTTTTTATAAATTATAAATCAAATATGGATAAAGTACATAATGACTGAGCGTTTATAACCCTAGATTTCAATTTCCAGTCGCAATAAAAAATAAAAAATATGATTTTTATGTCTATGTATTTAGGTATTATTATTAATCTTTTATTATCTAATTGGACATGGTTTATTAATATTTTTATATTCGTTGAAAGTGGTAAAAATTAAAAAATGACGAGAGTTCACAAATTATTAGTTGATTTAATGATAGAAAATATTTGTTTACACGTCGAAAAACGGAAAATTAATCAAAATAAAAAAGTGCATTATTAAATTTCTGTATAAAAAAAATTAAATTAAAATAAATAATTTATACTTAATTAAATTTTTAAGTACCTAATATTTCATGTACCTATAATTGGAATAAGTAAAAAAAAAGTTTTATTTTATGTATAGGTATGCATTAAAAATAAATCATTAATTTCACATGTTGATATTGACTATATTTCATGTATGTATGCAAGAAAAAACCATAATTATTATTATTAACTACCTACGTAAAATGTTTTAAATGACGTAATAAATTTATCAAAGTTAAAAAAATATTAATATCAAATATAAATAGAAGAACGCAATAAAACAGCACACATTTTTAAAGTATTATTTTATATATCCATCATTAAAATAATATTATAAGAATAATAATATTAATCAGCGTTCATATAAAATGTATTGATAATAATTAAAACCATTATAAAAATTATTTTATAATATATATATATAATAAGACATAATAAATTCATTAAAATTAATTAATAATATATTTTGATGTAGATTTAGGTACTTACTAAAAAACATATATAATTATAAAATAATATCATTGGAATAATTATAAGTATTAATTATTTTTAAACCATTAACATATAATAACTATTGTTATGTGAAAAAAATGTAATCAATTTTTAGAACTATAATAAATGTTTAATTAACATAAGATATAAATATAATTTAAAATTATTTTATCTCGAATAATATGGTGAATGTGCGAGATTGTTAAAAACATTACGATGCTTTTATAATCATATTAAGTTTGTGTTAAATTTTTAGAAAAATCTTCTAAAAAACGCGTTACATTTAATTTTTTAATACCTAGTACAGTAATAGTTCAAATATGTACTTTATTTTTGTATTTTAAACATTTTGAATGCCGTTAAATTAAATATTTTTCTTAAACAAATAATATACACGATCAGTTTTTTTTTAAATTCGACGATCTTATTTTCAGTAAGTGCGACTGTTAGTTTGGTAAATACTCGAGGAATAAATAATATTAGAAAATATGTACTTACTTGTCTCTCGGAAACTTCGATTGGACTTTTGAACATGATCCATGTAACGCATTCTGAACACGGCGGAGTCGTCAGCGAACCGTGATAAGTCCAGTAAGTTATGTCCTCTGAAAGTGAAGTATGGAAACAATATTATGCAAAAGCATAAATGGCATGGTGTTCATGTATGTGTGTGGGTGAACCTGGGCAAATACCGATTGTGAGTTAAGATTGGTTTTATTTTCAAAACAATAATTACCGTTTATCGTGTAATGCCTGCACTATTCGTATATAATAATATAACAGTCTGTCGTGTGTATATAATTATTATGATTGTAATAACAATATAGTTTACGTATATATTATTGTGTATGTACAATATAATATGTTAAAAAAAAATGATTAATTACCGGGCAACAAATGTTTCGGATCGATGGAATTGGTTATTTTGACGGTCTGATTGCGTAAAGCGACCTGCGGAATCAACGAAACGATTTTCTCCAACTCATCGTGCGATTCGGTACCAGCCTAAAAAAAAATATTCAGCACATCCTAACTATTATTACTGATTATTATGTTACATTAAATATCGTTACGTTCAACTTTAACGATAATAATTTAACAATATTGATAATATTCCTAAACTCTATATAAAAACTGGATGTATCGTCCCAGAATCGATACTACTCATATTGTATCTGTAACGGACAAGATATACTGTGAGGTACTCACGCGGGATCATTAATAGACCCATCCATACATGAAGTTTTCACGGTATTCTATTTGGAGGACCCGATAAAAATTTCTAAACTCCCGACTTGGACCGACCTACAAATAGATTGGTACAAGTGTTTTAGAGATTAATCGACAGATTAATCTCACCTTTGGAGTTTGAAGTTGGTCCGTTTCAATGTTTCTAATCAATGCTAACAAAATTAAAAAAAAAAAATAACAAATATCTGAAATTCTAAACACTACACCGTATTATTTATTTACAAATAATATGTTAGATCAGCCCCAGACTCGGCGCCATAGCTAAATGAAAATAAACGAAACTAAAACGAGTATCCATAAGTATAAATGTATGTAAATTTTGTGTTTTCAATAGAGCCGAGAGTGGACTAGACCTAAATATAATATAATCTTCTTCTACCAGTTCCGCCCTTAAACCATGCACACAACTCCTCAATATTAACATATTATAAATCACATAGAGTGAATTTCGATAAATACCTGTAAGAACACTCCGAGTACTGCCAAACCATCTGGATGTGCAATGGCTTCAGAAAACGAATTATACTTATCGCAATTCCAGTGAACGAAGTGTAACTACAACATATCCAAGAAAATAATACATTAGTTAGTAGGTATAATATACATTCAATCAATTAGAACAACGGTTTACGGTTATCTACCATAGAAAACCGTGATTACAAACAAATCGGATAAAAAATATTAAAAAATGGCATAGTTAAGTAATAGATTTGAGTTCGTATAAAAAGTGACGAAATTTTATCTGATAATTGAATTTGATCTCTTGTTGCGTGGAACTTTGACAATGTGTTAACTTAAACAACGACCCCCTGTAGTAGATTAATAGGAAAAAACATAATAATAGCGTGCAAATGACTGGTGAAATACACACAAATGTGAAACACAATAGTTTTGTTGTAACAAGTGTGAAACAATAAAACATGAAAGAGAAATACATGGAGGCCCATAACGGGGATTCCAATGAGTAGGTAAGGAAAAAAATTTCATCCATCATCGTTCAGGGTCGTCTAAGAACGACCATATTTACGCACATATGTTCAAGTAATATAGGTGTACCTAATTTATACTCATAGTTATATAGAAGTATAGTCATAGATATAAAGATAAGAGACAATTTGTTTGTGATTCGTGAATGATAAGGAACTGAAGCGATTCCACAGTACAGTTATGAAATTTTTTTTTTCATATGCCAACTAATCATTATTAGTATACTGTGACAGAGTTAAATTGATAATTGGTCTTAATTTTACTAGTCAGATCACAGTGACTCGTACATTAAGGACATGTATGTCGCTTAAGACTTAATAATTATTTTATAATCTATATGAGTTTGGCGTGTTAATATTTTTGAAAGATAATTTCTCAAATGTCTGAAAATTTAAATCCACTTACCTCGCCGGCGTAAGGCATTCCATCAACGGTATGTTCCGATCCTTTAGTACTGGTGCATCCCCAGTGACAATGAAACTGTTCTAGTTTGTATTTGTGTCCCAATGGACCACCAGAGAGTTCTAAAAAAAAAAATAATGAATTACAATAAATTTTCATTAGAAAATGTATGCAATCTTAAACATACCTAATACATATAACAAATTGCCTTGATAACGACAATATAACAACTAAAGAATCCTGACTTTAATAATTATAATATTATACTTTTCTATTAATCAAAAAATCTTGCATAACATAAAAAAACTCAACACTATATGCTCGTCTTAAAACTGTATAAATACTAGTATTCGTCTGTAAGTGGGACGAATGTGTTAAATTAACAATAAAGGCGTAAATAACTATATTCTATCCATACGAGTACGTATATAGAACCCAACTCTAAATATGTAAGTATCATATTACGACAATATAAAAATTATAAAAACAAACTGATGTTTTACAGTTATTGTTAAATCGTGAATTGCTAATTATTTCTTCATACAAAATATTATATTACACAAATTTTTATTCATAAATATTTGTCTTAAGAAAATAAACCATTATAAAAGGAATATGATTATTTAAAAATTACCAGATCCTTCTCCACCAGTAGCATTCACTTTCCAACCAAATCCGGTATTAATAATTTCCGTACACATTTCTGGACAGTAATTCCAATACAACGGTTTGCATTTCAGAGTTGTATCGTTGGTGGATTTCGATGTTTCGATGTTCACTGGCGATTGCAATGAACCGGCTGCTTGTGGAAACAATTTTGGCCATACTGATGGGCCTGTAACAATAAATGAAACATCGTACTTTAGTTAAAATACTCATTAAACTTTAATCGTTCATAGTATGGCTGATAAAAAAAAAAGATCTAACTAATTAAATTTAACTTGAAAGTTGAAACCCCAATTGTATAGTTTTATTCATATCAAAATAGTATGACGCGAGCTCGGTCGTTTTAATAATATATTATTACCATTAATTCGCCGTCAAGTGGGCATATTTACAACTAGTTCCTACCCATAATATATTTTAATTGGCTTGCAAAATATTATCATCCATTATACATTCAAAATATAATATCTGTACAGTGTACATTATATAAAAAGAACCGGTATAAAATAATAATAATTATTTTACTACACTTCAGACTGGTTTAGTAATAATAACTAATATAGCCAAACTATAAAAATTTATGTTTACAATCAATCGTTGTCCCGCAAACAATTACAAAAATAGGCAATAGAATTTAAAAAAACAAATTTGTTTTTTTAAATTAACATCGTATGAATTATTTATTGCTTTATATTTTCAAATAATTAATTAATTGTTTTATTTCATAAATAACGTGTCCTTTACAAGACATTTTTGTTATAAAATTACTTTTCTTGATCGAACATTGAAATACTACGATAATACTCAATTAGTTCTATTAAATTCCTTTTAAATAGATTAAATATGTCTTAAAATAACACAATAAATCTCAGGAAGTAAAAATTATATTATTGTATAAAAAGTACCATTTCGACATTCGATTATTGATATAGTAAACATGTTAGGTCAAGCAACATATTATAGTTAACAGATTAATGGAAAGTTATAATAGCAATATATTCGGAGTTACATAACACATCAAAGTATAAGAGCATTTATATTTTAACAATATTATTATCATAAATCCTAATTACAGAAATCATACGATTTAAAAAATATATTATATATTATGGTACTAGAGATGCTGCTTTAGTGCTTTACTACAAGTTTTTTCCATATTATACAAAACACTTTTGGGAAATATGAAAAAATAGTTTATCTTGGATCAAAAGCTCAATTAATTTAAAAATAAGACTTACTGCAAGTAATTATAATAATATGTAAATAACAATAACAAATTACTGTAGATATAATATATAAAAAAACAAAATATGTATTATATTTAAAATCATAATTAATTATTTTATTCAATTAAAACTAATGAAAATGAATTGTAACCAAACAAAAATATCACTTTCATAATAATTTATACTATAAATGCAATATGTAACTTTGATATCATTATGTGTTTTACTATATTAAATTATTAATTTTAAACGTCATAACTTATAAATTACAACAATTTTAAAAATCAATACACAAATATAAAAAAAATTACAAGTTGAATGGAATAAATAAAATATACAATAACGCTGATCTTTTAATAATACAAATTTAAAAGAACTTTGCAATTATTTTACTCGGGAAAAAGGAATAGATTCATAATTCTCGCGAACGTCATGATCAAAACAATCGTATAATATTATACGTCCTGCTCGAAATTTATGTGGTAAGTACTTAATTCCTCGCGTTCTCAATTAATTATTCATTTAAAACCGTGTTCCTAATGACAATTATTATTACGATGAATAGCCTTCAAACTTGATCGCTGGACAAATTTCAAACAATGAAACTTCAAATTGACGTCAATATAACAAACAATATACGCCAACAATTTCGTTAGAATATAGGTTTAGAAAATTATAATAATGCACAAAATATACATTATAAAAAATAATAATACAGTAAGGGAATATGTGTCGTACATTCATGATTTTACTATTATATAACCGTAACTGATATCGAATATTTGATGAAAAAACTTAATCGTACAATATGTAGTGAAAACTATCGAAAAAAATGACGACTTAACGTTTTGCAATCATTATGAATTTATGATACTTTTTTTCAATAGTGTTAACCCCATAACAAAATAATATTATGTTGTTGTTTATAAAACTATGTAAAACTTGTTTTACTTGAAAATATATATAATTAGTATATATTTAGTTATGTACAAACCGCTAGTAACTAATTTACTTTCTTGTATGTAAGATTGTTTTTTAACCGATTCGCCGAAGTAAAAAGGCAAACAATTATATGATTAATATCGCGTATTTTTGATATATGATGTTGGTAATATGTGTAATATTATTTTACTTTTTTTATAACCGGTTACCATAATATAAGATAGAGGGGCATACGGTTCTGAATTGTACGCCTATGGCCTCGTGCGAATTATTTGGCTTTCACACGCAGACTCATCGAGCCTGAGGTGCTTAAATTACAATCTAAAAAAACCATTGACCGACCACAATAACAATAATATTACTATAATACAATAATATACAGTGTAAAACACAAAAGAAATTTGAACGCACATGTATAGATAAAAACAACGTTAAAAATGAACTAACTATAAAAAAATTAAAAAAATAAATAAATCACTTTTAAATATAAATTTAGTAGTTACAAACTAGTATTAATTAGTTTAAAAAGTTAAAGTCAACTCAAAATGTTGTTATTAATTTTTCAACTTACTCGAGGCGTTGATATTTAACGGGTTCTTTACTTACAGACACTTTTCAAACTATATTAGTTGTACAATTCTTTGATATTATATTTATGCATCGTATATTTACTTAAATATTGTGCTTGGTGCTATGTAACTATATAAAGTTGTAAGCTATTTATTTATTTATCTACTAAAAAAAATAATTATTAATTTTTAAAAGAACGAAATTGAGTAATGTATTTTTATTCGACTAAATAATTTTACAGTCTAGTTCAATTGCATTCGCAAATTTTTTACACTTAATTTTCATAGAAATCCTAATAATAACTAATAATTTATGTTGAGAAACAAAAGATTTAAAAAGTATTATTTATTATTAATTAATTTAAGCATAAATAGTAATCGTGTGGAGTATTTTACTAACGTGTTTAATATTTTTTTATAAAAGAAATACCCCAAAATCGTTCGAGAACCAAATCGAGAGAACGTTTAGGACACATACTTATGAATAAAGACGAAGAAAAACACTTCAAAAATTACAACAGTATTATCTATTTACGCTTAAAATACATCAGGAAAATGGGCTTTAAACAATGCATAAAAAAAATTTCAGATTTCAACTTTAAATGTGGTATTTAATATTTATAACGAATTGATTATCATTAATTTTTACTATAGCTGAAGCTGACATAACTGCTGTTAATGGAAAACGCCTTAGGGTCAGTCAAACTCTGGCTTAACTAATTAAAAATTAATCTAAATATCGTATCATATTTTATACGAGTATAAGTAATACAATGGCAGAAATTTTTCAAATTATTTTTTTCTTATTTTTCTATTTATATTAAATTAATGTATACGTTGACTCATAGTATAGTTAAAATTAAATTTTATTTTATTTTAAAAAAAAACTTGAACTTTAGCGTGGATTGTATTACATGTACGCGGATATAACAATTTAATAGGATAATATTATATATATTATATGGGTCAACGGTCAATTAATGCGATTCTGATCACGAACTAAACACGTATATCGGATGTCGAGGAAAACGTATTTGGAAAAATTCGCAAAATGGGTATTACACGCGCATTTAAAATTTTTCAAGAAGTAAATTGCTTTAGTGAAGTTATTACGCGGATAATATATAAATTATTTATATTATCATCGTGAAAATGTTAAATAACAATATTTAAGATATAATATTATGCAATTTACCCTTCATAGGTGAACATCATGTTATTATCATCGATAATTAAACAGACGTGCGAAAGTTTCTCTGTTAACAATATTATAATCAAACACTACATTATACCTATATCATTGATAAATTATACATGTATAATTAATCAATGCCTATATAGATAAATCTTAAAATCAGTATACGATTTATGAATTTAACTTATCTGATATTGATAATTATAAATATTTAATTGATATTTAATGCAATTCAACACTATTAATACCAACACTATAAATGTATACTATATAAGAATAAAATCAAACATATTTTATTGAAATCACACTAAGTTTATGTTTTGCATTCGCGGGTATTATATAATATACTATAATTATCATATATCACTAAACTTGTATCATTATTCATAAAAAAAATTATAAAATTTAAATTCTTTCATGATATTATAAAAAGACTATTATAGAATTTAAAAAACTAAACTATAATTTTATATATCGATAAAATTGATTTTCTATAATTGTTTTTCTGTGGTTACTATACTATTGAATTATTAATATCATAATTAATGAAAGATATTTTTAGGAATATAAATTTTATAAAAACAAAATATTTAATTTGTTCGTTTTTAGAAAAAGTGGAGACAAATGTATTTATTTATTTATCATTATATATGGTAAATATTTATGTTTGTTGGACAAATAATATAATAATTATATTTTAAATGTTTAAATTAGCTATAGTGGTTAGAAGTAATGAACTAATAATAACACACTCATATTTGATATATATTTTATAATACTTATTCCAAAATAATAAATGTCAGACTTTTAAAAATGTCCTTTTTAATATTACGTAAATTATATGTTTGTGTCACGAATTTTATGAGGAGTACCTACATTAGATTATTCGTGACACATCATAAATGGCACAATTACATAAACATGCTTATATAACAAATAGGGTTAAAAGTTAATTAAAAATGATAAATGCATTACTGAAACATATTGTCTATTTAGTCCAAACACGTTATATTTGTTTAATTAATTTTTCACGCATCAAAAACATGTCTATAATTTTGAGTTTTCACATTAGCAATTACTTAGATATAGATTTTTGTATAAAAAGTATTAAAGTATTAAAAGTTACACGAATAATATCACAATATTATACTATGTAATAAATAAAAAAATTAACAAATAGACCATGTATTTTCAATTAAGTACGATAATATTATATATTATGGCAGCTATAAGAATACAACTATTGTTCTATTTGCAGATTTTTATGCACTTTATTGGCTGTTTTTCCATTATTATAGTAAAATTTATTATTCCAACATCGTCCTAAAAAATTTTATTATACGAAGATAAAAAATATTTGATAAATAAGGTATAAATTATAAATACATAATACGATAAATAAAACGCGTAAAATACAATTTTTACTACATACATTCACAAAAGCAAGATTATGAATTTATTTTATTTTAATCAATTGATGATAAATGATATTACAATAATATTTTTAAATTAAAAATTACTTTGTTATTGCGATTGTTCGTAATAGATTTATTATTATAAATAAAACATGTTTTAAGAATTTATTTTTTCTTAAAAGACTCTCACTGAAGACTGACAGTTTATTTTACATTAAAAACGTGATGTTAGTATCTATACATTACAAATAACCATAAATTTAAAAATATTTCTCACAAAACATTAAAAGGTTATGAATGTTTCGTTTTAGTAATTACTCTCAGTTTATATACTTATTATATTCAAAAAATATATACATAGGTATATAGTTTATAATATTTAATATAGAATTTTATCCTCGGGATAATTAATTAATAACTACAGCATAGAAATAATGTAAAATAGAAATTTTCATTATTTATGATATTTTATTTACAAATTAATATTAATTTACAATACATCCACTTCAATACAAACTTTTTTAATCGAGAAAAGGGATCTTATAAAAACTTTCTCTCGACGGCATTTAATGATATTTATGTACTAAAAAATAAAACAACACTAAAATAAAGTTTATAAAAACCCCCAAGTACCTATTGCTAAATGTTTTTAAGTCATTAAACTCAAACTTTATAAATATAACAATTATATAAATATACAAATTACCTATTTCTACTTTATACCTTTTGCTCCGAGATAGACAATACGAATACAACAAACGACTCAAATCAAACGACAAAATGATTAATTAAGTGATAAATTTAAGAAAATAATCGTTTCAGTCTATATATATTATATAATATATATATATATATATTATAGATATGAAATTATCTACACTAATCATTCCAATTAAAAACTCGCAAAACTTGATAATAAAATATTTACAACGAATCGCAATTGCAATGTGTTTTATGTTAACTTTTGAATAAATTATTTTAAAAACTCGAAATTAATCAGTTAGGATAGGATATTGAACTTAAAAAAAAACAACTAATATATAATAAATTTCAACGGTAGTAAAATAACACTATATTAAACTATAATGTATATAACACTTAATTAGTCTTATGTCTTATACGCAATTATAATAATTTAAAACATTTTGTATTTCTTTAATCATAATACTTATATAATACAATGTATTCTTATATTATATTATTTTTTATTCTTATCAAATACTCTTCTCTTCCGGGCTATCTAAAACCCAAGGACTATTCAAAGTTATTATGTATAATAAATAATATAATATTTTTTTCAACGTATTCCACCAATTTCCTATTTAATAGCCTGTATGCATTTTCTCTATTATATTATTATTGTATCACTTTTTAAAAATGTATATTTACGAGAATAATAATTTTTGTCATTATAATTAAATTTATTTATTTTTGTTTGACGATATTGTTATAAAAATAATATATTAGTATATTACAATGTAGTTACCTATATTTTATATAATATCTATCTACCTATGATTCATACATATACGTATATATTACATACCTGGTAATGAATATACATACTACATATAGCATTGCAACAAAATAATTTTAATAAAATTGTGTTTAAATAGTTATAATTACAACCGGCTTGTAAAAATGAAATAATAAAACAGTTGTCTCGGAAGTCTTTAACATAATATTGAGCAATTATAATGTATTTAAATTAAGTGTATACACTAGTGTATACACATAATAATATACATAGATAAATAAGTAAAACAAAAGTCTCTCGTGTAATTATAATGTTTTATTTATTTAAATTACATTATTGCGTATAGGTAAAAAAAAAACAAAAATTTGTATTGTAAAAAACTTTGAATATAAAAAATATGTCACTTATATCGACAAGTAAAATGGTAGTTTCTACTTTTTTAGGACCTGAATATAAATATACGTAAAATCTTTAAGGTTTTTTGTATAATATAGTGAATTTCGCGTGAACATATTATTTTAACGAAAAAACTATATTAAGATTTTAATGTCATTTCCCAAGAAAACGAAATATTGACTGAAAACTTTTAAAAGCTTTTGAACGGTATCAACTTTTTTTTATTAAATACTACCTTAAACTGAACTATAGCTAGTAACTAGTTACATATTAATCATGTAAAAACACACCTTTAAAGCATATATACAGAGTGATCAGAAAATCATGTTACAAAATTGATAGAAATTGAAATTTGTTTAATAAGGGTGATCGGTATAGTAAAAAAATCTGTATACCAAACGACAATAACACGAATAATTTGCTTAAATTTATAATATATTAATATCGTTTATAATCGTATATATCGTATATATATTATCATTTAGCTGCAAGATTTTTAAAATTTTGTCGTGTTTGTCATAGGAATAAGTATTGTATCCACAATTATTACCTATACATCTAATATAAATTTTGATGAATCGAAAACATGATGCATCCCACTCAAAATTTCACCTTAAACAGGTATACTCGTGATAATAAAGTATAATATTCTTTACTGTTGCAATAAATTGTTCAATCTAATCACTATAGTGGGCGCAGAATGTATAAACTATTTAGTCTTCCCACAGACTTGCCAAACTAAAGTAACATAATATTGAAATGTTACTACGTATTATAAATTGTAATATAGCTTTCCAAATAGTTTGCGAATATTATCAAATTATTATTTTTTAGTTACGTAGTTACGCGCCATTACTTATTAGTTATTAATTATTATTATATAATACAATTCATGTTTAATGGTTTCAACTTTCAACACAAATTGTCGTTAATGAGAGTGAAAAAGGAAAATATAATTTTATTTTCCAAAAAATTGCGCTTAAAAATCTAACGTAATTATGTATAATCACAAAAAACTTGTGTCAATATAACTCGTGTGTAAATACTAAATTTAGTTTAATATTCAATTCTTCTTTCGATTTTTTACCTGTAATTGTTAAATTATGCAGAATAATATTATGTATACTCTTGGTATTTGGTACAATAATAATCTTCAAAATATATGGATCGTTATTATTTAAATCTTTTCTTGAATCTAGACCCAAATTCTATAAATTCTAATTCTAATTTTATAAATTATATTAAATTCTATAATAGTTTTAAAGTCTTTTCCTCTTTTAACCAACATCTCATTTCTATAAGTAAATTAAAGTATCTACGTATACATAAACGGAAATAGTTAAATAAACAAAAATATCAACAGGATAGATTATATTATAATTGTTAATTAAGTATATAAATGATATTTCAACTCTACTTTACAACAAATTTAAAAAAAAACTACTTGTGACCCGATTTGAAATTATTTAAAATTGAAATAAGTAGGTCAAGTAAGTACATACTCGACGGAATTTCTCTACCGGACAAAAATAATTACTTTATATACCTATGTAATATGTAATATTATTTTTCGATTCATTCACAAACTAATACACGATGATGTATTAAATAAAATTATTTGGTCGTAAAAATATACTCGGAAACAACATTATCGTAAATCAAAAAACGTTGTATATAAATAATTAAGAAAAAATAACATAACTCACAAAGACAGAATTAAATATATTGTAAAGTAATATTGGATAAAATACAAGTATTCCATTGTATAACCATGATGAATAGCGATTAAAATTCAAAGACGCAAATTGTTTGTTAGGACAGAATAATATATAATAAAAAAAGTTGAATTATGAATAACTGATTATATTATAATTTTAAGCGAGTGTACAGCTTACAAATCTGGTTTGCTTATTCCTAGAATAACAAGTTTTCTTGGTCGAGTACCAACAATAATATCTAGTTGATAGACGATCAAAGGTTATATTATAGTGTTATGACAGGGACAAAATGTACTTAGAAAAAGATAGTATAATACGTTATTTTCCTATTAAAAATTGAATATTTATAGAATATTGAAAATGTATAAACGTAGAACTTACGAAAAAATCCTGGATTTAAATCCGAAAAATTGTGTTACAATAAATATTTACAGTAGACTTGAAATAACCTGAACAGGACAAACAGAATAATTCGAGATGCTTCCAATTTTTTTTTTTTTACATTTTTTAGACCTTAAGCTGGTTGGAGATTAATTTTATTCTCCCGAAAAAAAAAATGTATTATAAAAGTTTGAATTATTATAGAAAACAATATTTATGCTTAGATACAATCATTGCGTTTGTATTACTGTATCAGGTAATCAGAACTTCAAATATCCTTCGAAACCAACTTTAAATCAAACATAATATTCCCTACGATTTTTGGGGTTTTTATGTTATTGTTTATATTATATCTATATAATACAAGTACTAACCCTGATTCAATAGCAGATTATATAAAGCAAATTATTATTATTATTAACTCATAGTAAAAAAAAGAAAGAAGAAATATAAATTGTTAGATTATTATGGTCTATTGATTTTCCAGTCCTTGAAGATAACAATAAGTACCTACTATAATATAATATAGTACTATTTATCATTTTAATTTTACTTGAAGAGCAAAATGTATTTGCTTGTATTTATAGAATATATCAAACACAATACAAAATATTCCATTGTTCGCTACAACTTAAAACCACATTTTGTAGTCGCCAATAGACATCTATACCTTACCACTCATTAATTCGCAAACAGTCGGTGTTGACTTTTTTTTTATTATTATTACTTAGTAATGTTGTTATAAATCTGTTTACATAAAAATAAAACAATTATTAAACAAACTATGCAATGCATGTATACTTGATTAGCTCAACACATTAAATTGTGTAACTTGATAATAATTTGAACAAAAATAAGCGCATAGAAATATGAAATAAAATAATATTAAATAAATCGAAAAGGTATAAGGAATAATACATAATAAGGAATAATATTATGGTATTGTATGTACCTATTTTTTATCAAACGTAAAATTGGCAAACTTTATACATGTATCTATTTTGTTTTATAAAAAATGAGTATTTCAAGTTTCTAATAACCAAAATCAGGTAAATAAATATATTAACAAATCAACGTCAAAACAAAACGCGAATAATGTTTAGAGAGTTGCAAGAATATATATTATAATTTATAATATATATCAACTAACCACTAACATATACAACTTACTATACAAGTTCGTAAAATATTCACTTTACCGGTTTTTGGAGAGTTCTATATTAAAGTACGTCATAGTCTATAACAATGCATACACATTTTTAACATAAAAAATTAATTTATACAATACACCAAAGATTAAAGGTTATGTAATAAATTGTAATTACAATTAAAACTCATTAGCACACAATAATGTATACACGCAAATGAAATCTGATTGTTATATATTAAACTACTCGGTGCATGTTGTTATAAATGCTATATACATTTTAATAGTATCATTCTCATTATAGTCAAAGCTTTTATGAAGTTACTTACAGTAAAAAAAAAAAATTCTAATAATATTAACAATCCAGTCATTTGCTGGTCTAAATCGTGTTAATCGGTAAACGTGTCTATAAGTAAAATGTACTTGTTAAATGTCTTTGAACCAGTAGGTAACCATATTTGGGTACATAAAAATCTAAAAAAATGTATCAATATGTAACATATTTAAAGATCTTATTTTATCTGTTTGTTTTTAGATTTAATCTATAGATATGAGATATCTATAATAATTTATAATGTTATTATTATTAAGATAACTTTGAAAAATGTAAAGCTATTAACAACAGTAGCATGTTATCATGTAAATCCTTAAAACCTTAATATTATTTTGCTTTGAATATTTACTGTAGCGCTTGTTATACTTTCTCAAGATATTCATTTTTTTGAAACTAAGAAAATAGCATTTTTTAGGCGAGTAATATTGAAAACAAATTAAAATTGCTACATGATTGTTATCGAGTTAATAATTTTAGTCGGTTATTAATTTTTTTACATTTCTATTGCACTAGAAAATTTCTTACAATAGTTATTTTTATCCAAAATTAATCAAAATTCAACAATTATGAGCGTCAAACTTTCAGTGAGAAATTTAATGGTATGTACTTTTTAATTAACTAGGAAGTTTCTCTTTTGCGTTTCAAATGTCAGAAATAAGTTAAGCACTGCTAAAGATTATTACTTGAGAATAATATTATCCAAACGATAATTTATGAATATTTATTTTGTTATTCATCTGAAAGACTGTAAATATCATAATATTATAATATACAGTAAACATGTCACATTTGTTTTACCAAGTATTTTCCAAATAAAACTTCAAGGTCACTCAAGTTTATTTGGTGTAAATGTAAATAATGCAATATATATTGACATAAGTAACATTTAGAGATAATAATATTGTAGATATTTTATACCCTTCTATCACATTAAATTAATCCTAGGGCTTTTAGGATTTACTATATATATAATACTCATAGTAGGTATAGAATATAAAAAAAACATTCAAATTTATAGTATTTTTAATTCATATTTGGTAGGTAAGAACAGTTATAAACTAAAAAACTGTTAATATTATAAGTTAACAAAATGTAAATTATAATTTTACTATAGTAGAATATTTTAATATTTATACTGTATCATGCAATATAATACACATTATAAGATATAATGTAAAACAAATCCACTGACAGAAATGTGCATTAAAGGTAGGTATATATTATGTTCGTGTAAAGACGCTGTATACATTTTTCTAGGTGAACAAATGTATACTTATATAAATACTTAGGTGTCAAACAACCGTCTATAATTTATCTATAAACATAAATATATATTAATCGCAGGCTGTTTACTACAACCTTCATATAAAGAATTTTGATTAAACAATATATTATTTTATTTATTATTATTATTACACGGGCATTATTATTATAATTTCGAGATAAAACCTGAAAATAACGTGTTCGGATTATGTTAATTATAATTTTAATAATTTATTATATTGAAGTAAATATGCTTTAAGTTGAAATCGACTGATGCGGTTCATATAAATGTAAAATAAATAAATAAATAAATAAATATTATATTCTAAGGAAATATGAATCTTATTTAACTACAAATAAACTACTTATTTACTTTTCACGTAGAAAAGTCTAAATTTGACAAAAATTTTGACCAAAATGCGTGTCAATTCGATATTATGTCATTTTAAGAAGGATTCGTCAATATCATTATGTTTATGGCAGTATTTCGTGTAAACAGATAAAATGTAAATACTAATGCATAACAAACAGGGAATGAATTATTTATAAATTAAAATTGTAATAATATTATTATTATAATAATTAATAATAGTTTATTCGTTTCATTTTCAATTTTTATATAATATTATTATGACTCATTTTCATGTGAACTATTAAGGCTTCGATATGGGCGAAAAGGATAAAGCGTATAAACTACTCTGCACAATGAAAAAAGGGTTAATTATTTTCTAAGAGAAAGGTTTCTCCATACGCGGTAACGTCTTTCCGACCGACTTGATATAATAATTTCACACTATACCCATATAATATTAATAAATTCAATTTATAAATTTCATTTATAATCCCGAACATGATTTTTTTCAAATAACGAGTTGCAAAACGCGTCGAATCGATTCACGATTACAAATGATACAACGCGGCTCCGATGCATTTATTGTTCTATCAATCTTGAACGCGTGATGCATTACGCTTACAAAAAATTACCCAAATCATTCAATTAAAAGATATCCCCGGTTTATTTTAAAGTACTTAAACATCAAGGCTGTATTTATTACGGGTTCACGATTACTCAATCAGTAATAAATAATGTCAATAATATAACGGTCCTATAGAAATTGTTTGTTTTTTATCATTTTTGCTACTGTATAACTGCGAGATAACACTAAATTCATTATCATCGTTATATGGTTTTGTAGCGATTTGTTACCACTTATCCAAAATATTTTTTAACTTTTATACGTAGTATACAATGTTGCATTTAGCTAACAACACATAATAATATAATTTATATCACATTATAGGTTTTGCAGAATAGTAGTGCAAGGCCCCCCAATCTATTACGCGAATTTATCATACTTTATATTTACATATAAGTTATAACTAAAACAATTTGACGATAAATATATATATATATATATATATATATTATGTCTCAGCTTCAATGATGGTCAGCGGTCCTAAACTAAGTAGATTCAGTAAAGAACAATATGCTATATAAATGATTTTTAACACACAAAAAGGGCGATTTTTAATTTTTGATATTTGATTGACCGATAATATAAATATTGTACAAATTCTATAAAGATTGAGACTACTTATTTACTATTTAGGGACGCTTGTCGCTTATAATACTAATGAATTATTCAGAGTGCAAAAATTCAAACGGAAATGATATTGTATACAGTTATAATTTAATATTAAATTATTAAGACAGAAATAAAACCATAATCGAACACGAAAAAATAAACCTCATATTTTTATAAAGTGTTAACAGACATTAGTCATACCACGTCGAAGATAAAATTTCGAGTTAAAATTAAAATTGAATATAAATTATAAATAGATTTATATGGTCAAAATAATAAAATATACTTATATAGTTATATACAAATAATAAAGGTGATCTAAAAATTCAGTACGGAATTTTACATCATCTTTTCCCATCAAACGACATGCTGTTACCTGTTTCCCAAATCATATAATATCAAAGGAACGAAAGGAAGTTCTTAGTTAACTATAACATAAAATTCTAAGTTTTTAAATTTTACACTTTAATTTAAAAAAAAAATAATAATTTTATATTTTAAATATGTAAGTAAGTACTTGTAAGTTTTCTATAAAATGGTTATTTTACCCAGGATATAAAATGTAAAAAAAACGAGGAAATTGTCCAGTCAATTATATAGAAAACAATTAAATGAGTTAATAAGATATAATAATATAATTTGTATGAAGTACGAAATCATAAAATAATTTGTGGTCCAGATACAAAGTAAATAAATAGTAAAATAAAACAATAATCTAAGAAATATATAATTATTTTGAACCTTGAAGGTAATGTGTTGTGCATATTATGATAAATTAAAAAACCAGTATACGGAATACTATTATTTCTAGAACATTTAATTTAAAACCAATTTTCATTTTTACACTTGTAGATATATATTTTTTCGCCTTTTCTATTATGC
Organism: Eriosoma lanigerum; assembly: GCA_013282895.1. NCBI lineage: Eukaryota > Metazoa > Arthropoda > Insecta > Hemiptera > Aphididae > Eriosoma > Eriosoma lanigerum. The sequence goes on from CM023358.1 coordinate 46,437,200, forward strand.
ACACCAAATATAATAATAATTATACGTATGAGTGACGTTCAAGTGTTCAAATTAGGTAGCATTCACGAAACAATTAGTAACCGCTCCTTGACAATTAGGTATATACCGCTTTGTATAATGTACAATATAGACGGGACCTTTCGATCTTTTATACCATGGCGAAAACATGACGTTAATAGGTAAAGTTTTATCTAAATCCCATGCTTAAGTACGACATTTTGTCGGTAAAAAACTGAACACTCATTAACTATATAGACACGTCTTTGTACAACGCAGTGCGTAGGTTGTACACATATATTATTATTATAGAGATATAACTTTGGAGTTCAAATTGTAAAAATTAAATTTTTTTGATTAAAACTTTGGAAAAAGATTTACCTATAGAGTATATATAACTTCACCTAACCTGTAATTTTATGTTTTACATAATACGGAACGTGTTTTGTATGTGTATAATTTTGAAGGCGTGACATATTATATCATGACCACCTAATCAATTTAATGTTAATCATCGTGGCAATAAACTTAATATTACTTATTACTATCGATAGATAAACAGTTGTTATAATATTCACCACCGACCTACACTCGAAAAAAAATGTGTTTAAATACCTATCTCAACAGTTTTTTTTTATTATTATTTATCTGTCAAAATTTTACACGAAACACCGTCTTCAATGCGAAATGTACAAACACAATACGTAATAAACTAATAACTAATAATCGTTTACTAGCAATTGGTTTTTAAATACGTATTAATGTATTATAATAACATTTTATTATATTATGTTTAAGTTATTAGCGGTTAAGTTTACAGCTACATTGGGTACTTAAAAATAGTAAACAAATTTGAAATCATATTTTACGGGGTTGTCCTAGACTATTATTAATATTATGATAACCTGGTCCTGGTCCTGGTGTATTGGTTGCATAATATGTAGCTTAATATACCTAAATAATCTAAAACATTTTTGATAACACCTCTCTATGTAATATAATAATCGATTTATTAAACTTTTGATCAACCAACAAACTGGTAATTTTATAATATTTCTTATTGTCGACAAATATAATAATAACTTGATGCTCAGTGGAATACTCAATAACATACACTATAATTAACATTAACTATTATAATAGTTAAAAACGCACCTTATATGTCTATAACTAATTAGTGAAATCGCTATTATAACACTCCGCTTATAATATCAGCTTATATTGTTCATGGGGTTAGGTTCAAGTGTTTAAAAATACAGAACAATATCGTAAACAAATTTAATTTACAGCATAAACTCGTATTTTTTAACCTAATCAAAATGTATTCTAAAAAATTTATTTTCAGGTATTATTTACTCTAATTCCGATAAGCATAATGTAATGAATAATCACATAAGGATTAAATTTGACTAATTTAATTATTGTTATGATGTTTAAAAATACAATTTACATTCGTTAGTATAATATATAAATTTACTTATTTTTTAAGCATTGATACTTAGTATTTGTAAAAAAAAACAGAATAAGTGAAGTAAGTAAAAAAAACTGGTTATCATAATTAATATAATATGAAACTCAGGAAATACATACTTAAAATACTAACAGTACAATAATATATTGTGTTAATAAATATATCACGATAAAAAATATTTCTTGAAATTACTACCTACTTTAATTCATTTATATACATGTCACATATACAGGGTGATCCACAAAATTGCATGTTACAAAAAATAGTGGGAATTACATACAATGTCAATGTTATTTCCAATTAGTTTTGTAACCTAATAATATCATCAGCATGTATATGATTATATTTCCTTAGTCTTACATTATTTTTTCAAATAATTATAAATTTAATAGAAAAAAAAATTAATTTAGTACTGTTTAATATTTTAAATCGTATCTATATCAAATATAATTTAATATTATATTACGAAAAGACTCGCTGGCATATTATTATCGTATGTTCGAATTTAACGAAAATAATTGTTTTAAATCCGTGGACATGATGAGAAGATCTATAAAATATTAGTATTTAACAGTCATCCTATCCTAGTCACTTATGGTATAAGACAATGATAAATAAAATATCACGATTTATTAGATCGATTATTATCTATGACCTATCCACTTTTTCTCGAATAATTATAATTAAATAAAAAAATCTGAAATTATATTTTGTTAGCTATTGATCAGTGGTAAATTTACAAATGTCTCAAGGGAATCTTTATATATAAATACTAAATATATATATATATACCTACCTATAGAATTAGTAAATACAATCATGTACAATACATATTTTTCTACAAAAATGTATAAAACAAATTTTAATCGCGTCTGTCTTTTGGCTATTTCATCATTAATACTCGCCATACATTTTATGATCGCATACATTTACGCAGTTTTTTAAAAGGACTGCAAAAGACTAAAACATTTTGTAATTTTTCACACACATCACACATAATCGCAATAACTAATGAGTTGTTTAATGATATTTGCTAATGACGTCCACTATAAGATAAAACGTAAATAAACTCGACTATAATTAATCGATTAGCCTATCCTGTATAATATTTGAATTTTGGATAATGTATTTTTTTAAAAGGTAAAGATACCTTAATTTTATTTTTATTATACTTATTAAACCTGAAAAATTATTTCGTAAAATAAAATTAAAAATATGTTTTTTATGCCTTAAATTGATTCGCGTAAAAATCCAAATAATGTAAACCGTACTAAATTCTAATAAATATATGTACAATTTTGTTTGCCCATTGTTCTTTTACATTAATCATTAATCATTGATCGCTTCCTATAGTTACGTGCACATCTTACATCATATTGGTCAAACATCTTTGAAGTAAAACTTGTTTTTTTCTCTTTTAGCAACGTCGTTATTTTCCAAAGTTCAACATGGTTAGTGATAACCGACTTAACCTGACTTAACAAGACAGAGACTTTCGGATAATATGAAAACCTGGGAGAAAACCAATTCACTAGTCACATATTTCCTCTATGGCTATAATATAACCACAACTATTATTATTTTGCTATACAATAATATTACATTTTGATATATCATATTTAATAATATATTAAGTTTTATATCAATTGAAAGTAAAATTAGAAGATGGGGAAGTATTATTTTACACGCAAATTTTTTCTTCGATAACTTTCACTTCTTTTAAGAGTAAAAATAATTTTTCAACAGTCAATTAATATTGAGCATATTTATTAACGACAATTAATACTGAAACGTATAAACGGCGAGTTAATCGATTCAATTATTTATTAGTTATAATTATAACGTTATATGCTCGAATGGCGAACGCGAATTTAGTTCATTCATATATTGAAAAATAACAACACAAATACTATTTCGAAACATCGACGACGATTTAAAACTGTATGGTGACATGGTGAGTGGTGTTCATACTCGTCGCTGAAATATTCTTACAATATTTAATATCGTCACATTGTGTCGTGCTCGGAATAATTCCTCGAGGAACACTACACTTAACCTCGGCCAGTTATTATTAAAAATCGTTTTATCTTTTATCATCGACGATAAACTTGTAAATATAATATGACAAACAGATAATAACATTATAAGTAAAAATTTAACGTTTTCAGAAATAGAAAACATCACGAAATACAGCGCCGAAACTGGTTATCGTGAGTGTACCTACAGACGAATCCAAAATGCATTATTGGATTCATTTCCAAAACAATCGATTATTATTACACTATAATAGCGATATCGCGATACAAAAATAATAATAATAATAATAATAATAATAATAATAATAATAAATAATTGACGCATTAAAACTGCGTCGTCGTTTCACCTACCGTTAAACTCTTCGTATCCCCATTCGGTCATTTTTTTATTTTTTTATGTTATTAATAATTTAATATTATTTTCGCGTGTAATATCGTGGTGTACAGTGCACGGCTGTTGTAGATATTCACTGCGGTGAAAAGTGTAATCGGGTAAATTAATAATATTAAATATTGAAAAATGTGTGTGTGTGTGTGAACAACAAACGCGAGAAGACTTCGCGGTCGCTACGCAATGGACGATGCCGGTCGTGTGACTGTTGGTTAAATCGACGTTGTGTGTACGGAAAACTAGTTGGCGAGACAGAACGCGCCGCAACTATAATATAATAATAATAATAATAATAATATCCATTTTATGGAAGGTTCAACAATAATGCATCGCGCGATGGTAGGGGTCATGATGCACGTATTATAGTACTACGGCGACGTGGTGCGCGTGCGCGATTATTTGCGGATACGTGTGTGTGTGTGTGTGTGTGTCAGCCGGTTGCCCGCACGCACTTTGTCGCCTGTTAAATGTTCACAGATAAGTTGTATACAGCGTAATCGGAATTTCGTTTCACCCACAATACCATAGATTTCCAACGCATTTGTAACGCGACACTTGACCGCTCTGTATGAATCGTACGTATGGATAAACGAGATTATTTTATCGTTCTATTTGTAAACCGCGGCGCACAGCCATGTGCGTCGGGTGAG